>JAWQUT010000020.1:3945521-3957993 GCA_033807755.1 Ellobium chinense | reverse complement strand
TACCCCACCCACCCCACCTCACCGCCACCCTTATAACAATTCACCACCACATCCCTTCTCAGCCCACCCAATAGGCTCACATGGTATTGTCAAAGGAAGCTGCATTTTCTTTAACCTCTTTTGGGCAGATGCACCAAACTTTTGTTTCTCCAGGGCTTCTTCCCCAATCAATAACACAATCACCCTTTAAGAAATGCCAATATGATCACTTTTAGGTTTTAAATGTGTGGTTACAAGTGGATTTTTTCAGTAAGGGTTGCAAATATAGTCATCTAAAAACTACCTGCTCATGCCAAGGTGTTTACATGGAAACAATGACCAGCCAAGAGGGGGTCACTTTTCCCCTTCCCTCCCAATCACCCCCCGGTCACTCTCCTCTGACCATTCCCTACTATTTCCCTTCCAAACAGGCTACCACGGCAAAGTTTTAGGGTTGAACTGTGGGTTCATGGGTAAAGAAGCAAGAAAGAGACACCTCAACAGTAGAGAATGCATCACTACTGACTACTCATAACATATGTAGGAAATAATTAAATGTGGGGTGGGGTTAAGGTTTGTGACACCTATTAGAGGAGCAAATCACTCATTGTGTACACCCCAATTAATCTGCTAATATATAAAATCCCCCTCTTTTGGGGCCCTGCCAGCCAGTATCAGAGTGTAGAAATATGTAAAATGACCTGTGATCTGAAGAAAGCATTAAAATTTAAAGTTTCAGGTAAATTTGAGCCTTCTAGATAAAAAAAAAAAAGTGTATAGGCCTATATATTCGCAGGTGGTCAAAAGCAGCCAAATGAAAAAGTGGGGATCAAATCAGAATTCGAGATGACATTTTGCGAAAGACATTTGTGAATAAAAGATGGGGCAAACGAAGTACTTTAATCTCCATAGAAGAAATTTCCAGAAATCACAGTGGTACAATTAGAATACCACAAAATGTTAATAGGGCCAAAAGAAGAAAAAACAATAGGTGTAAAGACTTCTTTCGAAAAAGATCAGCTCGAATTCTGATTTGGTCCCGAATATTTCATTCGACTAGTTTTGACTTAGGCCTACACACTTTATTTTTTTTATCGAGAGGGCTCAAATTGTTATTGAAATTTTAAAATTGGATGCTTTATTTAGATCATAGGTCATTTTACACATTTCTACACTCTAACACTGACTGGCAGGGCCCCAAATGGATTACAACAAAATATATTAGCGGATTAATTGGATTGTTCACAATGAGTGATTTGTCCTTCTAATAGGTGTCACAAACTATGAGGCCCACTGACTTGGGGAGACAACTCTATTCCTTAACATCATAGTTGAACACTTAACACAAGTTACTGTCCTTTGTGATTAGTTCCCGTATCGACTAGTTTGCAATGGCTGCTCACCAAAAGGAAAAAAAAACAACATTCCCCCACCAAGTTTCTTGCTTATTTCTACGAGAAAAAAAAGTTAAAACTTACCAGCCATTTTCGTGAAACCCGACGGAAATATAATTGAGCTAAATACAAATCAGAATTTATTAGGTTTTGGTACTCTTAAAGGCAAATAGGGACGTTCAATAGTTACTATGTAGTTGACATGGAACTTGCTGGAAAGGTTGGTTCCTTTCTGAATAGTCCAGATATAATAATTTTGGCAGGGGGAACGATTTGTATTGTGACAGCTTTTTAACATTTAAATGTTCGAATTTAAAGCTTAAAGCTAAAAATTGTTTTAGATTGATATTGTCCGTTTTCAGAATCATTTTGTACTCCGTTAATTGTTTCCCACGATATGTCTCAGTGACTGAACCCGAGCAATACTACCTTAAACACATGACCAAGACATAAATAGCTTTGCCCTTTTTTAGTGTGTGTGGCATTCAAAACGTTCAATAAAAAACTTATTAACTGCGGTTGTTGCATAAGTTTTAAATTATAAATACAACAACAACGGTGGTGATGATGAAGATGATGACAATGTACACAGTCTGAGAGTCTCTTTTATTTTGAAAAGGATGATGGTGATGACGATGATGATGCTGATGATGATGATGATGATGATGATGATGATGATGATGATGATGATAATGATGATGATGATGATGATGACGATGATGGAAATTCTAATTATTTTATAGCATTATACAAGTCATTTTTTAAATTATAAATATTAAAGTGTATTTCTCAATCCTTCGCTGGTTTGGACAGAACTTTTTAATTTTTTTGATGTGTTCCAAATGATAATGATGACTGATCTTTTGTTTCAGACGATGTCGCAGCCTTGGTTACCGTTCCAACGTCAGGTAAAAAGCAGCCGCACTGTTTTCATAATTGTCATCTTTACAGTCTCTAGTCATACGAAGATACTGAGCCTCGTGACGTTTACTGGTTATGGTGGTTGGGCAGTCCATCTAATCTACATTGTGTCTTTATTTGTACTTAGGTTTATTATAAAAATGCACCCTTATCCATGCAGAAAAGCATAAGCGGAATAAATTGTGATATAAAATGAATATAGTCTACATAGTTTCAGGAATAATTATCTTAGAATCTGATAACAGGGCCAATGGCAGCGTTTCGGACTACATATATAGCCTGTTTGTACTGGATTACATTTTTCCGAAATTCCATACAAATAGTTGTTGGATTATATTTTTTTTTCTAAAATGGGCTTCATTAGCAGGCTTGTATATCACTAAGTTAAAATCTGATATTACTTTGTGATATAATTAATGATTCACGTATGAGTGGATGATTGTGGACATGTACATGCATGCGTGAAGCAAACTCGGGACTTCAGAAAATGGAGGATTTTATTTTTTTTGAGGGGTGNTTCAATTTTTAAGACGGCCCGCGGTTCTCTTTGGTACCCACGTACATTTGATCCAGGGTTCTCCAAGCTTCAAATTGCGTAGGGCCTCACGAAGCCTCCAAATTTTGTATAGCTTAAGGACTCATGAAGCCTAAATCCGACACTGTTTTACCGTATATATCAAGTAACAGTCTCCCATATTGTGCTACTGCCACGTTTGTAAGTATACTTCGCAAAAGCCAACATCTTAGTAATGTTTTGTTGTTGTTTTTTCTATTGCGGGGGGTCTTTGACACTTGTCCAGACTGTGGAGCTAATCCCATCGACATCCACATCATACTTGATAATGGGAGAACCATAGGAGGCGAGAACTTCGACAAAATGCGGAGATTTGTTTGGGACTTCGTCAGCACCTTCGAGATTGGTCCAGACAAGACCCAGATAGGCCTTCATACTTACGGCAAATACATATACCAGATGTTTTGGTTGAATACACATACGACTAAAGAATCTTTGTTACAAGCTGTTGAGGAGATTCCTTTCAGCAACGACGAGTATGTCATGTTTGTTTGTTTATTTGTCTGGGTTTCTTTTGTTTGTTTTGTTTCGTTTCGTTTCGTTTTGTTTTGTTGGTTTGTTGTGTAGATCCAAAATTTGCAAAAGATTTCGTAGGATAAAGAGTATGCATGCGTGTGTGCGTGTGTGTGTTGGGGGAGGGGGGGGAGTGTACGACAATTTTTAACGAATTTTAATCTGTCATTTTCTTGAAATGCAAAGAAAGGTAGCTCTCAAAATACGGTCTTGGCGAAAGGGCTTTCTGTTTTGTTTTGTTTTGTTTTGTTTTTCTGCTACATGGCTTTGGAAATCTAGGAACCAACTGTGATTACACCAGCTGTACAGATTAATACTTGTGCATGAACATTCTTTGTGACATCACAGATAATTTTATAACATATTCAAAGTGATGCTTGTTAAAATATAACATCGGTAACCTCCTAAACTTATCAAAGATAACGAACAAAATGTTTCATACTGACGACGCAAGCCAAGTATCGTGCAGACATAAAAATGTACTTTTTAAGTAATTACATATTATTGATAAATATTAAAATATGATGAGTAATGAAGGAAGTCACTGAAAAAATAATATGATACTGATTCACATTAATCAACACTCTGCCTCTAGTAAATCTGGATCCTATATTTTCAATACTTACACATTTAGGCATATTGTTTTCATTATGATAAATTTCCCGTACTAACCTTTATCTGTTTTTTTTAATCACACTAAGTCTGGAATAATACAATGAGCAATGGAGCTCTTTTTCTAAATCGCAACTACAAAATGAATGATAGTATATTGTCGCCCAGCTTTAGCTGGCCATTCTTGATTGAAAGTCTTTAATTTTATTTTTAAAAAAAGTGTACGTGTTGGCCGGTTCCGCAGTTCTGAGATAATTTTCCTCGTTCAGCGTCGTTAATTTCGGTCTGTGCTACTCTACATTCTGTGTGTTATGATTGGCAGAATAAAATGATTTACTTTTTCCTAAATTCAATAATATCATGTCAGTTTGAAAAAAAACAATTGAACATTCATTAAAATTTATTACTGTGAAAATACCATCGATCGATTGATCGGCAACATTTTAAACCAGGTAATCATTCTAATTTTCGTAGCTTAAGATATTTAGGACTCGCCTTCGAAGAGGTGAGCAGTCAAGCCTTTATCCCAGCTCACGGAGGAAGAGATGGAGTGATGAATGTGATCATTGTGTTCACGGATGGAGAGGTTCCCTACAACGATAGTGTGTCTCAGGTACTTATGACGCCCTAGCTTAACTTTGCTTGGTAGTTGTAAAGTATTGTGAAAAAATATTTGCTCTTATTCATTTCCAAGGGCTGTTAAAAAAAACAAAAACAACTAATTTCCACATGATGAGAAGTTGGCATTGGGCTTTCCTGATCTTTAGTGAGCGTTCGAGCTTAGAAAAGAGATCTAACTGGAGGCATTAGAAAGAATAATATGAACAATATTAACTAAAATACTGGCTTAAACGCCCGTACTCACCACTAGACAGCGCATAGAATAGACATTATATACGAGAGGGAAAACGCATTGTGTTCGTGCTTATTAGGGTTCATGCTACAGTTTGAAAATATCTCCCATGTTAGAAGTGTCAGTGAATAGGTAGAGTGCATCAATATTTCTATTTTATCCTTGAAGGTATGGATTTTGTTGAAGAATAATTGATAAACTAGCGGAGGTAACTCCATAGAATGAAGACTGATGACAGTTATGAATAACTGATGAGTATATAAGGTTAATTCGCAACAGAAATTACTTTCTATCCATGTTATCATGTGCACGTTGTGTACACAATGCATGAAGGGATGGTACATTACTTTATTTATACTCACTGACTATAGAAGCACTAAGTATTTCGCCTAAACAGTTTACCCCAGCATCATGTGTGATGAGCAGTAAATCCATCTCTAATAGAAATCCACAAACTTAGGAGAAAAGGATCCCGTAAAATATCACTTTAACGAGACATGAATTACAAAAATGCTGAGAACAACCAATTAGATACAGATATTACTTTGTTTAAAAATTCAATGACAAATGTAACGGAGTCAAATCTGTGTGTGGCTGCCATTAGTGTAGACCAAGCAACGAATTACTTACAGCAAATGCTGTTATTTCAGAGTGTCTAGTGGAATGAGTGCCATAAAGTAATGATGTGAATTTTAAAATTTTATTTTATGTCTTTTACTGATTAATAAATAACTCCCAAAATATGTTGCTGGCTAGATTTGTGTGTCCGGTATTCAAATCCACACCATATCAATCGCGACACTCAACTTTTGCAAGCTATCCTAAAATAAACAAGAAGAGACTGTAAAAGATGATGTGGTTTCTATGTTAACTTTTTTTTTTTAAGATTAACGCCTCAACCTTAGCAGCACTGAGCACACATGCCCGGGTCATAGTTGTTGATATTGGAGACTCTAGCCCTTCGACACTGGTGGCGGTAGACTCTGATTCAACTAGACACATTCATGTTGACTGCTTTGATGAACTGGAGGACATTCTGGAAGAACTACGACGAAAGACATGTGAAGGTAGTCTATGCGATACAGTCATTAAAAATTCATATTAGATATTTTGACATAAGAACAATTAGCGTCAAATTCCATATGAATTAAACCTGTTCAAAAAATAGAAGAAAAAAAAGCAATTGTGCACATAGATTTTTGTAGTGCGGAGAGGCACAATTCCTTACAAAATTATGGCGTTCCTGAGTTTTTAATATTTAGATTTTATATGAGTTTTGGTACTACTTGTATTTACGGAACCGGTCGAAATGCAACATGGTCGTGCCGCTTTGTGAGCAGTTCTCATAAAGTGAAGACTTTCAAATTTCGTTTCCGGGTGTTCGATCCCCGGGTCAGACGGTGTGCGTTGTGGTGTCCTCGGAAAAGACATTTACTTCTACTTCCACTCTTTACTCAGTGTGAATGAGTACCTGGCATAAGAAAGCTTGGGGGAATGGTTCAGGGCGCTGCTCCGACGAGCAATGACTTTGTTATGGGTTCCATTTGTAATATTGCGTACTTATCTATAACTAGTGCCTTCTCGCATTCATCAAGAAGGTCGAAGAGACTTGCAGTAATAGACAGACATTTGAGGATTACTACGATAAACATCACAGATTTTACGCGAATAGATATCTTATGCGGCCTTTATTTCCTAGATTTTCTGTATCAGATTTTTGCTTACAAACTCGAACATCTCGCAAGCTTGACATTATGGACTGGTCCCCCACAATTCTTCGAGTCCGTGAGGGTTCTGCCCTATACTAATGTCTTCCTTCACCTCTCTGACAGTGTGCCCATTCTGGTCTGAGACAGACGCTGAGGTCGTCGACCGGAAATGTATCAGGCTGATGAACTCATCTTTGTCACAAGAAGATGCAGAGGTTATTGTTTAAACGGTTTAACCCTTGTAGGCGCTTGTGGGTACTTTTATACACTCTAGTTTTATTACTTTTAATTATTTTTTTCCTGAATATAAAAATCCCAGACCAGTAATAGTTTAAGTATTCTCCGACTTTCTTCTTAACAACATTATTGACACAACTGGTTATGATTCATTTGAGCAAACACACAAAACAATGAGCAACAATCACTTGTCTATAATATTACTTTGTGATGCCTTCGGAGGATCTGGGTATCCCATAACTTTCATTGTGTGGGAGTTAGTTATGGGCAGTGAAAGGATCTCCTGCATACCTTTCATCGATTTGTAGTCTAGCAAATTACTGAAATTTCTTTGCAGCATGCGTGTATTTTTGTGCACCACCTTTTAAATAGTAAAATAGAAGCCTCAAATATGGTCAAATAACAAATATTTGTGCAACAGTCATCAGATGATCGCACCTCTTCGCTTTAGTCGTTTTTTTGTTGTTGTTGTTGTTGTTGTTGTTGTTGTTGTTGTTGTTTTTGTATCATGCTTTCGAAGTGTTGCGATTCGAGGAGCTGACTGTAGTTTCGAAACTAGAATGGCACTGATGGAAATGAACGAAGAAGTTGAGGGATGTGTAAATGAATTTGGTGAACAAAGGGGCGAAAAGATTTAGTAGACTTAGGCGACTACTTGAGAGTTTATGACACATAAGACCTTTATGCCGTACAGAGATGTTTGTGTTGATCTCTGGGTTGTCAGTTGTGACAGGACCTGTAGCATTCAGCGTCATATTTTTTTTCCTGTCAGGCTGCATGCGAGACCGATGGACCAAACGTAACGCTGGCGAAACTGACATCAAGTGCTGTGAGAGACTATGTCGCTAATAAGACGTCTGAAATGAAAATCAACGGTGTGTATCATTAATGTCATCATCAGCATCACAGTCAGCACCTGATTCATCATCTTTGTTATCACCATAGTCATTCATGTTCGTGTTCTCTCCATACAAACTCACGCAATCTGACAGTAGAACCATTCTGACACTAGAACCATATTGACACTAGAACCATGCTGACACCAGGGGTAGGAAGGAGAGGGCTTTAACATCGCAGCTTCACGTTCACTATCAAAACGCTGTCCGTTGTTGTTGTAAGTCCTTAAAGTCATCTGAGGACTTATGACAGTATTATTTCCGGGGGACAAACTGGTCGACGGAAAGAGAGAAAGATTCAAGACCGTTGGAGTGGGGTTTGAGTAGTTCTGTGTTGCATATGGGGCGTTGCAGCGAGAAATAATCTACATAACGCGCGTCTTTCTCTCTCTTTTCCAGCCTGGCTTAGTGGAACGGATGCCGCTGAGGAAGGAACGTGGCTCTGGTCAGCTGGAGGTGGACCCATGAATATTGACCCGGCATGGTGGGGCCAGGGATGGAATGGCCTGAAACACCCTGACAACTGGAAAGGAAATGAAGACTGCCTAGAGATGCGGAAAGATGGGAAGCTTAACGATAGGAATTGTCAAAAAAAGCTTCCTTACTTTTGCCAGTCGGCTGACATTCTGCCCTAAAGATGGCGACGGTCATTGATATACGAGTTTGCAAGAGACATCGTTTTGTAATCGAGACGGCTGCGTTGTCTAGACCAGAAAGTAGTAAATTATCGCTATTCTAAAGAATAAAATGAATTAGTGGTATTGCCTTGCTTATATACACGGAATACTCGTTTCATTTGACTTCGAAGACAGACTCAGTGATCACTCGGTGTGTTAAAAATAAATGAACTCATGAAGAAGAAATGAAGAGTCAGCCTGACGAAGAAAATTTAAAATATAAATAAAAAATTAAGCTGTTTACTTCTTGACCATATTGCATCATTATTATTACTCAGTTTGATTCAGCTGCTGTTGCTGTTGTTCTGGTAGAGATAATTGTGATGATTAAGAGAGAGCGAGAGAGAGAAACAGTGAGAGAGAGAGAGAGAGAGGGGGAGAGAGAAAGTATCATTAACAATTTTACATAAGCCACAGTTTATCTAGGCCCCCCGATCCGAATACCACAGACGGACTTCCCTTGTTATAATTGGACCCATTTACCTAATGACTAGAAGTTATAAACCGATTTTGATCAAATTTTCTGGAATGTTTTGTTGCTCAAGAAGATGAATAGAGTTATGTAAGCGAGATGATCCGCCACACAGCTGCGCTGCTATGAAGTTTTAAAAATCTATTCTCATAATTCTCTACCACTCACAAAACAGCAGTTATAATTCTGTGAGAGTTATTGCAAGCCATATTACTACCAAGGACTACTATACATTTTGATGTTATTGGTGATTCTTGGCACATCCTCCTTCCACACAAGACTGTTACTAAAAAGTTTCACTAACAAATTTGAAACCGCAGATAGTGGACGTCATTGTTGCTGAGCTATTATTATCTGTATAGCTTACAATAATCCAAACTATTTCATTCGTTAATCCCTTAGCTCCGCTCACTTCATCGACGCGCAAGAGCCAAAACTACGAACCACAAGCGGTACTGAATGTAACATTCAATATTATAGGCTACTGCCATTTATAACCAACTCCCCAGACTGTCATGAACAACTCCGAAACTTTGACATAACTGAAAAAAAAAAGCACCCCCGTGGTGCAACGTCACACACTATGCACAAACAAAGTCTTGTAAACATCTGCACAACGATGACCCCAACAATGTTAGAACGCATTTCATCAGGTCATTAACCTTAGTGCAGTTAATGAATTCGGAGCAGGAGCTGGCTTAGTGTTGTTGATTTCGAACAGTTTCACAATTATCATTTCATGCACCACCGGGGCCATTCACAATTCTAATTCACTCAACAGATAAACGCATTAATATTAATGAATAGCCTCAGCATACAGATAATGGAGTTGTTTTCCCCACATTTAATTGTATTGTTGAATCCTGACATGACACCATGAAGCAACAGTCATCTATGTCATTTTGTGATTCTCATCAGAGACCATGGGAATCCCAAATACAAGATTCATCTTATGCCTTTGATCTTTGTCTCAGGAATTCAATAATTCTCGTGCATGCCTTATGAGGAGCTCTTGCTTACATTGATCATTTAAATGTAATGTACCAGAAACCATTATGTGATATTTTCATAAAATCTGTTGTTTCTTAGCTCTTTTGATAAAGCAAAAATCCATAAATGTAAGAGAACACCTTTAGATCTTATTTGCACGTTCTGCGGCTGCTGGATATCATTTTTTTTTTCATATACTTAATTCATTTCTTTACTGAATCTGATCCTCCGAGAAAATACTAGCGCATAAAAGTAACTAACTGGACAAACGTTTAAGAATTATCCAGACAATTAAATGGATTAGAATTTACGTTAAAACACACACACACACACACACACACACACACACACACACACACACACACACACACACACACACACACACACACACACACACACACACACACNCACACACACACACACACACACGAGAGAGAGAGTGAGAGAGAGAGAGAGAGAGAGAGAGAGAGAGTTACTTGCTTTTACCCAGTACAACCAGGCTAATTGTTTATGTTCATTGTTCTGCCTTCTCAATTAATGACGCCCAATAAAATAACTCATGAAATATCCAGCGCCGATACAGATCTTCCTATTGTGGGGCGTGTCTGGGCTTTAAATATGATGACATCCGTGAAGATGTAAATTCAGTACCATAAACTTTTTAACATCTTCTGTTTAAAGCATTACTCAGTCATCCCATCCTAATTTATAAACATATAAAAAAAAAAATCAGGTTTTTACAACTAAACTCACCCACTGGTAATCGAAGGCACGGCAGGATTTTGGCAATTTATCTGTCATATCTTGTCCCATAATCAGTTTATTTTTCATACGTCAGATTAAGTTTGATTATTGTAGCATGTCTCATATGCGGCGATGTTTCACTGCTCATAGGAGGGTAGGTGAGTTCTTTAGGTATGTACATGAGAAAGTGTCCGTACTAGCCACAAGGCCACCATTTTTACACCATTATCTGGTAATGCCTCCCAGACCATCTTTTTGAACAAGACCACATTAGATCACTTCTAAGTGACCGTTATGACGTTATTTTCATAGAATATCCCATGATTTTTCAGGCCGTGATAGGCATTGCTCTTAACTTCGATTAAGACAAAAATTCCAGTATATATATTTTATATGACTCTGATTTGGGAAAACTGCGACAACCAATCCCATCAGGGTAGAATAATGATTGTATTTACTCTACTCACAAAACTAAAGGGCGACCATAAAGTGCCCGTATGTTAAACTTGCCTGCTCTCTTTTAAAAAAAAAAGTCGAGTCGGGAGCACTGAACTGAATTATGCCCACGTCCCATACATTTTATCAGCTATTCAAACGTTTTAACATTGGGAGTCAGCTGTGCTGCCCATGAATACCATTGCATCTGGTAGCTGTAAAGACAGCAAAGTAATCCCCATTCACAAAAATAATGCAATCCCATTAGATTATTATATAGAGGATCTGTAATGAATGTTTGTTTGATATCAGATTTATAAAATGAGTTATACATTTATCGTATTCGCGAGCCTCTGGCTCGATAAATTTAATACGATAAATGTATAACTCATTTCATAAATCTGATATAAAAAAAAATTACGAGTTTCAGATTCTTTTTATCATATAAACTCTAACTAATACAAAAATGAACTTTTAATCGTGATAAGGACCCTGAAGTGGCTCTCAGCCTGTTTGAGACACATCAATTACAACTGAACTGAATGAACTACACAGTTACGCGACACAAAGTAGATCCAAACAGCTGACAATCATCGATGAAACTTTAGACCACAGAAACATTATGACATTTCAAGTACTTTTGTTCAAAATGTTTAACTGAAACGTGAAGAGAAAGATGACAAGCGATGAGAAATATAGACTGAAATAATTTATGAAGAAATCTAGATTGAGAGAAACCCCACGGCAGTGAGAATAGCACAAAAGAAATGATATCACATATTCAAGACGTCGCAAAAGATATGATGTCACATATTCTTATATCTAGGGGTTTCCAAGGCTTCCAATCGAAGTATTCGTAAGTAGGTCAAAGGTCAAATTTATGTAACGTAAAAAGATTATTACACTTTTATGTAACCGGAAATAGGCCCTGCCCTGTTTATATGATAAAGTGCCTTCAGTTTACAAGACATATGAATAGGCTGACGTCTTACTTGATATGAGATGATCTTATCTTGATGTCGCCGATAATGGAGACAAATATTTTGATATTTTTATTTTCTAAATGGTGAGATGAGAAATATTAGTCATGTCTACAAACTTACAACCAGCATTAGATCTGCTCACTTGAAGTTATCGCGTTGGAGTGGCTAATAAGAGTTTATTGACCTTCTCAAAAGACACCACAGACATCACCGACACCACCGCTATTATCACCAATACCATCACCACCATTATAACCACTACACTATCACCACTACCACCACCACCACCACTATTACCACTACCACCACCACCACCACCACTATCATTACCCCACCACTGCTGTCACCACTACTGCTACCACCACCACTATCACTACCCTACCACTACTGTCACCACTACCACCACCACCATTACCACTACCACTACCACCATTACCTCCATTACCAATATCACCACCACCACTATCACCACCACCACTATCA
>JAWQUT010000020.1:3899620-3941031 GCA_033807755.1 Ellobium chinense | reverse complement strand
CCCGCCCACCAGATAGAAAGGGTGTGATGGTCCGTGGCTCCCCAGCACGGGCCCATCGATGACTGGCACGGTCGCTACGCCGTCGGGCATGTATGGCCCTAAGCGCTCGAAACACATGCCTCAACTGTGCCGTTGTCCCTATATCCCCCTCGCCCATGATGGCGAGACGGTAGACTCGATTCCGACCGCAGATTGGTCAAGCAAGACCCTTCGGCCATCTGCGAGGACCTATGCACGTTGCCCCGAGGGGCCGTTAACCTGTGCCTGTGGTATAGAGCCCCAACACATTTTGCCGATCACGCCAGAGGCGCTGATCGTTACCAGTTGCTACCTCGTGGAGGTATGCGTGGAGATCTTGAGCCAGACCTTGCCATCGGTCAAGCCCCCCGGTTCGGGCACTGGTCGTGGTCTTCCTCATCCCGCAGATACCGCTCTTTGGGAGATTCGGGCTAGCGGCCAGTGTCGTCACCGAAGCAACTCCATCATTTACCAGATAGGAAAAATCAGACCCAATGCGTTCTCTTTACGTTTGCTTGCTCATAAAATAATCAATGTATAATACAGATTGAGTGAATGAAATAAAGAAGGATCGATCATGAACGGATACAGTGAAGAAATTACTATCTTTGACATATCAGGAAAAAAATAAAAATGAATTACTACACGTGTGCTATATTTTAATTTTAAAAGATATTACAAGTACATTGCCAAATCTACGTGTTCCGCTTCCTTATTATCATAGACTTCTTTCTCGCTTATACTTTTTATCTCTCTATTTCTTACCACACTATTTTTTTTGTTGTTGTTGTTTTGCTCAAATGGCCCTGCAAAAGTAACACAGTTATGACAAGATATATTCTTCCATTTCTTAGACTTCGTTTGTGCAGAGTTTCGCTATTACAGGTATGTCGTATGTATAATATATTCAGTATACTGCATACTGGCCTCTGTTGCTCATTTCCTTCCTCTCTACAGAGTTCATCTGCACACAACCATGCCATACCTAATGGCGATGCGTGGTCCAATTTTCTGGTTGGACTGGCTTGTCTGTCTTTACCTCATTGGTCTTTGGGAAGCAGGAAATGCCAGACCTTTACTCTTTTCATGTCATCATCATCTGTCTGTTCTCTCCCACCACGCTCCTGCCTGGATATCTCCCAGTTTTGTAAAATACCAAATTGCCAGCGTTTAGCACGATAATCGAAATGCAATAAAAAAAAAATGACCTACGCGCTAAAAACTGAAAAGTATGGATATATACAATTTGTGCCATTGATCTATAGGCCTAAAAAAGTATTTTTACCGAACAATATTTTGTAACAGATAGAACGGAAGAAAGAAAGAAGGGGAGAAAGAAAGAACGAAAGAAAGAAAGAAGGGGAGAAAGAGAGAACGAAAGAAAGAAAGAAAGGAAGAAAGAAAGAAAGAAAGAAAGAAAGAAAGAAAGAAAGAAAGAAAGAAAGAAAGAAAAAAATGCATAGATAAACTGAGATAGTATTCTATGCACAATTTGACAATTAGAATAAGTCCAGCTGTTTAAAGTCCACAACATCGAATCATGATTTTTTGTTACATCGTATAGTACCGAGGCCTAAGGCATCACAAGCCGCTGCAGCTTCTGTTTGTTGTGTTTTCAGAGCCCCCTCCCCCCCCTCCCCCCTGGGCCGCTGTCGTATCTTTCTATTTTGGTATAATCCTGAAGTATAATCCAGTATATTGCTCAGAATTAATGTTACTGGTTCTATGATACTTGTAAAATAGGAGACTAATTACTCTTGATCATTACACAAATTGCTCATGCGTGTCTTCACAGTTTTATACATCTACGTGTCCCGATAGTTTTGATGCCCTTTCCGCATTTAAATGGACTGAAATCAATGAGGGCCGGTCACCAGCAGTATATCCGGCCTGATTTACCATATTATATGGTAATGGGGAGCTACGCTGCCTTTAAAAATAAAAAAAAACCGCTTTGTGGTGACAATTTAATGACTATGTCCATAATGGTGGCTAATCAAGCATGTTCTTTCAAAGGCCGAATTTGCTTTAAAAATGAGGAGATTAAGCAGCAGCATTCACTTCCCAAGACCTGTCAACTGAGACACTTTTCGAACGGTGAAAGAGTGGAAAATGCATCTTCCTACAGCGCTTTTCGTTCTGCTGTCTGTCGCAGCCAACAGAATAGGTATGTAACAAATTTTTAGTATGTAATGAAGAATTTTCCAGATACTGGTCTTCGACGATGCCACTCGATTAGGCCTAGGAAAAAAATATCATCTCAAATTTTCAGTGAGAGTATTATGTAATGCCGAGGCAACTATTCAGCCCATGTCAGGTGATAAGATCCACAAACTGGAAATCAGGACTGTACAAACAATAGTATTGCTTATATCATAATTCTTATATTATTCTCCACTTTGACAAAGGCAGACGCTTCAGTTACTAGCAATTCCGATAGCAGCTCTTTTTAAGATGTTCTTTTCTCTTTCACATAACTAGAGAAACAGAAACCTTTACCATGCGCAGAACATCCCAGTTGCACCAGTAGTGAAAATACCCATTATTACTGTTGATCTCTTGAGCGAGGTGCAACGCATCTGAATCTCTCTCTTCTAAGAACTACGTTGTTTCAACCTAAAAGCGGCGGAGAAAACGAACCGTGCTATATCATCAACAGGTTTACCACGCACGTTGGTCATGCCTATACCATACGGTGTATGGCCGGTCAAAACGATATTTAACATCACCGATTTGCTTTAAAGAAAAAGAGGCATTCTCATAAGGGTTTGCCAGTTCTTCACAAACCCATTTTCCTTTGGCACCACTATGAGAAAGTGACACATGAAGGAGCAGACATGACAGGGTCGTAGATTAGGTTATCTTGTTTAAATAAAGAGGAAGATAACGACATATGTCGTAAATGTTTTTCAACATGTTTGAGTCTCGGTGATAAAGATCGTTTGCTTGCCTCAAAATCAACACGTTCTTAGTTAGAGAAGCCAGTTGTCTTATCGCCTCGATAATATGCCGTGTTACCAGTAATATTTTTAAGAAAAAAAGAAAATAACGTACTTTCGCTAAAATGCGTGTATAAAATTTTGATTCGTATCACATAACGTGAGTTTGTCCATATGGAAACACCTCTGCGCATTACAATGCTGGCGTTAAAATAGTGAAACGCTTGTGATAAGTTTGTTGGTATGACTGTGTAATTTCAAAATTAAAAAAATTATCTTCTGTAACTACTTTTACTGACCTGGAGTAAAATTTACGTTTAGGTGTCACCACCATGTTTCCCACGAGAAACCTGAAAATGTGACATGTGATGTCAATTTTGAACGTCCTACTTATGGATTTTTTTTTAAAATGAGAATGATGATGGCAGTTGTATAAAAGTATGTTTTCATCTTTTCAGGATATGTCAGTGCCATCACAGTCCCAACTGCCGGTAGGTTTCATTCATTCATTCATTCATTCATTCATTCATTCATTTATTTATTTATTCATTCATTCATTCATTCATTCTTCTGCTCATGGGGTAAGAGAAACTCTCTTTAATCTAAATAATTACCATGTGTGGCTTTCTGTGTAGAGAAATAGAACTGATGTTATCAACGAACTAATACAGTGCTGTCAGGGTAAAATATGGCAAAGCTTTTTACTTCCAGAAAACATTATTATGGCAGTCTGGTAGGATGCAAAGGATGTTTCGACAGTTTAATTCAATATGTCTCTGGGGGCAGATAAATTATTTTTTCTACTTCATTCACAAAACGTTTCACATTATTTGAATCTTTCTCAACACAGTGCAGTATATTAAATCGTGTATACTTACTATCATGTCTTATGATGTATAGCCAGTTAGGACGAAATGTCCGGTCTTTTTCTCTTCATTTAAGTTCAAGATCTTCAAAACGGCAGCACGCATCCTCATAAAACTTCACAAGTACAACCACTGTATATTCTTCTTCAGGTTCAAAATGTAACTGCATATCGATTTTTAAAAAAAAATTAAAATTAAACTGACCTTTTTAGAAATTCTCTTAACATAGCGTTTCTAATTAAGTCATTAATGCTGTTTAAATCATTAATCCTGTGTTACCATTTTTGTGAAACCTGACCCGTCTACGTGATCAGGTAATAACGTACAGCAATCCACCGTCAGGTTCACAAATCTAGGGGCCCCATTTTGCAGAGTCTAATAAGTATAGTTTCTCTCAGATATTTCAAATATCTAAGTCTATATCCCAAATAACCAAACTGTGTTGCACAGGGTGTATTAAGAGTTCAACATCACATGCAACGTTATCCATTACTTACAAAAAGCGAATAGAAAGAACAAAAAAATTACGCAGAAAGCATTCGATCACACAGAGCTGCGTACACAGTGAATAAAGTTTGTAATATAGTGACACATAGCAAAAACACAATCTAAACACGACTAATATAGTGTGGAGTATCAGAATATATTACATCGTGAACGGAGATACGCCAGGCCATTTTGCAAAAAAGTGTCTTTGTGACAAGTGTGGCTACACACGGCTTTTTTTTTTTTACCGAGTCATATAGGAAGATAATAAATTTGAAATTTATTTTTAGATATTCTGCCAAAGACATTTCGCCGTGCCCTAACATATTTTAGATGAGTTAGTCATAAACCACCGATTGGAAAAGGGAGGTGGGAATATGTAGCTATCGAGAACAGAAAATGTAATCTATGCCAAAATGACAATGCCATCGACAATGAATTCCATGCCCTCTTTTAATGTCGCGCAGTAGAAATTAATAGAAGAAAATATATATCGCATCATTTCTATGAAAGACCAAACATGCATAAGACAACTAACCCCTTTAGAGAAGTATCAAAGAACACACTTGAGAGAATGTCTAGATATACTTATGATCATTACAAAAACCTATAATTAAAATTGTTAGTTACATATACAAGATGGACCGCATGTGCGAGCTTCACTTCTGTGTTTCTTGCAACTTCAAAATACAGAATGTACATGTATATTTGTAATTTAATTGTTTATGAAGATGTACTCTCTCTGGGCATGCATAATAGTAAAACTTGTTAATAAAACTTGCTTTTGGTGTGGTCGCGTCGTATGAATACGTATATAAAGAGCTGGGGTTATTTCCAGGCACGGCTCCGCGCCGAACATAAACGACGGAAACGTCTCAAGTCTACATTACGAATGTAAAATTATGAACTTCTAAATGAAATAGTGCAATATTCCATTTTAATCCTAATGCAATATTCCTTTTAAACTCCTTCCTCCCCCTTCCCTCGTCCTCAAAAATCATTCATCTTTTCTCTCATTGTTTCTCCGATTGGTTTTATCACATGTGAAATTAAACCAACTGTAGCCTGCGCATTAATTGATATGGAAGTCACAAAATACACGAATTTGTTTACTTTATTCTGCATGCAGAAGGTTGTACGTGTGATAACCGGACCCTGCCATTTCAATACTCGCTTTAGGCCCATGCTTTTAATTATGGCTCAAACAGACAAAAATGAAACTCCGGCAACTCTGGCGACACAATAACTTGCCAACTGACAGATTAAGAGTAGATTACGCTCATTGAGAGTGGCTTCTTCTAAGCGTTTCGGTATGCATCGTCTCCGGTTAGAGTATGAGTTAAGTTAGGTCCACCAACAGCTGATCATGTGAAATTAGTAAGAGTGTTACTGGTTACTAAGCTTAGTAAGACTTGACTGCCATTGTTGATGTTCCTCACACAGTGCGCTCTGCATTGAATATCTTTCTTCTCTTTATATTATATTATATTATGTTATATTATATTATATTATATTATATTATATTATATTATATTATATTATATTATATTATCGCCTAAAAAATCACCACAATAATTATTATGCACACAGTTATAAAATCTTTGAATACTCTCTCAAGATAAGTTCTTCAACATGTTAATTTTGAGCGGCGTGGTAGAAGAGTTAAGGGGTTGGATTTAAGATCTAACGGTCGTGAGTTCGATTCCATGTTATGTGTTATTAAGAATACTTGGGTGTAGGATAGACATAATGGCAAGTTAGGCAAGCCCATGTTTACTCCTTCCACCCCAACAACATGTGAAGGCTAATTGTTTCCATCACGTGATGGTTCTACACTCTCTTATCCTTTCCCAGCTGCCATGGTAATGTTTTAAATGCAATGGAAATGCATCTCATTCACGTTTTCCTCAGTTACCCGTCTGAAATGTGGACACCTGTTTATAGTCAGCAAAACATATGTCAGAATTCTAGAACTTCGCGCTTGTAATTGGCTGAGAATAACTTTGAGTGATCTTCTCTGTCGAGGTTGCAATAATGTAAAGTCATATATACATATCATATATACAGTCATTGTCTTGAAAAGGAGATTTAGAAACCGCATTGTTACTGTTGTGTGATTGAAACCATTTCGAACATTAGAGGTATGATATCGATAGAAGTACATTTTTTTAAAAAGATATATTATTTTACAGACTGTGGCATCAATCCGGTCGACATTCACTTTCTCCTGGATGCATCTGGCAGCATTAAAGCTCCAAACTTCCAGACTATGCTGAACTTTGTGAAAGCTTTCGTTGACGACTTTGATATTGGCCCAGACAAAGCGCAGTTTGGCGTGTCAACCTTTGCGACTACACCAGCTAACCAGTTCTGGATGAATCAGTACCAAACAAAGGACACACTTGATGCCGCCATTCTTGCTATCCCTTACTCACAAGGGTGAGTCGCACAGAATAAAAAATATCTACAGATAAAATATTGTTCTATATCTTTATATTATGCATTTTGAATAAATCAAATTCCTTACGGGGTAAATAAAAGTCGCATAAATTTTCATTTTTTTTTCCATTTTCATCTTCATAATCCCTAAACGTGACGTCAATGATACATTCCCCCCCCCCCCCNCACCCCGCCTCTCCAGCATGCCTCCATGTAAATAAGTTAGCATGTTTTTTTCAGCACAAAATGACGGCCATGTATGCACACTACACGCTAGTCCCTGCATTTAACTGAGACTGACGTGACAGTTTGCTACGTTATATAAATAGCTGCATTAGTGTATCTAAAATGAGTTCTCAGTGCGTGTAATAGCAGATCTACTTACACATTAAATCTCTCCAATACGTTTATTCTGACTTTTTTAAAAAAGTTTTTGAACATCTGATGTGGATCCTGTAAATAGAGGTGTAAAATCTTTTTGATCAGCTGAAAGTTTTGATGAGTCTAATTAACCAATGCCTCTGCGCCGTGTAAAACGTATATATCCCTATTGGGTAAAATAGACTCAGGCCTTGGGGTATAGAAACATCGATTCCGTTGCAATTATTATGGTGGTTTTTACCTATTCCTGGCCGGTAGAGTAGGACAGATCATTTGCATTAAAAGATTTGTCTTTGTGCTTTGTATGTTGCTTCATTATAGTTGGGCGAAATCAGATTGCGTTTGTTTATGTTTGTATTTTGGTAATATTATCAACGTCTGGATTTTGTTATTGTTGTGTTTGTTATGATCGGTCAAGTTGTTGTTGTTTGTTAGCGGATACCATTGCTGCCGCTGCCGCTGCTGCTGCTGCTGCTGCTGCTGCTGCTGATGATGATGATGATGATGATGATGATGATGATGATGACAGTGGCGATCTTATTGCTGTATTGTCTCAAGATAAATGTGTTTTTTTTGCTAACGGTGAACTTTATCGTCTTGACAGAGGCACTTATACGGACAAAGCACTCGATTTTGTTAAGGACAGTGCGTTCACCCCTGCTCATGGCGACCGACCTGGGGTAATGAATGTGCTCATTGTGATCACAGATGGAGAATCTCAAGATACAGCTCTTACCAAGGTTTGTTTCTTATTGGTAGAATATCCCAAACTAGCTAGAATTTATTGTGAATTCAGTTTATTGTGAAATCTTGACACCGCTATCAGATTAGTAAAATGTTTTAAACGTGAATGGGGTGAAGACATACGACGACTGAGTAATTTATGTTTCGGAATATTGAAGAAATATAATTCAGAAATTTGAGCCAAAATGAGCACCCTCTGGCAAAAAATAAAAGCNGGGGGGTGAGGGGGAAAGCCAAGCAGAGAGTGTAGTTTGAGAGAGTGAGTGATTACGGAAGTAATGTCATGATTTGGGTGTTAGTTTAACTCTCGAAAGACTGGGTGTCAGGTAGATAAGAACGTGGTAGATTAGTGGCCATAGTGTGCATGCGGAACACTGTATATATCCTTGCAGTGGATTGTACTCACGTAATATTGTATTGTACTGTATTATGTTGGCCTATGGCCCAATAAAACCTTTGTACTTGAACATTAACTTGCTATTCAGAAGAGTTTTGCATTAGTGACGTCGTCTGTCAAATCTCGTCTGGGCTAGCTAGGCAGGCGACAACACAATACTTTAACCCGTGACAGTCACCTAATGATACATAAGTGTTTATTTCCTCTTTTTCTAAGATTATGGCCCAGAAATCATCCTGGTGTCCCTGTCAGTTAAAAATATGGCTTTGTTTATTTGCATTTGTTTTGAGACCGCGGCAGAAAAGAGGTGTACTTTTTTTTTGTTTAAAGTAAAATTAATAAACTAAGACTTTTTTGTTTAAAAAAAAGTCTTAGTTTATTAATTTTACTTGTTTTTGATTTCTTTTAAAGCTTGCAAATTAAAAGAGAGTCCTTGTCTTCTATAATATGGTTTTTGTTTATTTGCATTTGTTCTAAGCCTTTGGCCAAGAATAAGGGTCCCTGTCTTCCAAATTTTATCTTTGCCTGTTTGCACTTATCTTTGTTTGTTTGCACTTGTTCTATGGCTGTGACCGGGAAGAGGTGTCATTACCTCATGAAACATGGGTTTGTATAATTTTAGCACTTGGTTCTAAGCCTGCAGCCGAGAAGAGAATGTGGTTTTGTTTATTAGAATCGTTCTAAGACTTGGGCCGGGAAGAGGTGTACCTGTTTTTTCAAACACGGTTTTGTTTATTTGCACTCGGTCTAAGCCTGCGGCTGAGAAAAAGGATCCTCCTCTTTCAAAATTGGTTTTGTTTATTTGCACTTCTACTATAGTCGTGGCCGAGAAGAGATGCCATTACCTAATGAAGCAAGTGTTTGTTTATTTGCACTTGCTCTAATTCTGCAGCCCAGAAGAGGATGTAATTTTGTTTGTTTCCAACTGTTTTAAGACTGGGGCCGAGAGGAGAATGTGATTTTGTTTGTTTGCAGTTATTCTAAGACTGGGGTTGAGAAGAGAGTGTGATTTTGTTTGTTTGCAATTGTTCTAAAACTGGGACCGAGAAGAGAATGTGATTTTGTTTGTTTGCAATTGTTCTAAGACTGGGACCGAGAAGAGAATGTGATTTTGTTTGTTTGCAGTTCGTCATAGTCATATCCAGATTGCCTAACTCAGAGTTAGGCAATTTACATTCTTTGTTATTACTGGCTTGAGCACACCCTATTCCATCCAATAAAATCCAAGGGAAAATATTTTAATCACATTTTAAATATCTAGGAGCGTGTAAACACTTTGCCTATCTCCTCTGATCTGACAAATCATAAATCATTTTTTTTTGTTCTTGTGTAAAGTGTTGAAAACGAGTTAGGCAATCTGATTACAACTATGACGAATTGTTCTTAGACAGGGGCCGAAAAGAGGTTCCGCTGCCTTTTTAAACATGCATTTGTTTATTTCCATTCGCTGTAAGGCTGCTGCCGAAAGGATTCACCAGAGCGGTCTCATAGTGCTCGGTATTGGTGTTGGCGGAGGAACCAATGTGGGAGAGGTTACATACATTTCTTCTGACTCGTCCAGATACTTCCATGTGGACAACTTTGAAGCATTGTTATTTATCAAAGAGAAGGTTCAGAAGAAAGCTTGTGAAGGTACGTGGTTTATGTACTTAAACTAATGTGTCTCCCTGTCTTTCTATGTCTGCCTCTCTGTCTGTCTGTCTTTCTGTCTGTCTGTCTGTCTGTCTGTCTGTCTGTCTCTCAATCTATCTATCTATCTATCTATCTATCTATCTATCTATCTATCTATCTATCTATCTATCTCTATCTCTATCTCTCTTTCTCTCTCTCTCTCTCTCTCTCTCTCTCTCTCTCTCTCTCTCTCTCTCTCTCTCTCTCTCTCTCTCTCTCTCTCTCTCTTTCTTTATTTCTGATGATTAATTATATCCTGCTTCACACCATTTCACTTATGCCTATAGCTTTTGACATGTCACTATTCTAGTTCCTTTGTCTAGTAATTCTCATTACTATCTTGAAACTTTGAAGCTTTCGAGCTGTGAAGGTAGGCCGTCCCAATGCCAGCACTTGGCCAGCCTACACATCCATTTCCCTGTGCACGTATTTTTATTATTATGCCTGAAAATACCAAGGAGCAAGCGATAAACAGTAACCTTTTAGGCTCTGATGGAATGGGACGAGCATTAACATGATACATTTCGTTCAGAATCTGTGTTTTTGTTTCTTGTTTTTAAAGAAACATGAAACCATGGAAAGTGTGGCGTCGGGGTTTACTCTTCTTTATCATATAAACAAGGCCTATTTCCGGTGACATAAAAGTGTGTAAAAATTCTTTGTAATGTCATACGTTTCATAAATTGACCTTTGTCCTGCTTACGAGTACTTTGATTGGAAGCCTTCGAAACCTCTAGGTGTAGAAATATGTGACGTCGTTTCTGTTGTAACTATTTTCACTGCCATGGGATTTTCCTTTGTCCAGATTTAGAAAAAAACAAAAATTCAGTCTGTCTTTCTTATCGCTTGTCATCGTTTTCTTCACGTTTCAGTTTTAGTTTAATTAAAAATTCAAATTAGATGTACATGGTATGTCACAGCGTTTCTGTGGTCTAACGTCTCATTGATAATTGTCAACTGTCTGGATCTTCTTTGTGTCGCGTAACTGTGTCTTTATCGAGATAAATGTATAACCCATTTCATAAATCTGATATCAAACAAACACTCATTACAGATCCTCTATTGGTAGGACTGGCATTATCATGAAGCTTGCACGGCTTTGAGAAGACTTTTAAACCAAGCCAACCATTGTGTCTTATTTCAAAAGCTGGGTGTCTTTTCTGACACCTCTAAGAGAGCACTTCATTCTCTTGTTGTTTTTTTAAATTCACATTTGTCTGAGGCGTTCTGTCTACCAGCCCCTAGCTTGTATAGTTAGATCTTAAAAGAATCAGGGAGTGAGAGATAAGTTAAAAGACTGTAATGAGATGGAGAAGATTAATATGCAAACAGCAAAAGATGAGATGGGGGTTCCTAAGAACAACAAAAAAGGTTTTGTGACAAAGATAAGGTGGCGTACTATTATCCCTTTAGACCCCAAGAGCAGAGATACAGTACCATAATAGATAGAAGTTTATTTGTAAATATGTATATGTATTCACTAAACACAGAACACAAAACTAAATAAATTAACTGTTAATTAAATTTCATGAAGAGTAGAGATCTAGAGCATATCAGATAACAAGAACGGACACCCCACGCTCCTATGCCACACAATATTATGGTACTGTAGGTCTTAGAGTGATTAACAAAGTTCAGGCGTTGGAGTATATGAGCATTATTTTTTCTTTTTGCTTAATTTGCAGTGTGTCCTTTCTGGTCCGGCCCGGATGCAGTGTTCTTAGATGGGAAATGTCTTAAATACTTCAGCTCTCAGATGACTTGGAAGGAAGCACAGGTTATTCTCAGTGGTAGTGATGATGATGATGGTGATGATGATGACGATAATGATGGTGATGATTTTTAGTGAAAAAGGCTTTTGGCGAGATGTTTGGACAGTTTTTACCTTTTAGCTCTTATGCATTTATCATTAAGGTCCATTGGCTTGAAGTAATGTTTTAATATTTTCCGCTTATTTCACAATAATGATGATGATGATGATGATGATGATGATGATGATGATGATGATGATGGTAATGAGAGTGGCTGATGTGTCAATGATGTTACTCTTACAGTGTTTTCATACACCCAGGGAATAGGAAGCAAGGGAGTGACGATCAAAATTAAAGATTATGATCATAATGTTAAGTCTTATGTATGATTCACTGTACATCGCTTTTGCTTTTTAGCATCAACCATGAAAAAATGAAATTCTGTCATTGGGTTTGTTTGTCCGATATAGAAATTTGCACTGCTTAACGTAAGGGTCTAAAATTGGGCAAGGCATCCTGATATGGCGAGGACGGATCACTGAGACAAGGATTATTGAATATAGCGGCGCCTTTTTGTGCTTCAGCCTAATGATACATTGTCACCACGACTTAAAATCGAGTAAAGAAGTGTATAACATTGCAATCCAGAGCTGCAAAGTTGACGTTATGAGGCTAAATTCCTTATTGATCTAATCACAATAATTTGTTTTAGGAGGTGTCGCTTCCCTTCTCCTCCTCCCCCTCGTCCCTCTCCCCTTCTCGGGCAGTGCCGAAACACCTCAGAAGTTTTTTTCCTTCAATGTTTTAGCTAAGAGCTGCCCAAACACTAATCTGTAGGCCAAAGTATGATTAGACAAAAGTGTGAAACATTGTCAGTCCTACTTGCTACAACAGGTTTAATCCGTTCCATAGAACTGTATACTACAGTCACAGTTAAGTGCCATGTAACATGACATCGGTTCTACTGATATTCCGGATGTCATGAAATAATATGTAGTATGTAGAAAATATTACATCAGATGTGCTTGGGGAGACGTGGAGTAGTTTTGAATTATTGTTTTACCCTAGTGACATGGTCGTATGCATAATCAATACGTTAATTAATTGCTAATGTTTTGGGAGTTTTTCGTGATGAATGCATTGCGTTAACTAACGTAAGGATTATGAATATGACACCAGTGCATGAATGGTAATCATGCGTCTTTCGTCTCAGGCTGCATGTGTAGCCGAGGGTCCAAAATCAGCGCTGGCGGACATTAAAACAGAGACCGTTAGGAAATACATCCAAGACACAGTGAAAGCAAAAGGATTGAGAAGTAAGTATCTTCTTTTTCACATCATATATTTAGCGCCATCGCTTCGTCTGTGTATAATAACAAGATGCACTGCCATGTTATCATGCAGACTGCCTGCTCTAGAGTAGCTGTGGGGCCAAGCATCGCTCATGTAGCTTGAAATGCGAGGTTCCATTTGGATCCGAGGAGGATGTTAAAGTTGAGGTTTATTTGTAGTGATTAAAATTACAGATAAAATTCATGCTAATAAACACAAACTCTTATTCTAAATCTCTAATTGAAGAGTGATGTGACTTTCCCGTTTCAAAAATTCAACCACTATTCTAGGAAACAATGTTCAATTTTTTGGTCTTGCATTTTCCCCATAAGTTCCGGTGCGCGTGGTACTAGACGCAGCTCAGTGGCGTTCAAGCGTCGCATCATGGAGAAAATTCATTACTAATTTTTGTCACTTCCATTAAATTCATTCATTGAATTTATACTGCTTTCTTCGAAGTTTTGCGTATAAACCCTGGTCCAATCACCTAAAGGCACAACTACACATAACAACACGTCTTTTGTGAACTTTTGAATGTATTCTACAGCTTTTTCACGGCCTTCTCGATGTTACAAATTTCAACTTTATATATATATATATATATATATATATATATATATATATATATATATATATAGAGAGAGAGAGAGAGAGAGAGAGAGAGAGAGAGAGAGAGAGAGAGAAAGATAAGCCGGTTGTTATTGTCATATTTCTACATCGCTCTGGTTGTCAAAATAATAACAAGATGCAGATTGTCTGTTCTAGAAGGGGGAACAGAGTCGCCGTTTCGTTAGACATCGCTCGTGTAGCTTAAAGAGCGGGGTTCTATTAGGGTCCGAGGAGGCTACTAAAGTCGGGTTTTCTATCTTTTGCCATTCGAAATTGTTATATTTCTCCATCCGTGTGATCGTCAAAATAATAATACGATGCACTGGCATATTATTATCATGTCTGTTCTAGAAGAAGGAACACAGTCGCTGCTCAGCAAGACATCACTCTTGTAGCTTGCAATGTGGGGCTCTATCAAGGTCTGTTAGAGTTGGGGTTAATATATAATATATTACATACGATGTAATATATAATTATAATATATTTAAGCCGCATGTTATTGTCATAATATTTCTATTCCAGCCTGGATCGGGGCGAGCGATGCCGAAACTGAAGGAACATTTAAGTGGACCAGAGGGGACGTAGCCAATATTGACCCTTCCTGGTGGGGTGTTGGCCAGCCTGACGATAACGGTGGGAATGAGGACTGCGTGGTCATGAGGCCAGACCGTATGCTTAATGATTACTTTTGTGGCTTCAAACTGCCTTACTTCTGTGAGTCGTTGGAGACCAGGATTGTTTAATTGGCGGATGATTTCCGGCCGGCCTTAATGTCTTCCGAAAGAAATAATGTTAAACGACAAGCCTAAAGACGCATGCCTTTTATGGATTACAAATGAAATTGTATTTGCTATCACGTTATAGACATTAAAAGATAATTGCACTGTTTATGAGAAACATTTTTAAAATGCGAAATATAAAAAGCCCAGAAAGAATTTCAATAAAACACACTGCATATTATGATGTTGTTTTCGCGATGAAGTTTCAGATATCGCTAATGTTGTTGGTGACAGTTGTCGTTAATTTATAGTTGTTACTATTGTTGTTGTTGTTGTTGTTGTTCTTGTTCTTGTGGTGGTGGTGGTGGCAGTGGCGGTCATTGTGGTGATGGTCATAATTGTTATGTTGGTGTGCTAGAGGTAAACAAATTCTTGAAACTGATAGAATGTGATGGGAATTTCACCTATAATTTGCAACGTGCCTTGTAGCGGGTAAGAATGATGCAGGTGTGAATATCTATATAGAGTCCAGTGAACCACAAGTTTGACAGTGTGATGTCCACAAGCGACATAATAAAGGAGAGAATGTCAAAGAGTTGACAGCTGTGACATTGACTGCTGGATTAAAACAGGAAACTTTACATAAGTGCTTTTGTTGTATGGTCACTATCATTGAAAGACAACTTCAGTGAGTCGAGCTTGTTTTGACGCTTTTGTTGTTCTTGTGGTTGTTCTTGTTGTTGCTGTTGTTGTCATCGTCCTCGTCGTCGTCGTTGTTATTATTGTTGTTGTTATTATTATTATTATTATTATTGTTGTTGTTGTTGTTGTTGTCGTCGTCATCGTTGTTGTTGTTGTTGTTGTTTTTGTTGGACTTGTAAATATTGCTGATTATTGCAAAACAGACATTCACGTAACTGCAAAGACGTGAACCATGGGCAATGTGTGATGCGCCTGGGATTATAAGAACTGACTCACAAATGCATGGCATCAGCATTTAATAAATCGGTTTCTCTAATAAACTATTGTTTTCCCAGCACTGATTGTTCTTGGCCTGTTCTCCATCCCTTACCTGAAGGAGGAAAAATCCACAAGAATCCCAAACCACAATTATTCTTCATTAAAAAAAAAAAAGTTCATTTCCTCACTGTTCAGACTGACTGATTGAATGATTGTATTGTCCGTGAAACAAAAAAACTACTGTTACACACGTAATTTAGACGTCATAGTTCATTGCTCTGTCAAAGCTGCCCGTTAGCCAGCTAAGAGCTTACTGACGTCAAGTACAAGAATAATATAATACTTTTTTTTTTATTTTCAAGTTCCCATCCAGGTTCATGAATCTTTATAACAGAGGTAGGAATACGTTTATGGTATGACGATTTTATTGCATGTTACGAACTAGAACCAGATGTGAACTTTACAATTAGATCATAAAGTGCAATTTTATCCTAAGACCAGGAAATGGAATACTTTTTATAGGCATGTCTACTTGCACCAGAACGTTCCGTATGAGAATGAAACTTGAACATAAAAGCTCTCGAACGAATGGGACCCCGCGAACTTAATAATAATTCGTTGGCCACATCACAGTGCGAGGTCTCGTGAGCTCAGCATGTAGTTAACCATTTTCACCTGGTGTGTGCGCGGGAAGTCTTGTGTAATGGGATTTACCCGAAGGAAAACATTATGGATCTGAGCATTAGCCGGGATGTTGCGTGTACGAGCATAAACATAACACCAAAGCTCATACACTACTGATGCAGGAAGTTTTTGTCATCTCTTATCCAGACACAAATATCTAATCGGACACCCAGCTGGAGTTCATGGCGTTTGACCTGTTGACACCCACATAATGACACTGTATGAACTAGACGCCTTGCCTGTGCACGTAGGGACTTTCCCTGTTACTGGTATAAATGTTTGCATAAGAGTATGATTGGATTGCAATTCTGTCACTTGACTGAGCACTCTAGACAAAGTCAACATTTAAGATAGCCAAGTGAAAAAGAGTGTAACAGAGTTTTATTTTGTTGTTGTTGTTTTTTTCCCTCCCTAAATGTTAGCTATGTATGCGCTTACACCTCTCATTATAACTTATCAAGGTGTCCCAAGCCAAACATTTTCCATACAGTCATATTGTTTAACTGTTTCTTCAAATTTTGCCATATAGGCAAATGCCCCAGGACCAATCAGACTTTGAGAATTTTGGCGGAGACTACCCGCTGTTTTAGGCTTTTCAACACAGTAAACAGATTAACCTTACCCACCAAGCAACCACACTGTTTACACTCACTTGTGTGGCAAGGTGCCCGGAAAAAAAGTCACTGGAAAAAAGGAAACAGGAAAGAAAGAAACAGAAAAAATGTCACAAGAAAAAAAAGAAACAAGAAAAAAAGAAACAAGAAAAAAAGAGACAAGAAAAAAAGAAACAGGAAAAAAAGACACAGGAAATAAAGAAACAAGAAAAAAAGAAACAAGAAAAAAAAACAAGAAAAAAAGACACAGGAAAAAAAGAAACAAGAAAAAAAGAAACAGGAAAAAAAAAGAAACATGAACCAAATTTAAAATAAGAAGCCAAACCAGAATATTAATTATATTGGAAGTAAAATACATTGTTGTTGTTGGTTTCAATATTGTAGGTGTTGGTGTTACTTAGATGTCAAAACTAGTTGGACTGATTTGTTTTATTTTTGCTAGTGATGGGAATCTTGGTGTTGATGTTGCCGTTGATTTTTATTTGTTTACGAATAGTCATAGAAGAGATTGCTGTCGGCTGCTCGTTGACAGAATCGCGATCATAACTGAAATGACAAGTGATATGGTTTTCATTGTTGACTCTTGTTTTGACGATGTTGACTTTAATGATGATCATGTTGGTTGAGAGCTCGGGAAAGTCCTTGTGACCATCTCGTCAGTTTTATAATCTATTTCGCCAACAGTCTGATGCAAGGGTTACAGATTTAAAGGGTGTTTCGGCGATCTCTTCGATGTTTATGTGGGACTTCACCGCTTCTGCTGACCAGTCTCCGTCAGACAGGGTTAGCACTTCAGAGACCGACTTTGCAGCTTTGTCGATCAAGCGGCATAGACAGATTAAATTCATAACGTCTTTCTGCTCTAATGACGAAGGCAAAACGTTATGACGACATTCCCTCGCGACGTCGTGTGCTGACGCGACAATAGTCTGAGGCAATTCATAGGGTGTGTCGGCGATCATTCATAGGGTATGTCGGCGATCTCTTTGATGGGACCTGACCGCTTCAGCTGACCAGAGTCCGTCAGACAGGGTTATCACTTCAGAGACCGACTTTGTCGATTAGGCGACATAGAAAAGGATAAACTGATAACGCCTTTCTCCCCTAATTTCGATGGCAAAAATTATGTAAACGTAAAATGGCATACGTCTGTGGTAGTTTGGATATATACGTAAGTCATTTCGAACCTTTGATATTGGCGACATTGATTTAAACTGAAGAGATCGTCACAAGACGTTCCCGGCGTCCCATAAACATCATCATCATCAACAACAACAACAATAAAAACCACTCCCGTGGTCACGGCTATGATCACTGTTTCCATAACAAAGAGAAAAAGTAACCATACCAATCTCCTCCATGACTATTTGCAAAAAAAAAAAAAAAACCTCAACAGTAACAATGCCAACACTATCAACTACAGCTAGTCTAATGTAATAATTTTAACAGTATCACTACCAACAACACTGTATTTTACTTCCAATTATATTCTAGTTTTCCTGATTCTTTTTTTCCTTGTTTCTTTTTTTTCTTGTTTCTTTTTTTCTTATTTCTTTATTTCCTGTTTCTTTTTTTTTCTTGTTTCTTATTTTCCTGTTTCTTTTTTTCTTGTTTCTCTTTTTCTGTTTCTTTTTTTCTTGTTTCTTTTTTTCTTGTGACTTTTTTTCTGTTTCTTTTTTTCCTGTTTCCTTTTTTCCTGTTTCTTTTGTTCAGGGAATCGTGTGGCAAAATCTCATCTATCTTTCTTCAGAATTATTTGCATTTATCTTAGCCTTTGAAATTCAAATTCAACCCCTTGCCCCTGGCTTAGGGTCCTGAGAGCCACATTCATGTTTGATTAAGTAAACAAGGGTCACGAGAGCCACCTCGCCGCCACTGTGACAGAATCAATTACACCGTTAATCTTCATTGCTTAACTTAGTACAATAATATTGTAAATACCAGTTCATTTTTTGCCTTTTGTGTCTGTCATCATGTACAAAAATAGTGGATTTTATAGGTCTATGCTATGCAAGAAATGAAAAAAAGAAACTTTACACAATATAATATATATGATTATATAGCTACTAAAAGTAAGTCTTGAGTTAGCTTGTTGCCACGATGGAAATGTTGGAGACAAAGCGAGGAGGCCCCTTGCCAGATCTTTCAAGTGGACAATTTCTTGGCGCTGTTGTAACAAAGAATGCACTGCACGCTGTCCTACTACAGGGCATTTATAATTTATCTGCAAATTCAAAACAATAGCAAGAAAGAAATCATATATCCATCCATCTATCCATCCATCCATCCATCCATCCATCCATCCATCCATCCATCCATCCATCCATCCATCCATTCAGTAGCCGGTGATTTTCAAGAGATTGGAAATCGATTTCTGGTTTCGACTCCGCCGCCCGAACCCCTCGGGCATTTTCTTTAATGTGCTCAGACAATAGACACCTGATTGTGGCTTTTGCGACCTGCTCCGTTGCCCCCTCCTCATCGCGACAATGGCGAATTTATTTTTTGTTGTTGTTTGTAGGAGTACTTAGAAATACATAACCTTAATATTCCAGGTACTGTTGGCAATATCGTACCTGAAGGCAAGTGTGAGGGAAGACAAGACTTACTTAACATCAGAGTTTCTATTTTAGTATGAGTTTCCGTCCTTTGTAATTGGTTCTCATGTTTAAGGTCTTTGACACCTATTGGTTTTTTTTTTTCTGTTGGCCCTATTAACATTTTGTGTTATTCTACATATACCACTGTGATTTGGGGAAGTATCTTCCAAGGAGGTTAAAGTACTTCTTTTGCCCGATCTTTTAACGGGAAGAAAAAGGGGGGTCAACGCCCAAAATTTTTCACAAATGTCTTTTGAAAAAGATCACCTCAAATTCTGATTTGGTCCCCAAATTTTCATTTGGCTGGTTTTGACCGCGTGCGAATACATAGGTCTACACATTTTATTTTTTTATCTAGAAGGCTCAAATTGTACCTGAAACTTTAAAATTGGATGCTTTACTTAGATCACAGGTCATTTTACATATTTCTACACCCTAACACTGTCTGGAAGGCTTATATATTAGCGAATTAATTGGGTTGTTCACAATCAGTGATTTGCCCTTCTAATAGGTGTCACAAATCTTAACCCCTCCCGACATTTAATTATTTCCTACATATGTTTTGAGTTGTCAGTAGTGATGCATTCTCTACTGTTAAAGTGTCTCTCTCTTGCTTCTTTAATGACAGAGGATGATATTTCTGTGGTGAGGTATATTTGCAGAGGGACACAGAAAATTTTCAATAGTCTGACTCACTGAGATGGATTGGATGAGATGTTGATAGCTCCTTTTCTTTCAGTCGTATATGGAAAAAACGCATTTTCACTATTACTTTTCTTGTATTTTTTTATTAATTTTTTTCGCGGGCAGCGAAGTTCATCTTTCTGGCTGAAACCGCTGCACAACGCATGTGTGTGCCTGACTAAAAAAAATCAACAGAAATGAAAAAAAAAATGACGGTGGAATAGCTTGAAATCAAATCCCTCTCCCTAACCACTCTTGATAGTGTTTTAAGTAGGCCTATAGACCTATGGTGTTTGTCGTCTGCAAGCACAAGTGGCAGAGGTCGGTAATTCAGGTCACTGTGCTAAGAATAGACAACAGAAAGCCTAGGCTATGGAACCACTTCCCTTTTCTTTTTCCTTTGGTGCTTTGATTTCAGATGTCTCGTTAGTAGGCCTAGACTTAGCGTCGGTCTAGACTGGGTTCGGGGGTGCGTTCTCTTCACTCTGCCACCGACGAATAACCTAGATCTATCATTCGGAGGCGAAATATGGGGCAAATTTTAGAAATTTCTGCTATTTTGTGTATGGGTGTTATGCAGTGGATGTTCCTGTGTTTGATAGTTCAAACAGAAGTTCAGAACTTCATTTCATCCGGTAGTTTTATGAATTTCCGTAAACGGTATCGGCGATCGGCGAAAACTAGGGACAAGGGTGAACGAGGTGAAGGCTGTGACCTCAATGACGTCAACTGACCTATTTTTCAAACCGAAGGTGTTGTCAACGTACAACTCATGTGATCTACTAGAAAATTGGCTTCTGCTTTATAATGTAGCAAGTTTTCATGACTTTTCCCGGCAGAAAAGCGTTATTTTCGGCTGTTTATCCTTAAGTCGGCGAAAACTAGTCCCACCAGGATACTGCTTTGTACAGTATAGGTTGCCCATCTGCTATGTTAACTTTTAAAGCTATACTCCACAAATCAGATCACGTGCAAACTATGGTATCACTTTATCTAGATATTTAGACGGTCTCTGAATTGTTGTTTATTAGCTCAAAAAAAGTTACGATTTCGTAAGGAATCTGGGCTATATTTGCTTAGTCCCCGCGGGTCTGCCAAAGGGGTCATCCGTTTATTCTGTAGAAAATAAGCATGAATACAGGGGGGAAAAGTAACGACCAGGTAGCAATTCCAAACCTTGTAAAGCTGTCCAATGCTTTTACTGACGACATTACGAACCATGCCATTCATTTCCTTCACTGGTCGCACAACAGTCATTGCACTGAGATTTCTGGGGGTGGGAAGGGGGAAATGGAACTTTTCTTTATCTCTCTGTTATGAAAAATCAGGCCTGCACAAGATAACGTCTAGTTGCCGCTTCTGTAACAAACGCAGTGTCGTCGTGATATCTACAGACTCAGCTATTCTTTTTTTGAACAGCTTGCCATGAGCTTCACTGCATGGCACACCAGAATCATCAGTTTTACGCAAGGTGGCCGCGGATTTTTTTTTTTTTGGTCCCACTCCTTTCTGATTGGCGCCGGCGTTGGTTAGTTGATTGTTACTTTCATTACTTTCATTCAGGGCGTTAACTTTCTGTTCTTATTCTAGAGTGTTACAGTGTTACTCCTTCCCACCGCCTACGCAACTGGGGATGACCCTATATCCCAATCGAAAATAAATCCCGTATTAGTGTTAGACAAAATTTCTACATCTATAACCCTGGCCCAGCTGGGTCCCAGGGGTGGAGTGTTGACCCCATGCCCTGCTCCCCTTTCGTCATTTAGCCCTAACAAAGAAACCGAAAGACTGTGAGGGGGCCTTCTCTATGGCAATCCTGTTAGATGTTAAGGCCCTACTCCTATGGGTCGGTTTAGCGTATTAGATGTTTGATTTCTAAAGTGCTTGTCCCTTTTTAGCTTAGTTGTACTGTGGTGCTCCTATTGACTTCTTCTCGTGTATAACTGTGCGTGCGCCCCCCATCCCCACAGACCCCCTCCCATGGCTGTAGGGAGCCCAGGTCCCTTCCCACCTGCTGGTGAGTCGTTCCCCGGGTCCGCTCACCCGGCCCCGCCTCTCATCGCTCCCCGCCCGTTGCCAAAAAGGGGCACCGGGCGAGTCAGTCCGAGTGCGTGACCAGGCGCCGACCACAACATCAGCACCCCACGCCCAGTTCTTCTGTTTGTGCAGTTCTGTGTGCGTATGAGGTTTGCTGATGTCCTAACATGTGTCTTATTAGTCCTAACCCCTCACAGTACTAAGAATTAACAGTCGCAATGCGCCAAGGTCGCCGCGGATGTTGTGATGAATAGTATACTCGACATAAAAATTCTGGAAATTTGATAGTTGCTTGACGGGGGATAATAGAGTCCATAAAATGTCTTTTACGGCATTTTTCATCGCCAACAGAATATGACATTACAATAAAAAAAAATGATCTAAGGTATGGGATATAAATAATATATAATATATTCTATTAGAAAGCCAATTGAGAAGGTTCGCGTTGTATATAAAAATGGGAAGTTTTGTGTATGTGTATCGATACCCATGAAATTGGATTCAGTATCAAAACTTACGCTCTGGAATTTCGATACCATTTTGGTACTTGTCAGTGAAGAGGGTGACAGTTTGTCCGATCTAACAACGATTGCTATCCTGTTTCTTTTAATGTGTCGTTCAGACCTTGTCTCATCCAACCCGTTGTAAAGATCTCTAAAACTTGAAATATAAAGTGAACTTTAAAACAGCATACTCTGCCCTCTGAGAATTGCATTGCGCTTTAATAAACATATACTGTCGGCTATTACAGTATGGCCAAATTAATTAAAATTACCTTCCTATCCTCAGCACCAAACTAGCCAATGTTCTTCTCGGTACATAGCTACTTAAAGGCACCATGAGATAAGGAACACGTCGGAAGTATCGGACCGAAATTAATTTTAATCCTATTTCGATTCTCAGTACCTAAATCTAAATAGCTATCAGCCTCTCGAGTGTGTGCAAAGCCCAGAGGTATAAAAAGAAATCGAAAGTACCGAAATGATCTAACTTAACTCGAGTCCTCAGCTAATGGTCTCTCCGGTGCAAAGACAAGGGCTTATCAAAAGATATCGAAATTATAGAAAGGTATCCAAAGTATTAAATAAGTCAAAAATATCGGATCGAAATGAAAATCGAAACTATCTCTGTTCTCAGATCAAAACTGGCTTAACCGAGCTCTCTTGTGCTAGGCCTAGCGGCATCAAAAGGTGTAGGAAATAATGAAAGGATCAAATTAATTTCGTTTTTTTCTTTCGGTCTCGACCTTCATATAAACTAGCTACCGGCCTCCCCAGTACAAAGTCTAGCGACATCAAAAGGTATCAAAAATTTGGATCAAAATTAATTTCGATCTAATAATAATTCAAATTAACCACCAACCTCCCTAGCAGGGCAAAGCCTGACGGTGTTAGAAGGTATAGAAAGTATCGACGGACGTACTCAATAATTTCAAAATCGAAATAGAATCGTTGGTACCGATACATGAGTTTAAAGGTTGAGTATCAAGATACTTTAAAAGTTAGTTAATGGCCCATTGCTAGTTTTATATGAAATACCTCCTGAATTTTTAATTCAGTAACTGAATTATGTGGGTTGTCATTAATTAACTCACAAGTTTACAACCTATTTAATTGCAGTTTTTAATTGTATGGTTATAAACTCATCGAGAGAAGAGCTGTTTTAATATTACGTGTGTCGATTAGTAATATGATGGCTAAGGTACCATGGTACCAAGTTAAGAAGTACCAAGGACACAAGACAAAGATAAAGACAGACAGACAGGGGTTATGTTATATATTGATAATGAATTCCTCAGAGAGGTACCAAAGATGGAAGAAGAATGTGATGGCTAGAATAACATCTGGAAGTAGGAATTCTGGATGTACAGAATCTCAGAGTGAGCTACGCTGTGGCAAACGTGAGGACAAATGGAAGGAAAGAACAAGTTTTTTCCCCTTTTACTCATAATTACAAACTTTCAAAAAAATATGCCGGAAAAAGTAAACGTCTGGGACGGAAGATCTCTGGTGACGTTTTAAAAGTTTTTGGATTATTTCCAGCACATTTAGCAGTTCAGATAAGGTGGCTTCCTCAGAGGAGAGAAGCATTTGGGAAGTAATGCCGATGCAGAAAACCAGATTGTGCAAATATGATGGAGGTCTTTATAATGTGCAACTTTCATTTGCCCATCTTTGTTTTTTTTTTTGTAGTGTGCTTTCAGCAGATGACACCTTGACTGCCTAGTGCCTGGGATATTTGTTATTTAGATTTGATTTTTTTCAGAATCAGCCGAGAAGTTTGGAAGATCTTCAGGTGGAAGAGATTGCCACGAAAGGTCTGGACCCATGTTATAGAATGTAGAGCACAGTCCATGACAATAAAACCATTGTGAAAATACTGGTTATAAAGTAACCGTGATTTTATATGCTTTGTGTGAATAACTGTATAGAACGTACAGAATGCTGCTTTTGATTTAAAACGAAAGATATGTGTGTATGTTTTTCCTCTTTATTTCGAACATTAATTTGATATAATATTTGAAATGGATCTCCCATCCTCCAATCCCCCCGCCCCCCCCCACCCTCTTTACGGGCCACCTATCCCCATCCTCACACACAAAGCATTAAATCCGTAATAAACTGGAGACTACTACCTAAAGAGGCCTAGTTTTTAGGTTCGTTGACCCCGAACTCTGTAAACTTGAAACTAGTGCAGATTTTTAGACAAGAATGCACATAAATACTACAATTATACTTAACGAAGTCACCGCTAGTTGCTGCGGTTCAACGCCCTGATCTCACCAGCCCTAAAGCCACGTATCAGTCATACTTGAGTTGAGTGAGGATAAGAAGTGACGTGTCTTTCCCAAGAGCATATTAATAAGCAACATAGACGCCCGACTGTGAGTCGAACCCACAACCCTCAAAACTGGCACAAGTCTTCAGATTGTGACAACGTTTCATAAACCACACGACCACGCTGAATGCTTTCAGTAAGAGAAAAGTAGTCTATATTTCTCCTTTCATATTTAAAGTTATTACGAATTCGGGGATGATGGTATTCATCCCCTTTATTAGCATAATCTATTGGTTATCGATGTATGCGTGGCCGTACATCATGAGGCCATCAATAGTGGTTGGATAATGCTTGGTGTTTTCGCAGTATTATTGCCCTTTTAACGTGCAGATAATCATTTTGTTACTTAGACAATAGAAATAATAAAATGAAGCCATTATAATCATACCGTTCTTTTGCTTTGCTATGAAGCAAAATGTCTCAATCCTTTATCGCTCACATGAAGTGTGCAGGTTTTGTTCCTGGACAGCAAAAGAGCTGAGGATTTTCAAAAGGGTGCAGCACATCCCAAATGAGGCATGCATTTTAAAGAACTTATACATTTGAAAACCTGTGTTTGCTGTTGTTGTTTTGTTATTGTTCAGGAGCTAGATGAAAAACGAAAAAAAATACATATTATTATAATTATTATTATAGTGTCATGGAAAATCATGGGAATCCCTAATGGAGATCATCTCATATTAGACCATGGTCACATTCATTATGGGTATATACATGCTCTTAAAATTCAAGGAAGAAAAAGGCGAGACGCTTTCAGAAAGTACTGCCCCTGGAGATAATCCAGGCTCTCCCACTTTAAACAAGGCGAACACCAGCAGATCCAGACTGAAGAAAGATCGATTATCATTTTTCTTCCATATCTTGATCACTTGTCTATTGCGACCGCGACGGCCTATTCTCCTTTCCAAAACGTGCAGAAAGCACAAAAAACAAAAAAGAAAAATTAAAAGTAATAACAGTAAAAACGTCGACCCACAGAAAGGCGAATCTAAGACCTTGCATATGCCGCTCATGGATTTTCCTGCCAGTGATTTTCTTCACAGGGCATACAACTGCTTTCATAAAGAACGAAAGATGGTCATCATGTATATGTCAGGCTGTAGCGATCTTCAGCATCGCAGAGTCACAATACTGACTCGTCTTCAGCTTAGACTAGACTACATTCGTTTAGTTTTGAATGTCATGTACACATTTAAAACAGTATATTTACCATGCATAAGTGCTACTGTAATACAATAATTTATGTAGAGTGCATTTATCATCGACTGCAGAGAGGTCCTGTATCTATACAGCGAGGTATTTTTTAAAATTAAATATAAAATAAATTTTTAAATAAATATCTTTAAGATCCTTATTAAACTGATATTATGTTGCTCATAGAGGGGAGGAGATGAGATGAATGGCAAATCCAGAATCGTATTCATTCTCATTATCATTTAGAGAATCACATAATAAGTGATTCCGGTGTTAGATATGGTCTGCAAGTTTGTACCTGATATATCTGAGCTGAGTAAAGATGTCTTTTAATTTCCTACAGTTTCTGTCACATCTCCAGACTTCGTTGTCACATCCTACGTAGGTGACCCGTTCCGAAAAACCTAATCTAGACTTCGTTGTCACATTCTAGGAGGTGACTCGTTCCGAAAAAAACCTAATCTAGACTTCGTTGTCACATTCTAGGAGGTGACCCGTTCCGAAGAACCTAGTCTAGACTTCGTCGTCACATCCTACGTAGGTGACCTGTTCCGAAAAACCTGATTGAGACTTCGCTGTTGCTCATACTCCTTACGCGTACTTGCTTCCCACATACTATTAGGATCTGATCTCTGATCTTTTGTAAAAGTGTAAGAACGCTTTGGCTGAACCATGGTTACCCCGGGTACAGATTGCTTAGAATAGAATAGAATAGAATAGAATAGAATAGAATAGAATAGAATAGAATTTATTGGAACTTTCCTTTTATAGCGGGGGCGCAACCGGTCGGGGAGATTCGGCTGCGCGTCCATAAAATAGAACATACTTAATTACAACTCCAAATACAACAATTAAAAGCTTAATTAGCATGCGACTAGCGGTAAGGAAATCTTAAAATATAGGATAATTTGAGAAACATTTTATATAAATGGTCAGTTCTGGACGCAAAAGCGTTGACAGGTTCACAGCCTAATAAAAATGATGTTTTGTTAAAACTTAACATCTTTAAAAGAACAAAAAACTAAATAAAAATGGAAAGATGTTTCACCGGCCGCCTCCGTACATTTTTTCTTGGTTGTTATACAGAAACATACTATAATCGATAATGTTCAAATAACGAGAGTTTGAAACTAGAATTAGCTGCATTTGCGTGTCCCTTGAAAGTTTAACTTTCGTCAATATAAATATTTCATAAGTAACAAGACGTTTAAAAATTTTTTCCGCGGAATCTTCTTTCGCCTTAAAAAAGACGTAAATTTTTGCGAGTGGAGCTCAACTCGCGAAATTCACAAAACTTTTTAAAAAAGCAACACGTATGCAGTTTTTTTCAGTAACAAATTCAACAAGAGCGCCTAAAATAGAAATAGACTGGCTGAATTTTTTTTTTTTNGGGGGGGGGGGGGGGGGAGAGAAGAGAGAGAAATAGAAAGCAGATAAAAAGCAAATTATATACACGTCGCTACATTTATATTCCCAAATAACTGTGTTATTATGAACGATAGTCATCACAGACGTAAAGGTATGTTTTGACTTGCTATTGCTAAGCTACTGATGAATATTATATAAATGCAAATGAATGGATTGATTGATATCATACGCGTGGAAATACGGTAATTTAAATTCACGATCAATTATCAACTTGGAAAATATATAATTCGTTTATGCATCTGAATTGGAAGTGCCGAGCTGCACCCAAACTTAATTATCGAATCAATTAACATGAGATGTAAATAGCATCATAAAATGGGAAGTCATTACATTGAGATACGAGATACCACAAACTTATGAATACAACCAAAAACAAAATAGTCTTCAAAATCGAGAACAGACTGGATTACAATATAATTTCACATCTGGGACTGTATACCCCATCATTTACCAGAAGGGAAAAATCAGACCCAACGCGTTTTCTTTACGTTTGCCTGCTCTTAAAATAATCAATGTATAAAACTGATTGAATGGATGAAATAAAGAAGGATGGATCATGAACGAATACAGTGAAGAAACTACTATCTTTCACATATCAGGAAAAAAATAGAAATGAATTACGACACGTATTCTATATTTTAATTTTAAAAGATATTACAAGTACGTTGCCAAATCTACGTGTTCCGCTTCCTCATTATCATAGACTTCTTTCTCGCTCATACTGTTTAGCTGTCTTTATCTTACTACACTAATTTTTTTTTTATCAAATGGCCCTGCAAAAGTAACACAGTTATGACAAGATTATATTCTTCCACTTCTTAGACTTCGCTCGTGCAGAGTTTCGCTATTACAGTTATGTATGTATAATATTTTCAGTATACATCCTACCGGTCTCTGCTGCTCATTTCATTGCTCTCTACATAGTTCCTTTGCATACAACCATGCCATACATAGTGGCGATGCTCCAATGTTCTAGTGGGACTGACTTTTCTGTCTTTCTCTCGTTGTCTTTGGGAAACAGGAAATGCCAGACCTTTTCTCTTTTCATGTCATCGTGATCTGTCTGTTCTCTCCCACCACGCTCCTTCTTGGATGTCTCCCAATTTTGTAAAAGCTTTATTGTCATTCACCAAATTGCCAGTGTTTAGAACGATAATCAAATGCCCCCCCCCCCNCCCAAAAAAAAAAATCAGCTAGGCGCTGAAAATTGAAAACCATGGTTATTTCTCATTTTCGCCATTGATCTAAAGACCTACAAACGTATTTTTTCCGAGTACTATTATTTTGAACAGATAGAAAGAATAAAAGAAAAAAGATAAAATTTTAAAAAAAGAAAGAGAGAAAGAAAGAAAGAAAGAAAGAAAGAAAGAAAGAAAAGCATAGACAAACTCAGATAGAAATCTTTGCACAATTTGACTTGTAGAATAAGCCCAACTGTTTAAAAGATAGGTCCAAAACGTTGAAGCACGATTTTTTTGTCTCATTACATAGTACCGAGGCCTAAGGCATCACAAGCTGCTGCGCTTCTATTTATTGTATTTTCAGCGCACCGCTGTCGTATCTTTCTATTTTGGTATAATTCTGAAATATAATTCAGTATATTATTCAGATTTAATGTTATTGGTTTTATGATACTTATAAAATAGGAGACAATTACTGTTGATCATTGCACAATCGCTCATCTGTGTCCCACAATTTTATACATCTACGTATCCCAATAGTTTTGCGCAGTTAAATGAATTGAAACCAATAAGGGCCAGTCACCAGCAGATCATCCGGCCTCATTTACTGTCATACTATATGGTAACGGGGAGCTACGCTGCACTTTAAAAAAAAAACTTTGTGTTGACAGCTTAATGACTATGTCCATAATGACGGGTAATCAACCCATTTCATATTTTTATTTCATTATTTCATATGCCGAATTTGCTTTAAAATATGAGGAGAATAAGCAACAGCATTCACTTCCCAAGACTGTCAGCGTGAGACACTTTTCGAACGGTGAAAAAGTCGAAAATGCATCTTCCTGCAGCGCTTTTCTTTCTGCTGTCTGTCGCAGCCAACAGAATAGGTATGTGACAAAGCTTTAGTATGTAATGAAGAATTTGTCAGATACTGGTCTTTGACGACGCCACTCAATTAGGCCTAGGAAAAAAAAATCATCTCTAATTTTCATTGAGAGTATTATATAATACCGAGGCAACTATTCAGCCCATGTCAGGTGATAGGTCCACAAACTGGAAATCAGGACTGTACTAGCAATAGTATTGCTTATATTATAATTCCTATATTATTCTCCCCTTGCTATCACTTTGACAACGGCAGACGTGTCAGTGACTAGCAACTCCGATGGCAGCTCTTTTTAAGATGTTCGTTTCTCTTTCACGTAACTAGAAAAACAGAAATCTTTACCACACTTAGAACATCCCAGCAGCGCCAGTTGTGACAAATAGCCATTGAAGTGTCGATATGTCTAAATAGTTTATCTGTTACTAATTATTACTGTTGATCGTTTGAGCACGGTGCAACGCATCTGAATCACTGCCTCTCTCTAATAACTAAGTTGTTTTAACCTGAAAGTGGCGAAGAAAACGAACCGTCATGCTATTTCATCAACAGGTTTACCACGTACATTGGTCATGCCCATACCATACGGTGTATGGCCTGTCAAAACGATATTTAACATCACCGGTTTGCTTTAAAGAGAAAGAGGCATTCTCATAAGGGTTTGCCAGTTCTTCACAAACCCATTTTCCTTTGGCACCACTGTGAGAAAGTGACACATGAAGGAGCGGACATGACGGAGTCGCAGAACAGGTTATCTTATTTAAATAGAGAGGAAGATAACATGTCGCAAATGTTGTTCAAGATGTTTGAGCCTCGGTGATAAAGATCGTTTTCTTCCCTTAAAATCGACGCGTTCTTAGTTAGAGAAGCAAGATGTCTCTGTAGTCTCGATAATATGCCGTATTACCAGTAAGATTTTTTAAAAATGGGACAATAAGGTTGCTAAGGTGCTTGTATAAAATCTTGATTCGCTTCACGTGACGTGGGTTTTTTTACATGGAAACACCGCTGCGCATTACAATGTTAGCGTTAAAATAGTGAAACGCTTCAGAAAAGTTTGTTGGTATGACTGTGTAATTTTTTTAAAAAATGATCTTCTGTAACTCTTTTACTGACCTGCAGTAAAATTTACGTTTAGGTGTCACCACCATGTTTCCCACGAGAAACCTGGAAATGTGATTATGTGATGTCTAATTTGAACATCCTACTTATGGATTTTTTTTAAAATGAGAATGATGATGGCAGTTGTATAAAAGTATGTTTTCATCTTTTCAGGATATGTCAGTGCCATCACAGTCCCAACTGCCGGTAGGTTTCATTCATTCATTCATTCATTCATTCATTCATTCATTCATTCATTCATTCATTCATTTTTCTGCTCATGTTAATCTAAATAATTGCCATGTGTGGCTTTCTGTGTGGAGAGGTAGAACTGATGTTATCAACAAACTATTACAGTACTGTCAGAGTAAAATATGGCAAAGCTTTTAACTTCCAGAAAACATTATTATGGCAGTCTGATAGGATGCAAAGAATGTTTCCGACAGTTTATTTCAATATGTCTCTGCGGGCCGTTAAATTATTTTCTCTACTTCATTCACAAAACGTTTCACATTATTTGAATCTTTCTCAACACAGTGCAGGGTATTAAATCGTGTATACTTACTATCATGTTTTATGATATATAGCCTGTTAGGACGAAATGTCCGGTCTTTTTCTCTTCATTTATGTTCAAGATCTTCAAAACGGCAGCACGCATCCCCATAACACATTACAAGTACAACCATTGTATATTCTTCTTAAGGTTCAAAATATAAATGCATCTCGATTTTTTTTTAAAATTTGAAACTGAACTTTCTAGAAGTTCTTTTAACTTCGCATTTCTACTTAAATCGTTAATGCTATTTTGCCATTTTTGTGCAACCTGACCAGTCGACATGATCAGGTAATAATGTACAACATTCCGCTGTCAGGTTCACAAATCTAGGGCCCCATCTTGCCATCTTCTACATTTTGTACAAATCCGCTAACGCAGGCGGAGTATGACCAAAGGTAGGTCCACCAACAGCTGACGACCAGAGATCATTGAAAGTGTCACTGGTTGCTAAGACAAGTCAGTTTAAGGTCCGGAGAACAGTGAATAAGTTGAAAATAACGCAATGACTTTTAGCCATCTGATAATGTTCGGCTCAGCGCCAAGCATTTCAGAGAGTGCGACATTGTGCGTATGTCTTTCCCACGGGGTGGTGCGGCTACGACCACAAATCATAATATCTTATGCAGGGTCGACTTTCAACAACATTCTATGTTCGTAAAGATTTAGGGGACTTGTATTATCTGTATTATAATTTACATAATTATACAGAGCGCTTAGAAAAACCCTCCATGCGCTATAGTTTCTGTCAGATATTTCAAATTTCTAGGTTTTTATCCCAAATAACCAAAGTGTGTTACACAAGATTTATTAAGAGTTCAACATCACATGCAACATTATCCACTAACTACAAAAGACGAATAGAAAAAAAAATCACACAAAGCTGCGTACACAGTGAATGAAGTTTGTAATATAGTAACACACAGCAAAAAACAATCTGAACACGACTAATATTTTTATAGTGTGGAGTATCTATTACATCGTGGACGGAGATACGCCAGGCCGTTTTGAAAAAAAGTGTCATGGTGACAAGTGTGGCTGCACATGGCTTTTTTTACTGAATCATATAGGAAGACTATAAATTTGAAATTTATTTAGATATTCTGCTAACGACATTTCGCCGTGCCCTAACATGTTTTAGATAAGGTAATCATAAACTAACGGTTGAAAAAGGAAGGTGGGAAAATGTAGCTATCGGGAACAGAAAATGTAATCTATGCCAAATTGACAATGCCATCGGCAATGAATTCCATGCCCTCTTTGAATGTCGCGCAGTAGAAATTAGTAGAAGAAAGTATATATCGCATTATTTCTATGAAAGACTGAACATTCATAAGACAAATAACCCTTTTAGAAGAGTATCAAAGAACACGCTTGATAGAATATCAAGACATACTTATGTTTATTACAGAAACCTATAATTAAAATTGTTAGTTATATATACAATATGGTCGGCATGTGCGAGCTTCACTTCTGTGTTTCTTGCAACTTCAAAGTACATAATGTATAATACGTTTTTGTATTTTAATTGTTTATGAAGATGTACTGTCTAATCTGTCGTTTCTGTCCCGCCATTTGTTACATGTAATGTTGACCACCCTCATACCGTCAAGCACGGTCTGGGCATGTATAATCATAAAACTTGTTAAATAATAAAACTTGCTTTTTGGCGTGGTCGCGTCGTATGAATACATATATAAAGAGCTGGGGTTATTTCCAGGCACTGCTCCGCGCCGAATACAAAACATGGAAACGTCTGAAGTCTAAATTACGAATGCAAAATTATAAGCATCTAAATAGAATAGTGCAATATTCCATTTTCACTCCTCCCTCCTCCTTCCCTCGTCCTCAAAAATCATTTATCTTTTCTCTCATTGTTTCTCCGCCTGTTTTTTATCACATGTGAAATTAAACCAACTGTAGCCGGCGCATTACTTGATATTGGAGTCACAGATTGCACGAATCTGTTTACTTTTCTCTGCATGCAGATGTTTACATATCTGACAACCGGATCCTGCCATTTCAGTACTCGCTTTAGGCCCATGCTTTTAATCATGGCTCAAACAGATAAAAAAGAAACTCTGGCAACTCTGGCGACACAATAACTTGGCCACTGATAGGTATAAGAGTAGATTACGCCCACTGAGAGTGGCTTCTTCGAGGCGTTTCAGCTCGTTAGAGTACGAGCTACGTTATGTTCGCTAACAGTTGATCATGTGATATCAGTAAGAGTGTCACTGGTTACTAAGCTTAGTAAGAATTTGCTGTCACTGTTGAGGTCCGGCACACTGTGAGCTCTGCGTTGAAGATATATTATATTATATTATATTATATTATATTATATTATATTTATTATATTATATTATCGTCTGAAAAAATCAACAAATAAGCACACACATATAAAATCTTTGTATACTCTCTCAAGATGAGTTCTTCAACACATTAATTTTGAGCGACGTGACCGAAGAGTTAATACGTTGGATTTAAGATCTAACGGTCTGGGGTTCAATTCCTGCCATGCGTTATTTGGGTTACTTGGGTGAAGGATCAACATAATGGCACGTTAGGCAAGCACATGTTTACTCCTTCCACCCCAACAACATGTGAAGGCTAATTGTTTCCATCACTTGCTGTTCTCCTATCCTTTCCCAGCCATGGTAATATTTTAAATGCAATGGAAATGCATCTTATTCGCGTTTTACTGAGTTACGCGTCTGAAATATGGACACCAGGTTATAGGCAGCGAAAGATGTGTCAGAATGCTAGAATTGCGCTCTTGTAATTAGCAGTCTGATATATGGATACCTGGGTATAGGCAGCGAAAGATATGTTAGAATTCTAGAGTTCCGCGCTTGTAATTGGCAGCGCCACTGTAGGCGCCCCAACGATCTGAGAATATCATTAGGTAACCTTCTCTGCCGAGGTTACATTAATGAAATGTCATATATACAGGCATTGACCTGAAAAGGAGATTTAGAAACCACACTGTTACTCGTGTGTGATTGAAGACATTTCGCACATTAAGGGTATGATATCGATAGGAGTACATTTTTTTTAAATATATATATATTATTTCACAGACTGTGGCGTCAATCCGGTCGACATTCAATTTCTTTTGGATGCATCTGGCAGCATAAAAGCTGCAAACTTCCAGACTATGCTGAACTTTGTGAAAGCTTTCGTTGACGACTTTGATATTGGCCCAGACAAAGCGCAGTTTGGCGTGACAACCTTTGCGACTACACCAGCTAACCAGTTTTGGATGAATCAGTACCAAACAAAAGACACACTTGAAGCCGCCATTCTTGCGATTCCTTACTCACAAGGGTGAGTCGCATAAAATACAAAAATATCTACAGATAAAATGTTATTCTATCTCTTTATATTACGAATTATGAATGAGAGGTATAACACTGTAAATCAAATTCCCTACGGGGTAAATAAAAGCTGTATAAAGTTTCATTTTTTCCCATTTTCATTTTTATAATCCTTAAAAGTGACGTCAATGATACATTTTCCCTACTCCCTCCTCCCTCCCCGCATCTCCATCATGCCTTAATGTAAATAACGTAGCATGTTTTCTTCAGCACAAAATGGCTACCGTGTATGCAGACTACACGCTAGTCGCGGCATTTAACTGAGTTTGACGTGGCGTTTTGCTATATTATGAATAGTTGCATTAGTGTATCTCAAATGGGTTCTCAGTAATGGCAAATGTACTAAAACGTTAAAGCTCTCTAAAAAGTTTATTCTGGCTTTTTGGTTTAAGTTTTGAAGATCTGATGTGGATCCTGTAAATAGAGGTGTAATAATTATTTGATCAGCTGAAAGTTTTGATGAGTCTTACTAAACAATGCCTCTGACCTGTGTAAAATGTATATTTTCCCTGTTGGGTAAAATAGTCTCAGGGCTTGAGGTATAGAAACATCGACCCGGTCGCAGTTATTGCGGTGGATTTTACCTATTATTGGCCAGTAGAATAGGACAGATCATTTGGATTAAAAGATTTGTCTTTGTGCTTTGTATGTTGCTTCATTATACTTGGGTGAATTCAGATTGTGCTTGTTTATATTTGTACTTTGGTGATATTATCATCTTTAGGGTTTTTTATTGTTGTGTTTCTTACGATCGGTCAAGTTGTTTTTGTTTGTTAGAGGATACCATTGCTACTGCTGATGCTCTGCTGATGATGATGATGATGATGATGATGATGATGATGATGATGATGATGATGATGACAGTGGCGATTTTATTGCTGTATTGTCTCAAGATAAATGTTCTTGTTGCCAACGGTGAATTTTATTGTCTTGACAGAGGCACTTATACGGACAAAGCACTCGATTTTGTTAAGGACAATGCTTTCACCACTGCTCATGGCGACCGACCTGGGGTAATGAATGTGCTCATTGTAATCACAGATGGACAATCCCAAGATACAGCTCTTACCAAGGTTTGTTTCTTGTTGATAGAATATCCCCAGCTAGCTAGAATTTATTGTGAATTCAGCTTATTGTGAAATCTTGACATCGGTAATAGATTAGTAAAATACTTTAAAAATGAATGGGATAAAGACATACGACGACTGAGTAATTCATGTTTCGGAATATTGAAGATATATAATTCAGAAATTTGAGCCAAAATGGGCACCCTCTGGCAAGGAATAGACGTTGAGGGAGGTGNGGGGGGGGGGGGGGGGGGGAGGAGAGACAAGCAGAGAGTATAGTTTGAAACAGTGAGTGATTACAGCAGTAATGTCATAATTTAGGTCTTAATTTAACTCTCGGAGGACTGGGTGTCAGCTAGAAGAGAAAGTGGTAGATGAATGGCAAGAGTGTGCATGAGGAACACGGTAGGCCTATATGTCTTTGCAGTGGATTGTATTCCTGTAATATTATGTTGGCCTATGGCCGAATACAATCTTTGAACTTTAACTTGCTATTCAGAAGAATTTTGCATTTGTGACATCATGTGTCAAGTCTCGTCTGGGCTATTTAGGCAAGTGACAACACAATACTTTAAACCGTGACATTAATCTGATAATACATAAGTGTTCATTTACCTCTTTTTCTAAGATTATGGCCCAGAAATCATTCTGGTGTCCCTGTCAATTAAAAATTGGCTTTGTTTATTTGCATTCGTTTTGAGATCGCGGCAGAGAAGAAGTGTCCCTGCTTTTGGGTGTTTTGGTTTTTTTTTACAAAACGTTTTCGTTTACTAATTTGACTTTTTTTTTCTTTTAAAGCCTGCAAATTAAAAGAGGAGTCCTTGTCTTCTATAATATTGTTTTGTTAATTTGCACTTGTTCTAAGCCTGTGGCCGAGAATAAGGGTCCCTGTCTTCCAAAATGTATCTTTGTTTGCTTGTACTTGTTCTATGGCTGTGGAGGAGAAGAATGTGAAGCATGGTTTTGTTTATTTGCACTTGGTTCTAAGCCTGTAGCCATGAAGAGAATGTGAATTTGTTTGTTTGCAATTGTCCTAAGACTGGGGCCGAGAAGAGAATGTGATTTTGTTGGTTTACAATTCATGATAGTCATAATAATCAGCCTGCCTAACTCAGAGTTAGGCAATTTGCATTCTTTGTTATTACTGGTTTGAGCACACCCTATTCCATCCAATAAAATTCAAGGAAAAATATTTTAATCATATTTTAAATATCTGGGAGCGCGTAAGAACTTTGCCTATCTCCTCTGACCAGACAAATCATAAATCAATTTTTTTGTTGTTGTTGTCGTGTAAAGTGCTGAAAACGAGTTAGGCAATCTGGTTATGACTATGACGAATCGTTTTTAGGCAGGGGCGAAAAGAGGTTCCTCTGCCTTTTTAAACATAAATTTGTTTACTTGAATTCGTTGTAAGGCTGCCGCCGAAAGGGTGCATAAGAGTGGTATCATAGTGCTCGGTGTGGGTGTTGGCACAGGAACCAATGTGACAGAGGTGACATACATTTCTTCTGACTCGTCCCGATACTTCCATGTGGACAACTTTGAAGCATTGTTCTATATCAAAGAGAAGCTTCAGAAGAAAGCCTGTGAAGGTACGTGGTCAATGTACTTAAACTAATATGTCTCCCTGTCTTTCTTTGTCTGTATATTTTCAAACTTTGAAGCTTTCGAGCGGGGAAGGTAGGCCGCTCCAATGTCAGCACTTGGTCAGACTACACAACCGTTTCCCTGTGCACGAATTTTTATTATCATGCCTGAAAATATCAAGGAGCAAGCGATAAACAATAACCCTTTAGGTTCTGATGGAATGGGGCGAGCATTAACATGATACACTTCGTTCAGTGTCTGTGTTTTTGTTTCTTGTTTTTACAGAAGCATGAAATCATGGAAAGTGTGGCGTCGTGGTTAACTCTTCTTTATCATATAAACAAGGCCTATTTCCGGTGACATAAAAGTGTGTAAAAGTTTTTTGTAATGTCATACGTTTCATAAATTGACTTTTGTCCTGCTTACGAGTACTTTGATTGGAATCCTTGGAAACCTCAAGGCGTAGGAACATGTGCCGTCGTTTCTGTTGTAGGCATTTTCAATGCCGTAGGGTTTTCTTCTGTCTAGATTTAGAGAAAAAAAAATTCAGTCTGTCTTTCTTATCGCTTGTCGTCGTTTTCTTCACGTTTCAGTTTTAGTTCAGTTAAACATTTGAATTTAAAGTACATGGTATGTCACAGCGTTTCTGTGGTCTAAAGTTTCATCGATGATTGTCAGCTCTCTGGATCTTCTTTGTGTCGCGTAGCTGTGTCTTTATCGCGATAAATGTATAACTCATTTCAAAAATCTGAAATCAAACAAACACTCATGACAGATCCTCTATATGCAGGACTGGCATTATCATGAAGCTTGCACGGCTTTGAGAAGACTTTTAAGCCTAGCGAATCATTGTGTCTTATTTCAAAAGCTGGGTGTCTTTTATGACACAACTAGGAGAGCACTTGATTCTCTTGTTTTGTTTTGTTATGTTTTGTAATTCACATGAGTTGGCTGTGACGTTCTGTCTACCAGCCCCTAGCTTGTATAGTTAGATCTTAAAGAATCAGGGAGTGAGAGATAAGTTAAAAGACTGTAATGAGATGGAGAAGATTAGTAAGCAAACAGCGAAGGAGGGGGTGGGGTTACTAACAACAACAAGAAAGGCTTTGTGACAAAGAAGAGGAGGTGACATACTATTATCCCTTTAGATTCGAAGAGCAGAGATACAGTACCATTATAAATAAACGTTATTTGTAAGTGTGTACATGTATTACGTAAACGGGCTTAACTTTACACTAAACCAAATAAATTAACGTTTGAGTAAATTTCTTGAAGACTAGTTATCCATTGAGATCTATGGCGTATCAGATAACAAGAACGGACACTCTCCGCTCCTATGCCACATAATAATATGGTATTGTGGGTTTTACACGGATATGCAAAATTCAGGCATTCCAAGGTTTGCGTCAGAGTATATGAGCATTATTTATTCTTTTTGCTTAAATTGCAGTGTGTCCTTTCTGGTCCGGCCAGGATGCAGTGTTCTTAGATGGGAAATGTCTTAACTACTTCAGCACTCAGTTGCCTTGGAAGGAAGCAAAGGTTATCCTCAGTGGTAGTGATGATGATGATGATGATGATGATGATGATGATGATGATAATGATGGGATGGTTTCTAGTAAATAAGGCTTTTGGCAAAACGTTTAGACAGTTTTACCTTTTAGCTCTTATACATTTCTTATTAAGGTTGATCGGATTGAAGTGGTGTCTTAATATTTTCCGCTTATTTCACAATAATGATGATGATGATGATAATGATGATGATGATGATGATGGTAATGAGAGTGGCTGATGTGTCATTGATGTTACTCTTACTGTGTTTTCATACACCCAGGGAATAGGAAGCGAGGGAGTGACGACCAAAATTAAAGATTATGATCATAATTTTAATTCTTATGTATGATTCACTGTAGATCGCTTTCGCTATTTAGCATCAACCATGTAAAAATGAAATTCTGTTATAGGGTTTGTTTGTCCGAAAGCACTGCTTAACGTAAGGGTCTAAAATTGGGCAAGGCATCCAGATATGGCGAGGAAGGATCACTGAGACAAGGATTATTGGATATAGCTGGGCCTTTTTGTGCTTCAGCCTAATGATACATTGTCACCACGACTTACAATAGAGTAAAGCAGGGCGTGTCAGTCGAGAAGTGTATAACATTGCAATTCAGATCTGCTAAGTTGACGTTATGAGACTACATTCCTTATTGGTCTAATCACAATAATTTTGCATTAAGAGGTATAAGTCTGGTGTCCCTTCCCTTCTTCTCCTCCCCTTCGTCCCTCTCCTCTTCTCGGGCAGTGCCAAAACACCTCTGAAGTTTTTTTTCTTCTATGTTTTAGCTAAGGGCTGCCCAATCACTAATCTGTGGGCCAAAATATGATTAGACAAAAGTGTGAAACATTCTTACGACAGGTTTAATCACCAGAAGAGGTTACTATCCATTCCATAGAGCTCTATACTACAGTCAAGATTAAGTGCCATATAACATGACATCGTTTCTACTAATAATGCGGATGTCATGAAATACTATGTAGTATGTAGAAAATATTACATCAGAGGTGCTAGGGAGACGTGGAGTACTTTTGAATTATACCCTAGTATCCATGACCGTATGCATAATCAATACGTTAATTAACGTATTGCGTTAACTACGGTGAGTACTACTAATGTTTTGGAAGTTTCCCGTCATACCGCATTGCGTTAATTAACGTAAGGATTATGAATATGACCACAGTGCGTGAATGGTATTTATGCGTCTTTCGTCTCAGGCTGCATGTGAAGCCGAGGGTCCAAAATCGGCGCTGGCGGAAATTAAAACAGAGGCCGTGAGGAAATACATCCAAGACACGGTGCATGCAAAAGGAGTGAGAAGTAAGTATCTTCTCTTTTACATCATAATATTTTTTTAGCGCCATCGCTGTCGTCTGTATATAATAACAAGATGTATTGCCATGTTATCATGCAGACTGCTTGCTCTAGAAAGGGGAACTGAGTAACTGTGGAACCAAGCATCGTTCATGTAGCTTGAAGTGCAAGGTTCCATTAGGATCCGAGGAGGATGATAAAGTTGAGGTTTATATATATAATATACTGTGGTGATTAAATTATGTATATAATTCATGCTAATAAACACAAATTCTAATTCTAAATCTCTAATTGAAGAGTGATGCGACTTTCCCATTTCAAAAGTTCAACCACTATTCTAGGAAACAAAGTTCAGTTTTTTGGTCTTTCACTTTCCCAATAAGTTCCAGTGCTCGCGGTACTAGAGCCGCATCATAGGGAAAATTCATAATTAATTATTTACAGTTCCTATAAATTCATTCTTTGAATTTATATTGCTTTCTTCGAATTTTTGCAACTAAACCGTGGTCCAGTCACCCAAAGGCACAACTACACATAACAAGACGTCTTTTGTGAATTTTTAAATTATATTGTACAGGTTTTTCACAAATTTCAGCTTTTATATATTCGAGGGGTGCCTGCGCAAAGACTGTACCATTATATGAATTATATAAAAGAGATAAGGCCTTTGCGCAGGCACCCCTTGAATATAGATTAGCCGTTTGTTATTATCATAGTTCTCCATCGCTATGGTTGTCAAAATAATAACAAGTTGCAGACTGTCAGTTCTAGAAGGGGGAACAGAGTCGCTGGGTTGCTAGGCATCGCTCATGTAGCTTGAAGAGCGGGGTTCCATTAGGGTCCGAGGAGGCTGCTAAAGTCGGGTTAAGAATAATACAAAAAAAAAAATGAAAAATGACATGTATTTGCCGTTTGTTATTGTTATATTTCGCCATCTCTGTGATCGTCAAAATAATAATAAGATGCATTGGCATATTATCATGCAAACTGTCTTTTCTAGAAAAGGGAACAGAATCCCAGTGCAGCAAGACATCGTTCATGTTCCTTGCAGTGTGGGAGGTTCCAATACCATCCGAGGAGGCTGCTAAAGTTGGGGTTGATATATTACATATATACATAACCCGTGTGTTATTGTCATATTTCTCCATTGTTATAGTCGTCATAATAATAATAAGATGCACTATCATGCAGACTGGATGTTCTAGAAGGACAGAACACAGTCGCTGCGCAGTTAGACATCACTCTTGTACTTGCAGTGTGGTGCTCTATCAAGGTCTGCTAGAGGCTGTTAGAGTAGGGGTTAATATCCAATATATATAAGACGTGTGTTACTGTCAAATTTCTCCATCGTTGTCGTTGTCAGAATAATAATAGAATCCAGTGCCATATCTTGCTGGCT
>JAWQUT010000020.1:3851549-3865715 GCA_033807755.1 Ellobium chinense | reverse complement strand
TGTGTGTGTGTGTGTGTGTGTGTGTGTGTGTGTGTGTGTGTGTGTGTGTGTGTGCGTGCTCCCTCTCCCTGGGGGTGAGATGTGCGCCATATTTGTCCTGTTAAACTATGGATAAACGGCAGCCCTTTTGGGTGTGTGTACAGGCTTGTCCAGCTGCAGATCATGCATGCACACCGCCTTTGAACAGAACAGTACTGCCAGAGAGTTGCGTACGCACCGTCATTTTTGTACTTCAGAGCACTGCTACAGACCTGCGGTGCCCTTCAATACCCACTCCTTGCGCACAGTATGGTTTGCACACCACTCTGCTTCCGTGCGCCATATTGCATCGTAGCGCGCAATAACCTCATTCTTGGTTCAAGGCATAGAAAGACCTTTTTAAATCCCATGAGGCCCTCCCATTATGGCTTATCTGGGATGTACAGACGACATGTCTGTTACTGTTTCCTTCTGGCAATTTTAAACTGTCAAAATGTGAGCTTCGTACTTGAAACGATGTGAATTTCTAAGCCAAACAAACAAACCCAGACAGCCACACTTCCAGCGAATCTGCTACAGATTTACCCCTTTATTTATTAGATGAAGCGACATATATTTTGCAAAAGCCTAGACTCAGCAGCAACCGATGTGAAGCCATGCATTAAGAAGACTATAGCTCAGAAGCAAATTGACCATACTCATCATCCTGCTTGTAATGAAGTCTGGCCTTTGTTCACCACTATAGTATAAAATGTTGCATTGTAAAAACACACAATGAAAGTTTTAGGCTTCGCCATAATTTGGCGCAAAAAAAATAAGGTACGTGACCCAGACATAGCTCAGTCTTGTGTGACTAATAAGCACCAGGTTTTGCGCAGCAAGTGGTAAATTTTTCAACCTGTGACATTACCAATTAGCTAAGCGTTGTTTATCTCATGTGAATATCTGACTGGCCCAACATTCACACATGGTTGACTCCAGTTTGCCTCATCCATTGCTAACTGCTTACATTTTTGAAGAGGAAAATATATTGGACTTAATCTGAAATATTATTGGAGGCTATTATGTCTTAATCGTTCCAGTGTTCATACATAATATAGTCACATGCACTCACCCTCCCCATCTTTCCTCGATATCAAGATAGATAACCCACCTGTCTATCGAATCATGGGACACGTGAGACAATCTCCTCGTTCTGTTGTAATGGGCTGGTGCTGTGGTCAGGCCCGCGCGGGCATCCTTTTCAGCCGTCGTGTGGCTTGAGAACGGTGTGTGTGAGTGATGGAAAGCTGAAGTTGCCCGGACAACAGGTCCATTCCTTCCCTCAGGCACGACCACCGGTGTATTAGCGTCAGGAATTGTCAGAAGAGTGTCCTGTCTAGGTGAAGGAGGAGGTGCTGGCTTGTCTGTATCCTCCTCTGGGCCTGGACTAACAGCGAGATTCGGATGAAGGAGCGATCCATTTGAATGTTGCATAACCGAGGCTGAACTTGGACGCTGTGAATGTTTCTCTGTCCGGGGGACATCGATGAAGGCACCCGTAACGGAATTGCTGCGCTTGAGTTTGTCGGAAACAGGTATAGTGCTGCTGGGCGCGGTTGATTTGCTTCTCTCATCGTTAGCGTCTGCCTGGATTGATATCCTAGGCAGCGCACTACGTGTGGTCCGTCTCCCTGTTACTTTGTCATTATTAAGATTGAGTCTGCGAGATGCCGCGGCAATTTTGACAGCACTGCTTAAAGACATGCCTCCGTAGGCTGGCTTCAGTTTGCCTTTCATGTCCAGCTCACGGAATTTGCTAATGTCTTCGACAGGCAAGTGAGATTTGATTTTGGACACTCTCTCTTTCAGTTTCTTGTAGTGTACCTGTGTAGGAGAATTATACCTGGATTAATCACTTCATGCATCACCAGCTTTTCTTGCAGTGTGATAGAAGAGATGAAAAGACAACCTTGCTGCGACTAATTAGCTAAACACTTCATAGACCTGCCAAATTCTGCTTTAATCAAAGTAGACTCTTAAATTTACAAGCTACGGAGATCCATTGAAATATGTGTGGTCATACACTCCCATCATCATTCGTGTTCCCCCAGGACCATGATTGTTAGATACTATTTCACAGATATTGTATTATGTTTTCTTCAGAAGTGTAAGAGACTTCTGAGAAACGTAACTTTTCTCCGTTTCTACTAAACACACTTTGGTCAAAGATGGTGCTCAGGAATGTGAGACTGCAAACTCTGAAGTAATTGTTTCAATCCAGCTAGGAAACAATATATGAGTTTACCAGTCCATTGTGGCCCTCCACTTGCTGATTACATTTGCAGCGTAACTAGAAATGCAACAGTTAATCATTATCGCTTATGCTCGAGACTCCACCACACTTAACTTTTAACATCACCCTTCACATGCTGGGCAATCTGCTGGAATGAACGGAGAGCAAATGGGGTTGCCCAACGTGCCGCGATGTCGATCCCTCACCAAAGTTGCCCAGGTAACTCTACAAGCCAATCAGAATCACATTATAGTCAACAATGGGCCTTTTTATTAATAAATTAAAGCTTCATAGAAATTAAGCATGTTAATTAATCGCAGCTGGATTCATAAGCGGCATCGGTTTAACATTGAGATTTCTCTACCAATAGAACGAAGGGGCACACACACGAGGAAGATACCTTGATTATTCTATTCTCCAGTTCTAAAAGCTTCATAGCATAAGTCTGTTCCAGTTTGAGGGTCTGAAGCGACTTCTCCAGGACCCTTTGTTCCTTCATGTTGTACATGACAGTTGACATCTCCTTATCACGCAGCAAGATCTTCGTGCCGCGCTGAGACGCCATGGCGCTCACAGGAAGCTGAGAAATAAACAAATTAAGAAAATGATAAAAAGCTTGAAGTGGCAAACAAGTTGGATTTCTCTGTATCTAACCCTCGTGGCGCGGGAGCCGGAAGAAGTCGCCCCAACCACTATCTGCGGCCAGTAGAGATGTCAGTTTTACTCGTCATGCCTAGTCCAAATGAAAGACGTTCAGGACGGAGCAGTTTAGTTGGTATCAAGATGGTCAGCCGGCATCTGACACAGTGCAGAAAGGCAATAGCATGAAGTAATCAAGTGATGCACTTAGAAGTTCTCCGTCCGATGGAGCTGTAGTATTAAGAGTTGGCCTATAATTTGTCGTTTTTCATGACCCGTTATGTCGTCCACTTCTCCCGACTACGACGTTGCCAATTCTATGTTGAACACAGTGGAAGTGCCTCTTTTTTTATTATTTGAAGACATTTTCTCAGTTTGAGCCATCTTAACAAGACATTTATTTTTTTTTTTTTGTGGTTCTTTTTTTTTTTTTGCTTCTTTATTTTTGTTGCTTGTTGTTATTATTTCATTTGGAGGGGTAGGGGGGAGAGGAAGGTGCGGGTCATCTTGCCTTATTTTACAGAGTTCATTCTGTCTTGTTCTACAATGTTTTTCCCTGCCTTTCTTTCTGTTCTGTTGTAAATTCGTGTTTCCAGACCCTGTGGTCATTGGTCTTTGGATTCATTCGACAGATCCTTAAAATTATATTTTGCATCCTCGCTTTTCAAATCATCTGGTGGTTTTGTCTGTTTCACCCTTCTTAAATTGTGGTCCTTAAGACTAGGTCTAGATAATAGAATCAGTCTTACAAGAGGTTCATCTGTCATTCATTGTCTCTCAGTGCACAGCTTTTGAAAAGTCATGGGACATTACAGAACAACACAGGACAATAATTATGTTAAAAGACTCTTTACTTAGTTTTCGATGTTGTCAAAGGTTCTTAAGTTTGGGGCATTCAGCAAAATAACAAAAGATGGGTGTCCTCATGGGAAAAAGGCGGTGTTCGTTAAGAATAAATATATATTTTGATAATTCAAAGAAATGTACGTCTGTTTACTTAAATCTGTTGTTATGACTCATTAAAAATGATATTCGATCTATTTTTCATCCTAATAAATTCATGACGCCTTTGCAGTCGTGACAGATACAAAGATATTTTTCACGGTCATTTAGTGCTCTAAAAGGATGACAAACATGATAGTATCAGTGTCATGATAGGCCCAGGAACTACGATTTACCCTACATCTCTTCTTACCCATTCATTTCATTTTATATATCACCTGATGAAGAATCACAACTTTGATTCGAAAATTCGTACTTATTTTATATCATTATATACGTCCATTTTGAATTTTAAATATTAAAGTGTATTTCTTAATTCTTCGCTGGTTTGGACAGAACTTTTTAATTTTGTTAATGTGTTCCAAATGATAGGCCCCGAAATGGTGATGAGAATTTAGAGTCTATCACTGGTGATATTTTACAATAATTATTTCTCATAAGACGTTTTGTTAAAACCTGAATCTGTCTTGTGATGACATAAGTTGCTATCCAATCCATGCTGCACTGACTAACATAAAATCAACACTGCTGCTCCATCACCAAGTGGATGGCAGATATTATAGACAACAAGGATCTGAAACATCCACTGTGATGATCAAATTAAAATACCCCACGGAAAAACAAATAATTATATGTTTTCTTTAACTGGCCACGCGCAATGTGCGCATATATAAACTTTCAGCATGGATTGGACTTCCAATACGTTTATTTTGCTGAAACTTAGACCACAATACATGATTTTTTTAAAAAATGATATGTGAAAATGAGATATAGGCATCTCACTGGAATGCATTCTAAGCGGCTGACGCTCCGCCAATTAAAATTTTGTAACACATTCTCTTTCAGGCTGAAAATGGACGGTATTGGATATAATATATTTATGTCAGTGCCATCTTTTATCCAATTCAAAAGGTATTGAAGATTATGTGGAATCTTCAAACCTACACTGCATGCAAACAGAAACTGCCCTCTCTCAATCCTTCCTGCTTTTCCCCAGAATTTCAGTTTAACCAGTGCTCAAACAGCCAAGTTAAGGCCGTCAGCTAATTGAGCGGTTTGGTGGTTTATTTTTTTCAAGCATAAATTTTCTGGCATGTTAAAGAGCAATCGTGGTCACATAAGTCAAGCAGTGGTCGAAATATCCCAAGAACATATTCGCCTCAGTTAAGCAGGTGATCGCCATATAACTGGGGGGAGGGGGGTGGTGGTTGCCAGACCCGTTTTAACTGTACTCTTTTATCTCATGATCAATACCGTAAAGAGCGTCACAGGTTATCACCCTTTGGCCGCAGGAGCCACATAAATTTGGTTCATAATACATGTGCTGAGATAAGGCACAAGTTCTTTACAAACATCAACAGAGTTGAAAAGCTTAAGTGCGTTACAAATCTCCACTGGGGAGACGCTAAGCTTGCTATTTTGGTGTGCTTTAATTAATCTGTTATCTTAGAATGCTATTCCGCGTTGCCAGAGTTGCTTTGCAAGCATTGTTAGCAGAGTGGTGGTGGCTGCTGGAATAAACTGAAACAGGGTTTATGTCCATAAGCATAGAAGATGAGCAATTTTCTGTCAAACTTGCCTTGAAGATTGTTCTTCCGTTGTTTCATTATTTCTTTCATTCCTTAAGTCATTCTCTCTCTCTCTCTCTCTCTCTCTCTCTCTCTCTCTCTCTCTCTCCTCTCTCTCTCTCTCTCTCTCTCTCTCTCTCTCTCTCTCTCTTTCTCTCTCTCTCGTATTGAGCTACTCAACAACACTATAAAAACGGCTTATAGTATACACTGAAACATTTTTTTCTTTTTTTTTTTCATTGTGCTGCAACTTTGTGCAAGTCTAGCTGCCTTTGGTTTACGAAGCGATAGCAAATGAACAAAGGTACATTGTATTTAAAAAATAATATAAACCATGTCCCTAAAGTCTAAATGTAATCGTCTTTAATACGTGTATGTTAGCTTGTTTCTATTCTGAGCAGACCTAAATCCGTAGTTTGCTTACAATTTAAGGTTTGCTTTCAACGACTATTCCTGGTTCCCAGTGTCATGTGGGTTAAATTTCATTTGAGGAAGACAGGCCATTTTTAACAAAAACAGTTTCATTCGAGCAAAACTTTAATCTTACCTCTTCAATGAACTAGAAATATTCCAATAAGAGCTTTACACTATTCTTCTGTTGTCCCCTGATCACAGCTTGGAGGAGGAAGAGTATCGGTCAGGATATAATATTCTTAGAATGATCAGATTTTAAAACTATTTTATTTTTAACTATTTACAGTCGTTAGTGTCTTTATTTTTTTTCTATATAGATTCTTAGATTTTATTTTCATATATTATTAATTATTACTATTAATCCAATTCACAAGCCTACTTTTATGAACCGAGAATTTAAATCAGTAGCAAAGGTCCATTCCCCCCCCCCCCNNNCCCCCCCCACCTCTTTCTACGCTTTTTTAGCACTTAAACTATTTGAATATTGAATTCTGTTCAGGAAAACGATTACCATAACTCCTACAAAAATGAACCAGAAAGACAAATTCATTTTGCTTGTTTGTAGCAAACGCAGATTTGCTCATGCAGGCTGTTTTCTTGTGCTTAAACATATGCCCATGGTTGGGTTGTTTTGCTCAAATGTACCGTCATATGTATTGTTAGTTTCAGCAAGCAATGAAACATGACCAGGCTAAAATATGAGGGTTCCATTAAAGCTAATAGGGTGTAAAAGCCAGACACACTAATTTTCCAGGCTATGTGTTGTGTCTAACTCATTAATTTTATCACCTAGCTTCACCTAAGTAATAGGCGCATCAAACTAACATCCACACTGATCATATGACTATTAAAGTGCACAGCACGGGTTTGTATGACGATACCAGACTGTTTGGGCTTTTTCTATACCCAGTTTTGTTTCATAGTTAAAGTTACACAACTCCAAAGTACATTTGCTTGTAGCAAACTTTTATAAAATGCTTGTATTTGCTTGTGGGTTCCAAAACTACTGACAGAGGAGAAAGCGGGAATAGAATAATGCGCCAAATGATGCCAGTGGAATAACTCAAACGAGAAGACCATGTTGATTATGATTTTACAATACTACAGAATACCTGTCCACGGCGCACAATAATTAATCATTTTAAGCTAAAATTTAAAACTAAAATTATAACCCCTAAAGAACTACACCACAAAAAAAATTTTAATTAGGTACAGTCCGCCTACCCACCGTTGGTTAACTTGTAATGTTTCCGTTATCCAGTCGTATATCAAAGTGACCAAGATACCTTGTGTGAGGGCAAATTTACACGAATCAACCCGTATGTCCCCACAATGGAGGGCCGTAGTTGATTTGTTTTGTCTTCCCTAGTGAAAGAAGCCTGGTTTCTCCACATCACTGACCCCCTTTTGTTAACGCTACTGGACGATTCTGCCTTTGTACCCTCCAGTGAGAAAATGTACAGATTCGCTCCACCTGATTGGGAAGTCAAGTGTAATATTCTTCATTGTAAGGAATGACAGGCCGACCTTAGACAGGTTCGGAATGTCCGGTCACAAAGATTAGGAAAAAAAATCGAGTCCGGGAAAGAAGTTAAGACTGTTACTTTCAGCTGGACAGTACGTGAAATGCAGAACATTACGTGAAATGGAGAACATTATGTGAAATGGAGAACGATACTGAAACGAAGAACAGTACGTGAAACGAAGAACAGTACGTGAAATGGGGAACATTACGTGAAATGGAGAACACTGCGTGAAATGGAGAATATTACGTGAAACGGAGAACAATACGTGAAATGGAGAACAGTACGTGAAATGGAGGACAGTACGTGAAATGGAGAACAGTACGTGAAATGGAGAACAGTACGTGAAATAGAGGGTGGTAGGTGTGGAGTATTGCACTCAAAGAAGAAGGGAGAAAGTAACAGCCGCGCCACGGTGTATTAGTAAAAGATGTGTTAATCTTAATACTTTAAGTAAACAGTGCCTGCATGACCTATAGGACAGAGTGGAGAATTATGAAGGACAGGGAAAGAAAAATATTAGCCAGAAAACAAAGAATGCTCAGACTTAAGTGATTTATTCTCTACCGGACATCAGACAAAAATAGTTCTTCGATTGTAGTGAGAGGTATTACTGGGGCATATACAGATCACATCAAGCCATGTTATGGAATATGAACTAAGCCTTCTTTCGTCTGCAGCTACTACGGTCTGTGGACAGCCATTCATGTGGATGAGCGGGTTCTTTGATGGTACCAAGTATAACGTCAAAAAAGTAAAGACTCCTGAACAGAACTGGGTACGAGCAAGGCTGGGTGACTGGTAGGTCACTGTTTGACTGGACGATCACTGTTTGACTATGGAAGATAATTGTTCAACTATTCATTGCTTTTGTTATGCTTTCCCTCGAAGACATAGACCGCAGTGAAAGCATTGCAAACTGGATGAGTGGACCTGGGTTTTGAAAAGAGATTAATTGTGAGGAATAGCCGGTAAGCCCTCCAATTGTTGTTTCTGGGGTGGTGTTGACGTGACATCAGCTTACTTCACTTCCCAATAACAATTGAGAGAAAAATTAGGGGGATTTGCGCCACGTTTCATTGGGACTGAGTTGTGGGACACCCCTGCTGGCATTTTGTATCGTGAAATAATATTGTATGTTTCTTTGAGGTCACTGGAGAGAAAGAGTAGACCTCGGCTAAGACTGATATTTGTGATTGCACTAAGCAACTCGCAAGCATGACTTGATTTAGATTACAAGACACGACGCTGGTAGATTGCGTGAAAGTCTCGCTAACTTTAAGACATACTTAAGCTGGCGATGAGTGGATCTTTAAATAAAGCAACCTAACATTTTAATTAGCGCAGCTTTGTGTATTTGATGTGTTTGCCTGCTGCTGCTTCACAGCTGGAAACAGCTGGATTTGAGATACGTGAATAAAGATTACCACTAGCGACACGTTAAATAGCATGAATACACTGCCAATGGGATAAGGTACAGTGAATCAAGCTAGATATACAAAGACATTGACAAAATTATAAAACTTGTAATTGTAATTCCACACAGAAGTCTATCCAACAAGCCGTGTTGGCTATCCACTGAATTCGATTCTGAATCTCATGCAGTTATTAACCTTCTAACTATAATGCTAAATAATAGCCCTATTACACCTTATGGACACGTAGAGATTGCTTATGTCTCATACCATTTCAAACCGGAAGTCAACCAGGAAGGAAAGTTTACTCTGACCTGCTTGTCATCCCATGATCAACAAAGATGGAAGCATTCTCACACACTCACACAGAATCAGCATGAAGAAGCAAGGGCACGCTGTCCACATACCCAACAGTTCTAGCTTGATTATGAGCATTTGCAGATCAGGTGTGATCCAGATCCCTTACCAGTTATATAGTTCCAGATAATATGTCTATAACGTGTCACTTCTAGTTCAAACCAGCTCAAGATGTGGTAGGGACTACGAAAGGACCTTTGTCGATTTTTGAATGGCATAGCGAATGTTATGGTTGGTAAAAAACAACGGATACAGCAGGATGCATGTGGCTACCAAGTCATTGAATAGTATTTGCATAACATACAAGTACGGCATTTGGTGTGGTCAGTTAGGGTCACTCGGATATTATGGTACTGATTAGGCATAGGATATAAATCTATTTCAAAACATTGATTACGTCATGAATACAGGGTCGTCGAGAGCCAGGAGGCCCCAGCTCACTACAAGCACTGAATGACCCACTGCTCTGAACTTAACGCAGGTCACACAAGGCGCAATGAGACCTTTACATATAAAATGTGCGAACAGCATTCTGCACCCACTGGATAAGAATGGCTTGATATGTCTGGGAAAGCCATGATCTAACCCCCCCCCCCAAACCCCCNCCCCCCCAAACCCCCATTTAGCTCTGTGTAGTCTCAATTCCTCATACCCTGTATTTCACTTTCTCGCCAACAGCTATACCCATATACGTAGTAAGATCTTCACCCCTAGCAACAGTGTTACACAGTAATAGTAATAGAGTACTAGTTATGTTTAAGTACCGTCACACCCCCCCTGTGCAGACACTGGCAATGACAATATTGTCTTAACGCTAGTGCAGCGACTCGTTAACCAGGACACATTGAAGTCCAACCACAATCTCCCATAAAAATAGTAGCTGCCCGAGGGATTTGAGGCCAGCTAACAAAACTTTATCCTCTGATACGAGTAAAGTGGCAAGGCTTCTTGAAACGTTCTCCTCTTAGAACAAAATCGAATCTCCTCGGTTCTTCTTGATCAAACAGGTATTCACTTATTCACGCTGACATCTATGGATCACGGCACAGGGCGGATATCTCTTCTGGACACCAACTACTACTACTTTCGCGCTGAGAGCGGCAGAATGTCAATGTTGACCAGTCCGTTAGTCTCGCTACTGACCACCCAACTTTAGCACGTCTATGTTAACATAGTCAATAATGTCACAAGGGTACGCACTTGGCTTAGCTCACAGACGCTAACGATGCCAGTGCCAGCGATGTCGACGCACTACGAGGAATTACTAACGTAATTATTTTGTCAGATCTATTATGTATTCATATGTGGTGTGGCCAGATATGGGGTGAGAGGTTTGGTCTCTAACCGTCAAGGCCAGAGAAGAAACAGAGCTTGACACCTTCTACTTCCAGCTCACTGCGTTGCTTATTACATATGCAGTTTGCCTAAAGAGGTTTTGCTAAGTGCCGTAGGGACAGACTGTAATAGTTATTCTCTTTGTATTCCTCCGTTTCCTCCACTTTTCATTCCTATCTCAAACCTTCCTAAAAAAACCAGCATACGTCTTCAGCCCCTAACCCATTAGAAAACCAGAATGATTCGAGGAACTGTCGTGTATTATTGGAATTACCTCCACGTAGGCCCGATTGGATGTAAGGATGGATGGATGATGGATAGACGGAGGATTGATTGATTGATTGATTGATTGATTGATTCCTGCCACTTGTCAAATATTTACTCTCATGCCACATTGTGATCTGAGTTTTAAACATGCAGCCACAACCCATATATTATAACAGTTTCATATGGACATTCAACACTTCTCCTCCAGTGAACGGTGTTTGTAGGCTATTCTATCTTTATCTTACAGATGCCCGGAGATTTGCTGCTTGTGACCAGTGTCCGTATGAAAGCTTTAAACTAGTGAAAAATAAAAATACCATTCTGACGATCTAATTTCTTTCATTGTGATAATCACTTACAGTGAGAGAATTAGTGCATTATAAATAACAAATAGTCACTATTCATTCACAGTACTGTATAATTCGAGTAGCCGTTACCATCATTTGAATAAACGAAGTCCACTAATGTCACTCCGCTTTGGCCAGATAGATTCGAGAAATGATAGATAAGGTAAAGATAATGTCACTATTAGCAACATGAGCGTCTGAGGGTCTCAAACAGGTCATTTTATCATAATAGAAGTATGAACGTTTATTGTTTGTCTAAAATTTTAAATAAGCTTACTGGCTTGGCGCGTTCTCCTTCTTTTTGTTTCGTCTTTAACTAGCTTGAAACGTTAGACGAATTCGGGCAAGATATTCAGTTGATGGTGGTAGAAACCGTATAACGTAGCAAAACAGAGCAACAAGACTGTGATAACGTTGCTAATAATATTGCATTCGAACATGTATAATTAATAGGACAGATGGGCCTGTAGCTTTGGGAGCTTTCTTCATAAGCCCGTTGAAATCTCGATGACCGAAAATTCGAAATACAAAGAGAAGGAAAGGAAGTGCAAAAGAATGAAGGAAAGAGACAAAGGCTGGAATGGGATGTCGAACAGACCCATAATTGCTCCAGGCCAACAAATAATCTCATTTTACCCCTGGTCGTCATGTGTATGGTATGTTGAAAGTGTTAATTAACCAAGCCAAGCTCACAGCGTGCCAATACTACACATGTGGCAGATACTCTCCATGAGGTCTATGGTCTGGCAGACACATTGCACTAATTAGTAGACGAGGATTTCTTTATTTTTTCCTTAATTATTTTTCATGCTAAACGACAAGTTTAACAAGTTTAACTAGTCTCAAACTTAAGTCGACCAGTGTGGCAATACGCGATTTCGATTATCCATTTTAGCGCTGTTTAACATCATATCTCTTATGTCAATCTGCTCATTAATTCCCACATAATGGAAGATCTCTCAAACGTTTAAGCTGGAATTATTTCTCCAAAGTAATTTTTTATAGTCCTAATTTACTTCCTACGGTTTTAATGTAAATCATGCTAATAGTACTAATAATTATAGACATCAATGTTATGTAATATTTTATTGCCATGACAACGTCAACAGTAGGTCACCAAGCAAGGAATGTAGGCTGAACGAAACTAAGCATAAAATATCACACTTACCCATGTTAATCACCAGGCCTAGAAGGGGGAAATGCCGGCGGAGTGGAAACGATCTTTAGTCTAAATTTAATAGGGGGTGGGCGGCTCTACCAGTAAACACCGTAAGGTAAGAAGATCGATCTCACTGAAGGACTTTGAGACGCTTTGGGCTGTTCCATGGAAAGGGCACTTGTCTCGTCAAGGAAAAGCTTTGTAAATGTTCAATTATAATAACAAAAAAACCTCATATCTATGTCTAGATGCTGATTCAAACTAATGTCATGTTCAAGACTTTAGATAAGCTGGTGTAGTACAGGATGGAAACAGTGTACTTAGTTACAGAAATGGGGAGTGAGCGGAATACACAGATGCTCAGACAAAGTAGGTTAACAGGGAAAGTGCTCGAGAAGACAAATGCAGCAAGAAAATGAAAGCAGGAAAGAAAGTGATATGGTGGGAACCGAACCCGCGACATCTGCGACGGCACCCTTTAGATAAGAGGGTAGGATGACGAAGATGTACTTACAACATGTCCCATCTCACAACTCAAACTCACAACATGTCCCATCGTTACATCTCAACTGATAGTTTTATAGTGTGAATTCTATAGTGACACCTAAGCTGAAAACGAGTGAGGGGGGACACACGAATATAAACAGTGCCTTAGTCCTCCTCGTCTCCTCCAACCGCGCCCCCACCTCCGTTATATCCCTCTCCTTCCCATCCGGGTCATTCTATGAATGCCCTCTTCTAGAACCACTGTAACCCCTCACGTGTGCTTCTCCTCCTTCCCTCTGTGCATCCGTTTTCAAGGATATAAGTCGTGAGATTTCTGTATGGAACTGCCCGGCTAGGAACTATCTGTCGTTCATCGTTTCGAGCATTACCGGCCTTCTTTCAGGGGCGTTTCGAGTTATTTGTTCAGCTATCGTCGTTCTGACCTTTAGACTGGAAAGGTTAGTGTGGGCCGATACATGAACTTTCAAGTATCGCGATACTCAGCATTTAATTTATAAAGTATCGAAAGTATCGCGTATATTTCGATTGTGAGATCTTTTGTTGGATGTGCATTTCAACACTTTCCTATACTTTCGATACTTCAGGTACTTTTAAAACTCCCAGTACTAAATAGAAATTTCTAAGAATCGAAGGTCTCGATACTCAGAGACGATCACACCCAGCACTAGTAAAGGCAGGTAGTAAATGTTCGCTTGACTGACGTCTGGGGGTCTCTTCAGCTATTTTCTAAGGGTCATCAAAGCAATTTCGACACCCATTCTCTCACTTCATTTGGTCTACTTGACATTAAAAATTCCTCTTGTATGGCATAATTTATAGAATAGATCAATGGGTTTTCGAGCGATTGCCAACTATGAATATTATGTCCAGGAGTTTTGTGATCGGTGTCATACAGAGAGTAATACAAATTTTATGGACTGGAAATAATGGAATGTCAAAGTTTCAGGGCTAAATAATAGCATGTAAGGCCTTGAATAAGTCAAATCTTTGTGGTCAGGTCCTATTTTTTAAGTCAGTGCTCGTCAGTGTGTCCCAATTGATTTTGATCTCATATTTTATACTTCGTTTCTGAAATTCCGATAGCTATTGTATCTTTGATCAGGCAAACTTAGGTTTCCGGTTTACCTCAGTCACGTGTCACTAGACATTGGTTGTGGTTTCACGTCAGTTGACAATGTGAATAGAATAAGGGCCTTCGAAGTTTCATATCTTCCAACTCATGTATCTACCTTCAACCCTGTCTAATGAGAAATCAACAATCCACAACAGTGATATTTCCAATCGATACGATAATTTGATCTTACTTTCCTCGGTGTCCATCCATCCCTAACGGCCGCCCCCCCCCCACACACACACAAACACATACACACACACACACA
>JAWQUT010000020.1:3835458-3851526 GCA_033807755.1 Ellobium chinense | reverse complement strand
CACACACACACACACACACACACACACACACACACACACACACACACACACACACACACACACACACACACACACAAGTCCGAACATTATTTCCATGGCCAAAAGATCAGATCATACACAAAGTAGGCCTGTTTTAAACCAAGTGCAAAGTCTATACATACTGCTCATAGTCACACCATGTTAGAAGACTGACATAGATCTGGTCAGAAATAATGACGTAACGAGGCAAGGCACAGAATATATTTACCATCCCAAACATCAAGTCAGGCGCAAATTATATGCAGTTAAACAAAGTATTGCTATAATAAATCCCATTGATGTTTCTGCCAAAACACATTGTCTTTTTTCACGCATAAAGTCCAAGATCCACTGGAACGAAGTCTGGAGAGACACACAATATTTTATTTGCATGAGACCTACAAATCTACTTCTTCATTATCACGCAACTAAGTTTTGTTTTTTTCTTTTTAAATTTCTATATGAGTTAGGATTCTGATATCCGAACCTGTCAAAACTTTTGAATAAAATAATTGCAAAATTTGACATCAGTACGTCATACATCAACATAAAAAAAGTGTGTTTCTATAAACATACAGTGTATGTCTTCATCAGACACATGTATTAGTAAGTTATTCATACATCTGCCATAATAATAATATACATATTATCATTTTACCATAACATCTTTCTACCATACTATATTCCTACCATATTATGCTTCCACCATCATATATTCCAACCACAATATGTTCCTACCATAATATGATCCTACCATCATATATTCCTACCACAATAATTATGTTTTCTACCATATTCCTACCATTGTATGTTTCTACCATAATATGTTCCTACCATAATATGTTCCCGCATAATATTGTGTTTTTACCATTTGTTTCTAACCTACGATGTATATAATTATATTTCTACTACACCGTCTGTAGCCCTGTGTCCGGGCACTCTCGATGTCTGCGCAACAGAACAGTTTCTCCGTTAATGATCCATGCTGTTCTAAAGAAACCGTCATCTTCAATCAGAGCATTCCTTTTTACTCTGACTGCGACGTCCAGGAGCTGGGAGACCCGTAAAAACTTAGACACTTATTGCAGACACTGGAGGTTGCATGCTCTTAAATAACCTACAGACAGACCCAACACATTGCTACACGACTGATATAGCCTATGGTGTTCCCAAAATGCCGCCGCCTGTGCTCAGTATCTCTGACTATATCATAACATAAGCATGTCTCATTATCAGCGACCCTCTGCCTTGACCAGGTCAGAATACCACAGAGAGAGAGAGGATCGATTGCTACTGTATGTTATGTCACTGTTAATTTTGCTACATACTGTGCTGTCAGGTGGAATATGAGATAGGGGCTGGAGAGTGTGAGGCTGTAGATAAGACAGACGAACAGGAGAAAATCGACCAGTGGACAAGTGAGTTACAGACTAAAAGAAGGGATGAAGGAAGGAAGGAAGGAAGGAAGGAAGGAGGGATGGAAAGAAGGAGGGAAGGAAAGAAGGGGAAAGGAAGGACAACGGTCAAACAGAAAGTAGGGAAGACAGACTCTGAGAGAGATAACAAAAGGTAAAACAGGCACTGAGAGTAAATATAAAGGTAAAAACACACAGACATAGAAACACACAGACATAGACACACACACACACACACACACACACACACACACACACACACACACACACACACACACACACACACACACACACACACACACACACACTCACTCAAATCGTTAACTTTCAAGGAAGTCAGACTGCAACAATGAAAGTCACGAAACAGAAAAAGGAAGTAAAACGCTATAAAGAATTTCCAGTTCCTTAACGTGACCAAGTTATTTATCGTTTACACATACTGGTCTGTGTACTGATTGATGGCAAGCAACCTTTCCTGGAGGACCGTGTCCCTGAAACTTTAATTACCTTTTTCTTCCATTTCAACTAGATCTATCAACAAGTTTAACAAGTTTATTGCGAATAAGCCCAGACCACAGCCGTGGCACATGGGCAAAATACAATATGCAACGGGACAGCACATGACATTTTAAGCACTACAGCTACTAACATCACACATGTTCACAATGCATTGTTACAATCACGTGCATTCACAACGTTCTCATACATTTCACATTTAACAATAATATGTAACACTCACTTTTACTAATAATCATTCAGACCTTACACTTCTGTTCTCTTCTAAATACTTAATAGCTATATACATGTTATTGGAATGTTTGTAACGCAACTTCAATGAATTTAGCCAATTTAACTAGAACATTCGTTTTCTTACTCTCAAACAGCTCCTTTGCCTTAAACATGTTGGGTCGTACATAATATCTTCTATCCAAAAATCTGTGCCGTTCAGTCATTAACTGTTCACATTCAAATAAAACATGGAATTCATCTCCTAGACTACTGCAAAAATAACATTTTTTATTCTCTAGCTCTTTTCCCTCCCATCTCCCCGTTTCTATAGGTAGCTTATGGTTGCATGTCCTAAATCGTGTAATTATTCTCCTGACACGAAATGACAATAAGTCCAGATAATCTTCACATTTCAGTTCCTGTTTCAGACATCTATAAAACTTTCCTTTACTTGAATTCTCTACTTCTACCCTCCATCTCTGTATGAACTTATCCCTCAATCGTCTATCAACTTCAGCTAACGCTCTTTTACTGCAGGGTGCCTGCCCTTGACTAATCCAGATTTCGTGGAAGCCCAAGTGATTAAGAATTTCCTCTATTTTTGATAACCATAATGACTTTGTATATTTGACGCATGAGGTCTCCATGAGTACTTCTTGCAATATCCTGCATCCCAGACTGGATCTTAATACTTGTAAGTTATGGGATGTCTCACAGAATGTAAATCACGATTAGACATTCTTCACTGTCAGTATAACTGTTAGTTCAAGCTGCTAGAGTCCATGCTAAAATGCGTTTGAAGGAGCGCTGACAGTAGACGCATTCCCTGACAGATCAATGCCTTCTTGGCCCCTGTCCTGTTAGAAAACGTTAATGTTATATTATTAACCCCTTCGTTATACTCATATATGTCCTAACATTTTTGCTCCAAGTAGCGCTTGGACGTATAATTATATACGTCCCGGATGTAATATTCTCGTGCCGAAACTGGCGTACCCTTTCTTTCATACTTTCTTCTATAATGAACTATTTCTACGTACAGAGGCGTAATATATCATAGCCGTAATCGTGCTAAAGTGTAGTTAAACCTTAACTCATTCAAACTTTGAACAGGTTTATGAGCCTGTGATGATTTGTTGCGGTCAGCATTTGAAAAACATGACGAAGTGAAGGGGAAAAATTTATCCAGTTCTAACATATGCTGTGCTGTTTCTGGTGTAGGCTTATAACTATAACAATGATATCCACACCACAAGGCATATCCGCTGCTAAAGGTTGATAACAATGGATGAAGGTATTTGTTTACAGTATGTCAAAGGATTATAACAACGTTCCGCTGTGAAGCTATAAAACTTTATTTATTATAAAATTTATTCCACCGTTGTATAAGGCTGGACGCACTGGAACCGACATCTGGGTACAATGGCTATTCTTGTGTGGGCCCAGCGGTCTGTTTATTGCTTCTGGGTTGTTTGGAGACATCAATGGCCCCTGAAACGCCTGTCTTCGAGCCGATCAAACAAATGTTTATTTCATTACAAGTTTCATTACGATCTATTCACGCTGAACGGCCGGTTGTAGGCTGGTCTTGGAGTGAAGAAGAAAAAGAGGCAGGAGGAAATCTATTGATGTGTTTTTCCAAAGTCTGAGCTGAGTTACCTATTTTAAAGAAAAGGAGATGTTTTGGTCCACTGTGGTGTTCGTCGTGCAGTTAGAACATTATAAATGTCTCATGCTCAATCTTTGAAATGATGTACACTTTTGGTTGTGACAAAATTATGGCAGATAGACCAATGAAACTTGCAATAACTATGAATTAACTCCGTCTATTGATATGGTTAAAACTGTATCTCTATGTTCTTGTAACCCGTGAATCTTTGAATTACGTTTTATGTGCATGCCCATCGTGTATACACTTTGCTTAAGTAATCATACTTTAGACTAACACGGCAAACAGAGGGATTATTGTTCACTGCGCGAGATTTCCTCACATAAAGAAAAGAGCCGCACCCATTGTGATAAAACAGTCATAACAGTCTAAAGCAGGTAGCATTTATATAACATAGGTGATCTGTAAATTGTCATTATGCTCTGGTAGGGGGGCGGGGAGGGGGAGGGCTTTGTAAAATCTGTAACTCAAATGTCAAACAAACAACGGGTCAAAAGGAGCTTATACGATACATTTATCTGTCACAAAAGTTCCATCTATCAATCATGTTTTTGTGCCTTCTTGAAAGATGAAGTAGGCAACCTGCTTAGGGCAATGAAGGTTGGTTCAGATCCTAAATAACTATGTTACAGTAAAATACATACTTTACTAAAGTACACTCATATAAAATGATTTGCAATGCTCGGGAGATTAGACTTTCAGCACTATTAATCAAAATTTGTGTACTGAAATGACATTCACTTTACAAGCCTAGTAATATTTTCACTATTGCATTTTCTCAGAACCAGTTAAGTGTTAAGCTTCTGGGTTGAATGAAATTGTTAGTAAAGCTATGTTAAAGAACAGAAATTTTCCTCACAGAAAACTACAGAAAACTACTGACTTACCCAGACTTAATGAACCTATGTACAATGCTCTTGACGTATAATTCCAAATGTGTCGCAAAAGTTTGGTCAATGTTAACTTGCCTCCCTTGCCTCTCAGGGAACTCGGAAATCATAGAGGAGCATAAAGTTACTTCAGCTGCTTGAAATCGCTTTTTGTGAATGCATTGATATTTATCATCTAGTGATATAATATCTTAGTTTGAGATATGTGTTTACCAGTTTGACAAATCAGGCCTTGGCTCTTGGGAATCATGCCCTTGATCCACCATATCGAGAAGAAAATGGCGTTGTAGTAGATACAGAAGATATGAGCGTATCAGTTTCTCATTCTTTATGCAAGTGAACATATTGATTCAGATCCATAAAATCCCCCAAAAAATGTTTTACACTCAATATGTGGCTTAATACTCATACATCCGCCTGTATACTGTTTGAAGACCGTCATAATTCCTGAAAGATGGCAAACATTGATAACACGACCACCCTTCAAATTGAATATGTTCGACATCGTTATCTATTTTTATTGAGCAAGACCAGGCTTACCGCAGGACTGGAATAATCGTCCGCATTAACCATGTTGTCAGTTCAAATAAGAAATTTATTATCAGAGTTTAATCTGCAACACACAAAAAAGATGACCACTCATACTGACCGGTATTAAAAATTCCGCACTAGATTGCACTGCACTGGACCAAATGTGGTGCCATCCTCTTTAACTTTCCACAGATGTAAGGACATAAAAGTCAACATATAAGATCCATGAATTTACAATTAAACGTTTGCATTATCTGCGCGTGATGGCTAATATTATTAGACTTGAGTAAATGTGAAAAAAAAATTGTATTTGAGACTTTATTAATTGTTTTACTCTTGACATCATTTGCCGCTCGGTATACAGCGACTGATCATGTATTAAAATTTATGGGACGAGGCAAATATAGCCAGCACGACACTGTTCAATAGGTTCCTGTATCTATTGATAGATTTATCTTGTCCCCTACAGCGATGTATTGTTCCGTGTGATATGATAAAACATTGATGTTTTCTTTCATTTACAAAGAGTGAATACATAAGAGCTTTTCTGCCTGGATACTCGTGATATATTTGTGAAAAGAACTTTAGTCAAACACTGATTTGCCGGTAGAACCCTGCCAAGTCAAAACCAATATGACCAGTCAAAAGGCGTAACTGGCATCTCTACAGACATGGAACAGGAGGTCCCCGGAGAAAGGACGAGAAAAATCAGGTTAAGAGAAGAGAAGAGAAGAGAAGAGAAGAGAAGAAAAGAGAAGAGGAAGAGAAGAGAAGAGAAGAGAAGAGAAGAGAAGAGAAGAGAAGAGAAGAGAAGAGAAGAGGACGAGACGAGACGAGACGAGACGAGAAGAGATGAGAAGAGAAGAGATGAGAAGAGAAGAGATGAGAAGAGAAGAGAAGAGAAGAGAAGAGAAGAGAAGAGAAGAGAAATAAAGAGAATAGAAGAGGAGATGAGAGATGAGAAGAGGAGAGGAGAGAAGAGAAGAGGAGAGGAGAGATGAGAAGAGAAGAGAAGAGAAGAGAAGAGAAGAGAAGAGAAGAGAAGAGAAGAGAAAGAGATGGGAACAGGAAAACAGAACAGAACAGAGATAAGATGACGAGATTCTCAAGTGATATTATGCCATGCGGTCGGGGGAGGGAGGGGGGACTGGCGAACGAGGTAATTAGGGGCCTAATCGGTCATTAATTTCGAGTTCCTAAAATGTTCCAGTCATTACCTCTAATGCTTAACTGCTTTTTTTTTATTTTTGAAGAAAGCTAATCTAAGGCTCCAACTTTGTCAAACTAACCGTATTATTTACAGCAGCAGAGAGATCACAGACTTCAGATCTAGATCGCTAGTGTAGATCTGAATCTAACTCTAAATCTAAGCGCAACGTTTGAGCTGAAAACAAAACCCCAATTAAATAAAAACTATTTTACTTCCAACCTCCCACATTTTTTGGAAACCGAACAAGCGATGGATCGGGATTGAGTGTTGAACCGGAGCCTATAAGCCACTCAGTAAATACTCTGTGAGATTTATATCTACCTTTTCTCCACAAGATGATGAAAAGTAGTAGTCTGAACGCTTTTTAGACTGATTGTCCCTTTCTATATTATTATATCGGTTTGCAATTACATTTGTTAACACCAAGCTCATAATGTTATTCCTGAGGACACCACTCCTGAGGCTCCGTTTGCTGTTGACAGGACACCACAACTTCAGTATATCGCTCTCCAGTTCGGGAGCTTCATGATTCAGGAAGTTATTTGAAATTGAAAAACAACAGCTCTTGGCAGACACATAGAGAAGAAAGTTGGCAGACGCAGTAATTACTTGTGAAATGAAAACCTCTCTGCTGAAGTGGCAGTTGCATTCTTGAAACGCAGTGCTAGAATAAAATCTTGTTATTAAGACAATACGGGTTTTGTTCTTTTTTTTTTCTTTTAATGCTCTGGTAGTAGAACTCAGAGATTTAGCGAATATTAATCGTTACACCTGAAAACGCCACTTGCGCATGTCTACTGTTGCTTTCACGATCGGTTCCGAACTTGAAAATGAAGGCTTTCTCACGAAATCTAATACCTTTGCCGTAGTGAGTAATAAGATCCGAACTTGATAATAAAGGTTCTCTAGTATCATGAATTCTAATAACAGTCTTCAAAGAAATATGCGAAGTAACAAGAAGTGGTGGACAGCGACGAAAATAAAAATGTGCAAAAGTACAAATATTTTAAAGACGAAAATATCAAAAATGTCGACAGTGTGTGTTTCTTATTTTCTTTGTTTTGCATACCTTCTACGAAGCTAATTCATAAAATTATTATTATTGTCATTGTCATTGTCTATGATGTGATTTAGAATAAGTATAGCAGTTGTATTGTTGATGGTTCTTTAGAGCTCTGGCCATACTCTTGGTGGTATATTCACTTTACACTGACTTTACATTTAACACCTGCCTGCATTCCATTTTCTTACTCTAAGTTAATCTAATCCCTTGTAGGCTCATAGACTTTGAGATAAGTTTTGTCGTGGGGTAAAACAAATAAGCTTTGTTTGCACTTAAAGATTACGGACCTTGAAGAATCACCTTGGTCCTTTTTTTTCATTTTGATAAGGAGATCAGAGATTTATCCTTCTTTTTTTTTTTTAAACACGGCAAGGTCTCTGTCACTATCGGCGACCTCTTCGTCAGAGCTGTTGTCACAGTCCTTGGTAACAGCAGGAACAAACTGTATGTCTTCTGGTACCAGTAGACAGGAGAAGCAGGAAGACATGGAGGCAGGTAACAAGAATCAATATATATGTGTCAAAGAAGAGACTCGGCTGAGTTGTACTACAGTGTGACAGCAAAATTGGCAACAACCAGTATATAGGGGCTCGTCAATAAATGCAAACCACGCCGTGTCGGGTAAAAATGAAAAAAAAAATGAAAAAAATTAATACTGATTTACAAAAATGCAGAAACCAAACAAAACATGAAGACCCTCTTTGTTGACTGCGTGTCGTTTGTTTTTCAGCTATGCGTTATCCTCATAATACAGCCATATATCCTTGTTAGCTCTACTTTGAATAAAAGCAGTGAATCTGGCACCTAGAATTAGGTTTATGTTATTATTTGAAGGAATAGCCTATGGTTGACGGAGGGGATAAAATTGCATGGGTAATTTTGGGGGTCAGCAGCCGCCCCTGAAATGAACAGTAGATTTAGAACTATAAAGTAAGGAATGGAATGAAATTCCATACAAGAAAGGTGGGGATGGTTGATAGTTGAATTAGAGTGTAGTTTTCATCTCTGTGTCTTAACCTTATCGTGGCAATAGAAGAGTTCTCCTGCCAAAGCTGAAAGACTGCCTAAAACTCTGGATATATAAAGAATGATGATAATAATACAGAAAAAAAAAATTTGATACAGAAAATTATTATGAAGTTTTTAATCGTATAAGTCCTATCTGATCTTTAAATTATTATTACCCCCAGCAGGCTAGATCATGAGGAAAATGCGGCTTTCATGTTACATAAATTGATCCCTTGTGTTCTGGCAGTAGTTTTATTAGTGTCTAGATCTAGGCACGCTACTGACAGAACTGAGGAACTGAGGAAAGCATCGGTGAAATGCATCTCCAAGACACTTACAGAAAAAAAACAGTGCTGGGAATCGATCATATCATCTTTAGAACCTGCGTCCAACGCCGTAACCGTTCTACCTCACCACGGTAAAATGGAACCACTGTATGCGATTTATGTGTAATCAACTGCTTCTGTAACGTCACAATAAGGTTCAAATATCAGCGATGCCCCCCTCCAACCTATTTTTTTTTTTTACATCTGAAGTTCATGTTATCTTACCTGTGCTCAATATCATCAAAGTGCCACACCTGTTATGACGACCCCCCATGTAATCTTCATTCTTCAGTGTCAGTAAGGCGCTTCCTCTGTTACCGACACCTATGTAAACTTGCAAGATCTCCACCCCGTAACTGTATTGCCTACTATCCATATAACACGGCGTGTCTTATTTACCAAGATAAGCCACGGTCAGTTACCCGCAATTTTAACGACTCTCGTTCCAATGGTTTAAGTCCCAATGACAGGCCCAGCAGTTTGTCTTAGCAGCAACACATTGGTGTGAAATATTCTGATAAGAAGTGCCACTTCAAAAGACACTAAAGAAGTGTAAATAATGTTAACAAGGAACTTTGCTCCACACCCCTTCAGACAACCCTCCCCCCCCTCCCAACAACACTCCCCTTCCTCAGTCCTTGAACTGCACTTGTGCCTTTTATCTCTAATTAATAATACGGTGTGATATCAAATCAATGTCAGTGACTACCACATAAGTGGCAAACATACTAAATCTTGTCATTTTCAGTTCTTTTCATCAGCAGATTCCTACCCACGATTGCTTGCATGACTAAAATTGATCCTAAATAATATTGTGAGACTAGGGCTGGCCCAACTCGCCTAAACCAAACCCTAGATATATATTATTACACTTTCTTTCTTTCGTTCTCTCTTTCTGTCTTTCTTTCTTTCTTTCTTTCTTTCTTTCTTTCTTTCTTTCTTTCTTTCTTCTTTCTTTGTCTGTCTTCCTCTCTTTCTTTCTTTCTCTTATCTTCCTCTCTTTCTATCTTTCTCTTATCTTTCTATCTTTCTTTCTTTCTTCTTTCTTTCTTTCTTTTTCGCTCTCTCTCTCTCTCTCTCTCTCTCTCTCTCTCTCTCTCTCTCTCTCTCTCTCTCTCTCTCTCTCTCTCTCTCTCTCTTTTGTTTTTCTTTCTCTCGACTTCCATTCTTGTTTTGTTTCTTTAACTTTCGGACTTCTTAATTTTCAATGGGCAGATTTTGATTTGGCCAGTGCAATTAAACAGTGTTGGTGGTTATACGCATGTGATGACAGTCATTGTTAAAACAAGTTTTCTCAATATAGCATCTCCACATCCCAGTTTCAAAAAAAAAAATCTTGCTAATAAGCATGTGAAGTTTCAGCTTAACGAATTCTGTTAAACGATAAAAAGCCTGTTATACAGTCAATACAACTTACGAACTCATAATACTGTTGAAAACAGCACTCTCTGCTTTGGATTTGCTCTTTGGATTCATATTTGTCAGCACCAGGTGTGTGTTCTTCGGTCGTTCGATTACATTATTACGTCATCCGAATGATAAAATCCCACAAAGTCGATTTGGGACGATAATAGTTGTTCGAGTGAGCCTACTGTTTAGGCCTCTCTTCATCTCCTTGCAATATTATAGACCCAGCCATTTGTAAACATGAACAATTGATAAAACCATTTAGGGCCGCAATGTTTTTAATCATACACGCCAACAGAATACGCACCTTTGTCAAACCTCTTAATTCCTTAGCAACTTTTATATGTCTGATGGTTGCCTGGCCCGCCAATTTTTGAAGGTTTTAAGGGTAGAACTTACTTGTTTCCAAACTACCTGTCCCACACTGGAAATTCTCTATAAGTTATAAGTAAAATTCATATTTTGCTCTGTGGCATACGCCATCTAATGTCTCGTCTTGGTGCTTCTGAATAGGGATATGTTATAGATGATTAGCAGGTTTTTAATATAAGAATGCGCACAATAAAATCCCCATATCCCTCAGACGTTTTATCGTGCGTTTTTTTCCTCTTCCTACTAGAAATCAAACCTCTTATTAATAACATAATTTTTCTTTTGTAAAATTTCCAAAATCGGTTTTATCATACGCACGACGATTTATCACTTTCTTTACTCTTGCACAATTACATAATGGCAGTCTCTGGCACTGTCCAAAGCATATGTTTCTGTTTTATCCGGAACTAGAGGGTTAAACAGTTAGCTTAAGACAATCTCATTGCCAGGTTGCCACTCTTAAGAGAAGGATTATGATGAAGTTTGCCTGATTTGGGCATTCTTTCGGGGTCAAAAGGAACAAAAATAATAACAAATGTTTCGTGAATAATTTATAATCGAACGGTTCGGAGATGATAAAATAGAGCTGTGGTCAAAGACTATTAAGGAGATTTTATGCAAGTGCATATAATTATCTTTAATTCTTTAATGTCGCTCTATTTATTTATTTTTTTTTTTATGTTAAAGATCGGGAGATTTACATGTAAATGTTTATATTTGTCAGCCTTGATACTAACCCATTATCTTTAATGAAATTTTTAATATAAATTTTAATGTAATACGGCAGCAGGGATAAAATGCGGAAGTGTGCTGTCGTCTCGATGGACGCAAGGACTAAATAAATGAACAGATGAGCAGACGAATGGACGAATGAACGAATGAACGTATGAATGGAAGGAGAAGAGAGGCAAGAGTAAGGAAGGTTAAAAGGGACGTGTTGATAAATAAAAATATTGTTAGTTTTATTTGAACGCTATCTGATCAAAATAATATTACATGTCTGAAAACGAATGTAAAGCCCCAAAAATGTGTCACAGTAAAATTTTCATTTAGCCTGTTTACGGATAGTTTTAATAATGACCGCTGCTCTACTTATGTAAAACATGTTGTACTTCATTAAAAATTACGAAAATTGTCTGAAATAAAAATGTGTTATTCAGCCAACCTACCTGAATACCGTCACTGTTTTTTTCCTTTCCTCTTCGCCTTGAAAACCCAACCACAAAATCTCCGTGTGGGGTATAAACCTCTTTAGTATCCTCGCAATCTTGACAGGAGCTCTAATTCAAAGCCACCATCAGGTCACCCCGTGAGGCGATTTCCCGGCATCTGGCTCACCTAGGATTCCCCCTGCGCCAACTGCTGTTTGGCACCCCCCAAGAACCGACTGGACATAATACATCGAATTGCTCCTATCGATCTCTCTCTCTCTCCCCCCAAATCACGCGCAATCACAGACCGAGCCCTGAAGCCCTCCACTTCCTACAAGAAAGGAACCTGCCTGACCTTTTGGCCGCGATCCTCGCCTTGGTGACAACCCGGGACAAGGAATTTATGAGGCCAGTGTCGGACAATGCATCAGGAATCGATGAGAAACTCAACACCTTACGTTCTCGGTTCCAGGCCTTTTCTTTTATCCCTGGGCGCGCGCAAACTCTGTTCTAATGGTCATCAATCTTCCTATCATTCATACCCATTACTTATGTCTACATGATCGGATTTTTCTGGTCCGGTTTTACCTTTCATTTCTCCTTCTCCTCCCTGTCCCTTATCATCCCATCAGTCTATCACACATAAAGCCCACCCTGATAACAAAGAGTAAAGCATGTTTGTTTTTCTTTACGTTTATTATAGGCGAATCTGTGGCATTATGCATATTGCTAAAAAGCGTGTGCCTCTGAATAGTAATTTTTTTAAGTTGCGCCTCTGCACGTTATGCTTGTCAATTTGTAATTGTTATGCTTATATATGTAGGCCTTATATATCTGAGCTAATAAAGTTATTTTTATTGTCGTTATTGTTATTGTTAATCTGTTATTACACATCCCACCGTCAGCCGTCCTCTATCTTAATGACTCTCTCTCTCTCTCTCTCTCTCTCTCTCTCTCTCTCTCTCTCTCTCTCCAGAAGTTTGAATTGCAATGTTAGGCCCAAAAGTTTGGCTTAGCAGTAACATATTGGCATAAAAAAGTCTGATAAAAAGTGCCACCTTATGAGATAATAAATAAGTATAAATAATGTTTTCATGAAACTGACATTGGTTTGATGACATCACTCGTATGTCCAACTGCAACCCCTTCCCATGAGTATCTTTCCTCTTGCTCACGAAGTCACTCTCATCACTTAAATACTACTCCTGGCCATATTATGACCAATGAAAAGCTTCGTGGAATAGAAGGAATTCCTTTCTTGTCTTCGTTTATTCCTTATTGTTTCTTTTTTTTTTCTTCTTCTTTCTTTTTCTCTTTCTCTTCTTATATATTGTCTTTCTATTCTTCCGTGGTTTAACGGCTTTGGATCGTCTTTATCATTTAGTTTTGTTTGTCTTTACACATTATCATATGTAGCCCTTTCATAATCTTGGTGTTCCCCTCTTGCCTTGAAATCTTGATAATATAGTCTCTCTGTTTATGTATCTAGACTAGGTGGATGTGTCGATGCCTGGATTGGTGGGTGGCTGTAGGTTCCTAGATATGAGCTCCCTGAATCCACTTCTGTCAAATTCCGACACCCTCTTTCTCTCTCTCTCTCTCTCTCTCTCTCTCTCTCTCTCTCTCTCTCCTCTCTCTCTCTCTCTTACACACACACACACACACACCCGTCCACCATTGGCGTCCCAGAGCGTTTTCACACTATCCTACCATTTCCTTCGCTCTAGTTATCCAATACAAGGCAAATAAATGTCGCTGGGTCCTTTAATTCAAACTCACCGAAAGCCAAAACCACAGTCAACATTTCCATGTGAGTCCTGTCCCGTATTCTCTGTTTGTTTGACTTGCAGTCTCAGTTAATGGAACGCTTTAAGTGGTCCTTGTTGGCTGAAGTTGACATCCCTCTTTGTCCTTCTTTGTTTTCCCGATAACGTATTTCCGTTTTTAGAAGCACCAGCATGCTTTTTGGAGGTTGCCATACATTTAAAGTGCAGTCCGAACGAGTAAGAGCACTTGCTTGTTTTATAAGAATTTCCGTAGTATAGAAGTCACGTTACAAAAGCAAGGGTGTCGACGGCATTCATTTATAAGCGAAACTGATAGCTGCTCCATTCTATCTCACTGTCGAAAGGCAAGCCCCACTTGACTATGGACGCTGTTTAAATCCTGGACTGTTCATATGATTTTGTTGGTGTTTTTATTCAGAGGTGTCTACAAAGTTGCTGTGCATTATCAAATACCCTAGTAGGAAAATTTGGAAAAATAGCATTCATTTAAAATCCATTTATGACTTTTCTCGCCCGTTTTCTATACCCTGGGAGGGGGCGGGGAGGGTTATAAACACACAAGGTACAGTGGAACTCATTAAGAACGGGATGGTCAGGACTTTCAAAATGTTCCCGCTTTTACCGTGCCCCATTGTTTTTTTCCATCCTGGATTATACAGACAACGGAAGTAATCTGAGCGGGTAGTACTTCGCTCTGGAAGAATGAACTGTCTTTTCGTACTGACTTCCGTAGTTTTCGTCATTAAAGAATTTATGTGAATGCGCAGCGAAACGGTGAAGTTTCTTTTGTATCATGGCTGTACACGAGGGGTTGCCAGTCTATCATGGTCGGTGTACATTTTGAGATCACCAGGCAGTTCTAATTCCCTCATTAGACCCGCTAAACACCACAGATGCAATGTATAAGGTAATTCAGTATCTCGGTTCCTATGTTTGTTAATACGGTAGGTTGTGCGCTAACCCTTTGACAGTTTTATGACGTTTCCGAAGAAATACCCGTGCCCCAGCCTGGGAAGTGGGAACTACTGCTATAAATACTTTGTATAACAGGCATGCACCTTGTGTACCCCTTGACCCGATCGGTGAGAGGAAATGTGATCCAGGGTGATCGGTAGGCTGGTATGAAAATAAAACTCTGTAGTCTAATGGAGTGAAATGGAAGCGAGAACATGGCACTGGTCTAAGAGACTTAACTATATACAAACACAGAACATCGTTAATACGCTTTCGCTTTAACGTGGCTGTAGAAAGAGCCCACTCTTCTTCCTGCTTGTCCAATTTGTCAGCATTTTTCCAGTGCAGAGGAAGAAGTGCAGGTCCGTATTTTAAGACGAGCCAAAGTCATTTACGGAAATACAATGAGCGAACATAAATTGTGTCACACGGCAGGGCTATATGAGAAATCGAACGCCGAGCTCCATGTCTTTGGGTGCGAAGACATAAGATTTGAGAGAAGCCACGTTACACCAGGGTGTGAAAGTCCTCAAGAAATATAAAGTGCTGGCAGATATGTTCTATTTTAAAAATGATGTAAAGACATTGTAGAATTAAGGTGGAGAATAAAAGAGATGTATTATTAAATGATGTACAAGAGACACATAGTAACTGCAGTTCTACGTGAACATGAACAAAAATTGTTATTTCATATAGGATGTAAATAATAGTGCGGTAGTGTTTTGTTTCTCATGTTTCTGCAAACTCTTGTGACTGAATGAAAAGTGCGTTTAAACACCTTGCAGTTTATAAATAATCGAATATATAATTATATCATGGCATAAAACACTTTGTTTCACTGAAGAACAATTATCGAAGCGTAACAAAAAAGAAAGGGTGTCATCTCTCTATTTTCACCTGTTAGTTAAATGTTCTATTTAATGGGTTACAGTTTTGGTTTTCCGAAACTTTTAAGCATTCTGCCTTGCCTTGCCGAACTATTAAAAACAGATGTCCAACAGTAGCTCGAGAAGTGTACTACTAGAACAGTTTGCTTTGTTATTATTGGCCACGTTTGTTTAATTTCTTTGGTGTGGAGAAAGTATACCATGTAAGTCAAAGATATATGCAGCAATTACAGATTACATCTGTTTACTTGTGCCTTAAATGGCAATCTGATATCTTTTTAACTCAAGAGCTTGTTAAACTTTAAATTCAGTAAACCTTTGTAAGTATTTGAGCTACCCGGTATAAGCGAGATGGAAGGGAAGAGATACTGTCACGAGTCAGATAGTCGGTATCTATAAACAAGTTGTTATTAAGCGGAATGTTGTCTATTTGTTGTGAACAGTCAGCAGCATGAACACTGCTAAAGATCATGGGAGTGAGTGGAGCGTGAAGTTGTAGGGGCTGAGTAACTAGCAAGTCTGTGTAGTAACTTCACTGCGATCTAAGACGTCGAGCTGAGTAGACGGACGCAGTCAGGCTCTGAGAATAAGCCAGCAAGAGCTGGTAAGTTTACAAAGTAATAAATGATAGTGGTGATAAGTATATTATAT
>JAWQUT010000020.1:3804448-3819482 GCA_033807755.1 Ellobium chinense | reverse complement strand
GGGGGGGGGGGGGCAGAGAATTCCCGAAATTCAGTTTTAAGCACAGGCTATTTAAAGATGACCCCTTATCACACGTGATCTGTTCAGAATGCAGGTTAAGGTGGAACACTTTGAGAGATGTGTTTTTCAGAATTTTCCAGTGTGTTTTTTTTGTTTTGTTTTGTTTTGTTATTTTCGCTATGATTCCATTCATTGTTGTTTATAGTGGTGCGTTATAAATTTACAATGAGGAGCATGCAGAAAATTGTTCCATTCTTTGAGCCTAGTTTCACCAAAAACGTCAATGACGTCATGTTAAATCTAAGTAAATTATAATGAGTTATGGCGGCATTCAGACACCGAGGTGGCGGGCCATTACCAGGAAGAATCTTCGGGATATTTAGCTGAGAGATTGAGCTTCAGATTTCTTCCGCCTGATGGTCTGTGTAAAAGTTGCGTAGGAGGTCTTTTGTTTCCTGGTTCGTTGTTTTCTGTTGTTTGTTGTTTTTAGTGTTGTCATTAGTAAAATAATAAAAAAAAAAAGTTACTAAAGTAAAGAAACCTCTACCTGCATCTTCCGTTTTACTCTTAGCTTTCCACTTTTCTTTTTCGGACTTTTTTGTTGTCAATTGCTTCCTTGTGATTAAAGTAATTGATGTCATTACTTATATTAATTCTCCTCAGCCAACATGCCACTGTTGTCAAAAGTTATTGCAGAAAATTCAGACGAGAATCGTATTAAAACTAACTAGAGAGCTTGCATTGTCAAGTTCGAATCTCACACGTAGAGTTGCGGCAGCATTTCGCATGCACTTCTTGGTTTTACGATCATGTTGCAAGTTACGATTAAGCTATCTAATCATATAATCGTAAAGTGCAAAATGATCATACCACCAAGAACTGCTATGTATATGCACATGCGAACATCCTCCAAAACTCGGAACATAAAAATGATGTGTGTGTGTGTGTGTGTGTGTGTGTGTGTGTGTGTGTGTGTGTGTGTGTGGAGGGGGGAGGATGGGGTGAGGGATGGAGATGTAGCTGTGGGTTACAAGGCTTGCAAATAACATTTCTCGGTCGGTTCTTTTTCGTATGAACATCTTTATCGTCACAAATTCTTTGCAACGATCCAGGAAAATAGGTTTCAATGCCCCACCGGCTCCCTCATGACGAAACGGATGACAAAGCACCGACCACCATCAGTTTGGGATGGTACCAACTTCCTGCTTTGTTCCACCCAGGAAATGAAAAGGGACATAAATTTTCCTCGTGTCTTTTATATCTGGACAAAGTACTTAGTCTCATAAATACCAAAACTGCACTCTCGCGTTCTGGACTGGTGCATTGGTTCTAAAGGTCGATAACACGACCTCTTGTCTTTCTCCAAAACATTCGGTTCCTTATGCCAAGGTCAATCTGAGTTTAATGCTACTCCTCGCTAAATATCCATTAAGACGCACTTTTAGTCCACACTAAAAGACAATAGTCAATGGTATATTACGCTCTAAGGTATTATATGTGGTTCGTGATTCCTACGGCTGTACAGAAAGTGTAAATTTTGACCTTATGTTTTGGCTCGATTTCCTCTATACATGAACAAACAGCTTGTCCCAATGTGGCAAGTCACTGCTATGAAAAGTCCCGCTGTTTATGTGGACTTTGAGCTCTGGGAACAATGACTGCATAAGTAATTTAATCAAAATGAACCAGTCATTTTGTGGCTGCTCCTGATCATCGATAGAGTATTTCCCATGGGACCATGTGGTGGAAGGATAGAAAGAAGCAGAAACAACAGAGAATCTACTGCTGTAGATAGAGGAAATTGTAGAATACGTAATGAAATGTCTCCTTTGAAGATAAGGCCATTAGCCTGTCACCAGATTAATGCTTTATGTAATTCTCTCCAACGGTGCAGGTCAATCAAAGATCGCAATAACTGTATAATTTATGAAAATAAATAAATAATAGGATTGGTTAATTTTTTTAATGTATGGAGAAAAAACCCGAATCACAGAGTCATTACTGTAATAAGGTCTATGCGGATGCACTTCCACAGTCAGAGAAAGCGATTTTGTTTCAGTTTCGTAGCGGATCTAATTTCTATCCCTGCCATTTTCACTGACTAAAGACCCTGTTTATGTGTTTGTAACCTATACTAGTTTATATTCAGTAGCATGCCTTAGTTTTCATCAAATAGAAACTGTATCTTTTGGTATTTGCATTTTTAGAATGGCTAGGGAGAACATTTTTTAGAGCGATGTATTTGTTAATGCTGGATATCGTTCTAATTCTTCCATCGTAGTTTTCCATTAGAATATTTTCTCGTAATAGTTCTTGGTATATTATATTTCCTTATGCCAGCACCAATATGTCAATAATACGTTACTTCCATCTGCTGCCGTCTCTGTCCCTTTTTCCTTTCCTTTTCGCAATTCTTATCCGACCTTACAAAGGAAAATATACTGCCGAAGCAGCCATTTTGTACACACCTCTTTTTTTGACCCAAGTTTTACTGATTGGATTGGACACCTACAAATTAACCGTGAAAACAACTGACAAAACACCTAAAATCGAGTTTGCAATTACTATATCCTGGCTATCCTTTCTAATCGCCACAGTAGACTGTATTCAAGGAACAAGACAGAGTTGCTGAGCTCCGAAATCCTATAGCCCAGTCAGGACCGTGTCTTCACCGCTTCGCCACGTCCCCAGTTCCCAATAAGCCCTGCGCCCTTATCCCTCACCTTGCAAATATCGCACAGGCCATTGTATTTACGAAGTCTTTATCAGTGCTTACTATCCATGAGCTCTGAGGGCATATTATGATCGTTAAAGACCCTGCACTGAAGGTTGCAGACTCTTATTTGGATGAAAATAGGGTGGGAAAAAAAGTGAAAAAATGTGTCTTGTGAACTGAGAATGCAGTGTAGGCCCTACATTTGTGAAGCAGCCTGCAAATTAGTTAGCATTCTTTCCTGATTCTGTGAACTTACTCTGAAGTTTGTTTAGAAACTTTGGTTTAGAAACTTCTGTTTAGTAGTGGCCTTCTATGCGAAACACTTGTCATTAAGAAACTAGCTAGGTTGTTTACGCCTTTCAGTGTATCGGTTCGTAGCTCGAAAATGAAATGAAAGACTGAGCTTTTAAACAGCTTTTTAAATACGCTCGTTGAATCCTACAAACTATTGGAGAACATTTAGAGATTGTGGAATTTCTTGTAAGTGACCGTGGAGAAAATATTTTACTGGTTAAAACAAGCAAATGGGACTAAATGGACAGGAGTCATGTCTTGCTTCACAGCCTAAGAAGTCTACATTTTTTTTCATAATATTTAAACCGCATTATATTTATCCTTTTGCTCATCAGTTTCTGAGCAAACACCGCAGAAATGTCGGGATTTTTCACCCTGCGCGCTCCGTCATTACTCGTGCTGCGTGACGTCAAGAAGCAAGATAAACTAGCCAACGATTGGTCTGGACAATCTACGCATGCGTCTGCACCAATTATCTGCTAGCTTTTCTCTCTTTACGACGTCACTCTGGGTGAGTAATGGCGGCGTGCAGAGGATGGAAATCCCGACATTCCAGCGTTGTTTTCTTTGAAAAGATAAGGCGGAAGGAAAATGTTCGGGGTGTAAAGGTTTTAAACAAATTATGTGGATTTTTCTTTTTTAGGCTATGACGCTAATATCTACCCCTGTCCCTTTAGGCTTTCTTAACTTGAAGGACTGCGGACTCGTAGTTACGGCCCTGGACATGATACTGATGACTGGGCCATATTAAGTGGAGCGTTCGCTCATCAGCGTCTTCACGATGCTACTATCCAACACTGTCTAATGGAGCGATTAACAAGTGACGTACACCGACGTCGACCAGTGGACTTGATTAGGACTCGTGTCGTCCCCAACTTGACAAACTAGAGAGAAATTAGCCCGGAATCTATACCCTGCCTCGCTCGATGTCTGGTATGTACCATTCAGTCATGCATTCAGTCATGGGGATGTATGAAGAATGAAAATGGATGAAAATAGGAAAGACTTTTGGCTGCGCTGTGAGATATGAAGTGCTGAATATGGGAAGTTGAGGTTGTCACATAACTACAATACTTTACTGAGAGGTTATGGAAACATTTAATCATGGCATAAATTTTGAGCCATTTGCTGTCTCTAGATGTCTTTTATGACATAATTATATAAAGTATTAGTAAGTGCAGGCTATGTAAACTTTGCTTCGCACAGGAAAACGCTCAGTAGCTAGTATGTTCATGATCAGATGGACAAGCTGTAGCCATAAACGAGCTTTGGCTATGTTGAACTTCATGCATCCAGTTGCCACAATGTCATCCTACGAAATAATGCCTGCAGACGACGCCAGTTTAAGCTCTTCCAATTCATTGTGACTCTGACCTGTGTAAGTGGGACAAGGATATTAAAAAAAAAATGTTGCGTCACTTATTAGTATATCTTTTATTTATTTTTTCAATGGGTAAGAACGTTAGCCCGATCTGATAACTGTTTTGCTGTGCCACAATGGGAAATGAGAAAAAGGGCCGAAAAAAATATAACACTAGAAAAAAAATATCCTGTCCCTACCGAGGATTGAACCCAGGGTCTCTCATCTTGCATGTCTAAACGTATTACCACTACACCACAAGGACGCTAACGTCACAGCATTTTAAACCTTAAATACCTACTGCCTGAATAGTTTTCCCTACATTCCACGCACGAGCCTTGTACGTATTCACCCGTGACCCTAACACACTTCCTAACTGCTCACATGGAAGCAAGATGTTTCTCAACGGTTTGTATTAGAATTTAAGGGCCATGTTCAGCATAGTTACAACTATATCACACACATGGCTGGAGCTCCCATAAGGGGAGATAAACGCTCTAACTCACTGTTACTCTTCCGCATATTATCTTATAAAGAATCGTTTCTAAATATCAAAGTCTGCGTTTGTTATCTCAAACTACCTGACCATAATACAAAGTAAGACTTCACTGGAGATGAATAAAGAGGAGATAAACACGGCAGAATGACTTCCCCCATTTGATTCGCCTGACAGTGATGAGTGAAGCTGTTCAGGAACACTAAATAGACGTGATCGATTGAATATCGATCAGGATAACACTTGCTTAGTGGGGCCTTTCCAGCTTACATATGAAGAGCTCAGTCGAGATGGCTGTCCATTCCCATTCTGAGGATCAAGGTACTTGTATTAAGTCGAGTGACAAAGAACACCTTGGTAGAGAAAATTAGGGCATGTTCGTTTAACAAAGGACATCATGGCCTCGAATTTCAAGGGATCTGTCCATAATTTCGAGTTTTCAATTAAATTCAATTTCAGTTTTACTTACTCGAACCCAGGTCACATAGTAACAGATGGGTAGTCAAACATTGATAACGCATGGCATCTACATAGACAAAACAACATAACTGCGTATAATAATACTAAATAAAGGAAATAAAAATGAGGAACAAAACCCGACACATCAATATTCTCCAATTTGGATGTTAAGATATTGGGTATGGTTTCTGAGGAAATGTTGCGCAATAAAATGATCAAAAGTTCAGAATTTCAGGATGATTTTACAAAAACTGGCAAGATTTAAAAGGATCTGTTTGTTTTGATTGGAGAAGAGTTCATGTGTTTTTTTAGTTTTGGGGTGTCTGTAATATTTTTCTTTCAGAAATTTGTGTAATTTGTACCTTTTGCACTCAAATAGGGCCTGGAATTGTCTCATAGGCCGAAATTACAATGTCTACATTGGGGTTCACTGATACTTGAGTTATACCATCTACATGTCTCAACTGGCAAATGATGGTTACATGTTCGTATACAGCTAATTGCAAGTCTTAAAACAAATGGCAAAATACCAAGGTGATTTCCACGTGTGAAAATGCTTTTTATGATATTATAGACAGTTACTTATTTAATGTTAAGACTTGGTCGTGCCATGTTTGGATACACTGATATTTCTTTATTTTGAGGTTGTTGAGTCGGTGGGGTAAAAACATGGCGGAAAAGACTTGCAATGCTCCCGGCTTGAGCTGTTATTTCTTTTATATTTTTTTCATTTAGTATATCGAAACCTCATAATGCAGAGATTATGAAAATAATGGACCTGAAGTGAGCGAGTTTTGTTATTCCAGTACAAGAAATTCGAAGTAGTGATGCTGAGGTGCTCGCTACAATCCACTAAGCTGATCCATATCTCCATGTAAAACGTTTATTTTGGAGTTTTATATTAACAGACGGAATATCCACTTCTCTAAATAATGCTTTCGTGGTAGACCGTTCATTGTGCATTTGCGCTTTTAATAAACGAGAACATCTTACATATTTCTTAAGATATCGATGTAAGATTGAGATCATCAGATGCTTCATATCTTAAAAAAAATAAATCCTTGTTGACAGCTTCATTTGGATATGGATATACAGTCTTGTAATTAAAACAATGACTCCAAGCAAGTTCATAGAGCTGGATCAAAAGATTTATTATCATCTTACTCAAATTTAAGAACCATCAGCAGGGCGTGGTTGGCATTGCTGATAATAGACCATATACCCCGATGGTTGAAGCTACTTAATGCATCTGAACCTGGTCATTTTTTTTTTTTGAAACATAGTATTGGCATAGAAACTTTGTATATTATTTGATGCCGGTGAACAATGAGAACAGTCGTAGCTCATCACCTCTAACGTAATAATATGCTCATAAAACCCTCGCACCCGTTGCAACGTTCCGGGCCTGAGCTATTATAGATAGATAGATAGATAGATAGATAGATAGATAGATAGATAGATAGATAGATAGATAGATAGATAGATACATACATACATACATACATACATACATACATACATACATACATACATACATACATACATACATACATAGGTAGATAGATAGATAGCTAGATAGATAGATAGGTAGATAGATAGATAGATAGATAGATAGATAGATAGATAGATAGATAGATAGATAGATAGATAGATAGATAGATAGATATTTTTTATTAAGTACCTTGAACATCTCAGAGATTATGGACGGATCGCCAGGAGATGTATGAGGGCATATCGGCTATATCTTTCCCAAAGTGATTTTTAGGATATCTACTATTTGTTTTTAATTGATTGGGGCGTCAATTGAGCTATTGACTTTCACACAAAAGCCGGTTCCACCGAGAAAATCTATATTAATAAAACGCTTCAGCCAAATTTGTGTCATAGATTTCTTGAGAACTACGTAACGTAAAAACATGCGGTTTTCACATAAATTCATAAAAAAATACACAAAAGGTAACTATACACATCAGTCCTCTTTATTTTTTTTTTACCCTTTTTAAAAAATAAGAATGTGTATAGCGACGAAATACAATCTCCGTTAGATCTTTTCAATCCGCCCGATTCGCTAATCGTCCAACTTTTTCACGGAGTCTAATGCATTCGTCTATGATGCCTTTCGGTGCGCTAGGTATTCTTTCGCCGCTGGTGTGTTGCCTGCCTGCCCATTTGTAAAATGGGGTGTTAGTCTTGTTAGTTATAAAGTCAGCAGTATTGCAGTTCTTTCAGTGTGCGACAATCTCTGAGAAATATACATGAGTAGGGCCCCAGGAAATAAATGTGAGAAATGTTGTCTTTAAAGAAATGCAATAAAAGTAACTAGGACCTTGAGAATGTCAGAGAAGCTTGTCTCGGCAACATAGTAGAGCTGGCTATATATCAGTCTCAAACGATGCACTCCATCGCACTGACGTGACGGATAGCGAATCTCCATGACCGCGGACTTGTAAAGCGGACCCCGAGTCTTTCATCTGATCTGAAATGGTAATCAGATGACCCAAGCCACCATGTCGTCCTCCCGTCTCGATAACCTGCCATCGATTTGCAGTCGGCGAAGAGGAGACGTCTGAATCTGAGATAGTCCTATTCATAATGTGCCTGCCCAGTGAGAGCTCTTTGCCCCGACAATGCATACGCTGAAGATTACCATCGAGAACTTCATTAGCTTAAATCATCTAGACTCAAGTGTGACTTGGCTCGACGCCTAGAAACTGAAGGAGAAAGTGCATCATAACAAGTCTGGTTTTAAGCAGTAGAATCACTTAAAGACGATAATGATAATAATGATAAAGATAATAATAATGATGGTTTAGGTAAGACGTATCCTGGCAATTCCTGCCACATTGCTCAGGCAACTTATTTTACCAACCCAGTAGGTGAGGTCACTGAGTAATTTTTCTCAAATTTCTTAACCACAAACAGTGGCAAGGCTGTTTTATAGACGCTGATCATTTTATACTCGGAAAAAATATCTCGCACTGTCCGTAGCAGGGTACTTACCGTACGGGCGGACGCACTGCGAAAACTAAATAAGATCCTTTCCCATGACATTTACAATCTGATCATGTGGGGAATCAAACCAAGGAATCTAATGCCACAGCCATTCGGTCAAGCTGCCCCGCAAAAATCTTTTCACATCCTGTGCAGCATGGTTATGTTTTATTTTAGACTTGATTTGTAATTCACTCACTTTGCAACAATGAACCCAGTGGTTCTCTTACATCTTATGCAGTCATAGCGTGTGAATGGATTGTTGAGAGTTGAAATTACATATAGGAATTGGTGTTTTCATAGATCAAATATCTAGCTCAGCACTGTTATAAAATAAAGAAATACAAAAACAAAACAAAAAAAAAAGATCGTTGGACTGTTCCTATTATTTTGCCGATGAACTTTCCCTTTATTTCACGACTGAACATTGTCTGTTATCAATGTTTGATGCGTTTTCTGCATTCTGACACTTTTCTCGACAGATATTTGACTAGAGATGTGGCCGCCTCATTTTATTATCCAACGGCGGCTCGTGCAATGCAAATGGCATTACCTTTCCTAGCGTGTATCAGGACAGTCAACCTTTTGACCTCACACATCCTAAACGTTCCCATATGAAAGAGCCTGTCAATGAATGTCTGGAATGTTCGTACATCCATTTATTGCAAGCTTCCCCATCAGACAAAACGGTTCACAGAGAGTCAGACGCATTATTTGATGGGATAGATCTAAAGGAAATTAGACTGGACCGATTTTTAGTTGGCTGTGAGGAGGAATCTAATCAAAGAGGTATTCTCAATATCTCAGTTGTGGCATCGTGATTTTAAATTGGGAGACAAAACATGATGGGCCGCAACAACGAAAAAACTACGTATTTCATTTCTCTGTAGAAAATCATGCTGGCATTTTCATCGCATTACACACATTTCATGTTACATTTAACACAACTCTAATCTTGAGGAAACCATTTTCTTTGGCCCAACGCCTGCGTTAAAAGGATAATTTTGTTATCCAGAGGTTCATAAGCTTGCATTGTTTCGTCACCCTGTCTGTGGCATCAGAAATATTCTTACTCTTCCAGCTTCCTAGTCATCTCTTTATGTTTGAAGTTGAGGAGATATTACGCATTTGATAGTTTTATTCACATGTTTGCAATTTTCACAAGAAAAGCTGAAGTACATGGAATGTCTCTTACAACGTCATAGTCAGAAGCTACAGGCCGTGGTTATTGAAAATCCACTTATAGCCCTTTCAGAACTGAAGAATGTGGACAGAAAAGTGCGTGAAATTCAGTTTTGCTGTTGTAATTTTTTTTTCCAGTTGTTCGAAGCAATTCTCATAATGACGACATGCCTTTGGGAATTGTCATCACAACGCCTATTATGTATCCTTTGACTTAATGATGTTCAAGGTCCCAGAGCCCTCGGTCAGTGCCCGCTGCTGTCCCTGTAGGCCAGCGAAATCCCCATCCGCGGTTCATCCCTCACATTCGCCCGTGACATCTGCCCTGTCCTTCCTACTCACCATCAAAGTACTACATCTGGACATCGTCCATCTAATCATAACAGTGCGTGACAGAATTCATTGTGTTTCGGTAGAATAAGGTCGAGGTATAAAGGTTACATAAATGGGGAGGAAATCATATCATCCAGGTTATTGTTTAGAGATCTTACAAAAGTGTCTTCATTCTTGATTTCAAACAAACTCTTTGAGAATGTTTTTTTTTGTGGCAAAGATTAACAATTTTTGTTTCCAAGATAATTTAAGGCCTGCCAATGGAGAGAAACAGACTATGGGCTTGAACATAATGTATTCAGTCCTCCTCTAAAAATGATGCCACCTTTGCTTTTGTCTTTTGCTTCCCCTCCACACGTCACGATGAAGTCATGAGGTGTTGTGGCTTCCCTCTATCCCAGGAATAGTGATAATACTTGTACAAGGGACATTTGTTTTACCTAATTACGGCAAACTCAATTACACGCTCTGACGAGTGTCGATATTATGGGTACAGTACAAAGGATTTTCGTCTACACCCTCTAGTCACCTAATCTCGTAATAGTGACTTAACAGTAGGCCTCCACTGATTACTCACTTCTGTACTTTTGGAGATGGGGATGGACGGGACTGAGGAAGCTGATTATAGTCTTCAGTATAGACGTGAAACGTTGATTGGTTGGTTGGTTGGTTGGTTAGTTGGTTGGTTGGTTGGTTGGTTGGTTGGTTGATTGCTTGGTTGCTTGGTTGCTTGGTTGCTTGGTTGCTTGGTTGCTTNATGACGACATGCCTTTGGGAATTGTCATCACAATGGTTATGTCACACAACGCCTATTATGTATCCTTTGACTTAATGATGTTCAAGGTCCCAGAGCCCTCGGTCAGTGCCCGCTGCTGTCCCTGTAGGCCAGCGAAATCCCCATCCGCGGTTCATCCCTCACATTCGCCCGTGACATCTGCCCTGTCCTTCCTACTCACCATCAAAGTACTACATCTGGACACCGTCGATCTAATCATAACAGTGCGTGACAGAATTCATTGTGTTTCGGTAGAATAAGGTCAAGGTATAAAGGTTACATAAATGGGGACGAAACCATATCATGCAGGTTATTATTTAGAGATCTTACAAGAATGTCTTCATTCTTGATTTCAAACAAACCCTTTGAGAATGTTTTTTTTGTGGCAAAGATTAACAACTTTTGTTTCCAAGATAATTTAAGGCCTGCCAATGGAGAGAGACAGACTATGGGCTTGAACATAATGTATTCAGTCCTCCTCTAAAATTGATGGCCACCTTTGTTTTTGTCTGTTGCGTTCCCTCCATCACGTCACCGGTGGCAGATGTCATGAGATGTTGTGGCTTCCCTCTATCTCAGGAATAGTGATAATACTTGTACAAGGGACAGTTGTTTTACCTAATTACGGCAAATTCAATTATACGCTCTGACGAGTGTCGATATTACGGGTACAGTACAAAGGATTTTCTTCTACACCCTCTAGTCATCTAATCTCGTAATAGTGACTTAACAGTAGGCCTCTACTGATTACTCACTTCTGTACTTTTGGAGATGGGGATGGACGGGACTGAGGAAGGTGATTATAGTCTTCAGTGAAACGTTGATTGGTTGGTTGAATGGTTGGTTGGTTGGTTGGTTGGTTGGTTGGTTGGTTGGTTGGTTGGTTGGTTGTATTTATTGCCCTCTCGGGCGATCTGCCTTATTCAGTGACTTCTTAAGGACCCAAAAATGTCCATCTGAGAAGACGAATATCAGGAAATACTAATAACAGTGTGTTATCTTCCTCCACAGTCCCAAAACGATTTCGGCGCTGAAAGAAACTTAAGTATGAAAAATGTATGTATACCTTTTCTCTTTCTTACCCTTAGATTAGGGCCGTTATCGTAACAAAGCAAAAATGTTTTGGCAGCCTAAGACAATCATTATAACGGCCAAATTTAGCATAATGTTTCAGCGTGTAGCTGTAAAGTGTCATTTCTAATTCTTTACAATGCCTATTGTTGCATATTTTTTTTGTGGCCAAGCTTATTTTGCTCTCGTTGTTATTTTTGTGCTTGGTGGTGGTGATTTGGTGGTGCTGCTGCCGCTGCCGTTGTTGCCGCTGCTACTGCTGCTACTGCTGCTGCTGCTGCCTCATTGTAAACACGGTCGTAACGTGAATTTTGCTAGCTTGTCACTAATGCATCTTTTTATTCCTCAAGGTATTTTATATTAACATTTATGACCTCCGTCTAGGTAGGGTTCGACGTAGCGTTCGTGTAAATAACAGATCTGATTATTCTATCTGTGGGAAGCGCTGTGTCCTAGTTTGCACTTTCGACCCGGGACAAGCTAGATGAAAACATGATTCTCACAATCCCAATCAGGCTGTATTCATAATGTCCTGTTGATCACTTATACGACGAATCATAAATCACAATGTTTTCAGCCGGAAAGGCGCGACCCGAGAGTGCAAGGTTGGGCTATAGCGCCATTCTGGACCCGTGTGGCGCCTGGACAGCGTGGCGCAATTTGTGTTAGCGGTTTATCACACATGCCTCGGAATAAAGTGGCAGTTATATAATTTATGCCCACACCTCAATTTTTCTAGGAGCTAATATACGAGCTACACTTTCAAATCGTGGCCGCGGAATGAACGTGGATAATTCTACCTCATGCACTTTTTTGGGGCAACAAAGACATTGCACTTTTAAGGCGACATAATACGTTCGGGGGCATATATTACGCTGAGCATCAGCGACATTAATTTCTGTAAAATTAATAAAAGATTTATAAGTCCAGGTCAATGCCACGACTGCATCTAATCATTTTACTTTGCCAGCCACATTACTCAAGGACATTGTAAATTCCCGGGGNGGGGGGGGTGATGGGAGGGGAGGCATTTACAGGCATTGAATATCTATCTGCATTCTGACAATAGCTCCCTCTGCTTCTAGCTATGAACTCATTTCAACGACGGACACATTGAGGTAAAATGGAATGATAGTTATTATGCTCTTTCGAAGCATTTACAAAATGACCATTGCGAGATTCGAACCCATGATCTTCAGATCCTGAGGCCAACACCTTAACCATTCAGCCACGCAGCTCCACATGAATTCATTATGATTTTGTAGGCCTATGTAAATAAAGACAGGAGCATCGCTCATCAGAACACTTTGATTAAGAACAGAAAAATGATGGATTTCCACACTTTTTGCTCTGTACTACAAAAGGCAGCTCTCCTCTTGAAAATGTCCTCTCCATTCCACATTTCTGGTTATGGAAAAGGAAACAGGAACATAATAAATATCGCTGGTTCGCAGATCGATGAAATGGAGTCAAGGGCCTCAACCCGTTACATGATTTGATGTGACGGCTTAAATATTGAATGTGAGCAAACATGTCTGGCAAACGGATGTGTTAAGGAATCATTGTTGTGGAAGAAGTGCAATGGAAGTAGTAGAGAGAGATAATATAGGGTTGCCCTCCAGTATGTAACAACATTACAGGCTGTTTGCTGTACTGTTAGGGTAGGACAGTTGTGGTGAGATGGGCAAACAGTTGTAGTATGATGTTTTCGTGCCTGGCCCAGGTCTCGGCCAATTTTGAAGAACTCACTCTATTTTACTCTCACTCACTCACTCACTCACTCACTCACTCACTCACTCACTCACTCACTCACTCACACATTCTCTCCCTCTCTCTCTCTCTCTCTCTATATATATATATATATTTTTCTTTCTCTCTCTCTCTCTCTCTCTCTCTCTCTCTCTCTCTCTCTCTCTCTCTCTCTCTCTCACTCTTTATCTCTTTTTTTTTAACAACATAGTAAACTTTATGTATCGTTCATTGCTTGCTTACCATTTCTATCTGCCTGCCTGCCCATCTACCTATCAGACTGTCTGCCGTCTGCCTATCTGCTCGCCTGTCACTCTACCGGCTCTCCTGTCTGCCTAAACGAACAGAATGTTGAACTGACGGATTAGAAATGGACAATTAGGAATGTGAGAAAGAAGGACAAAGAGGTATAAGGACGCCAACGTTCCTTGACTTTCCACCAACCCACACTTCCATCAAGCGATCAAATTCATCTTCCACTGATAAACACAGTTTTTATCTCCAGTCTTCCCATATTAAACTGAACGCCATTAGAAAGTGTTCGGTATTTCCGCTATGACGACTCACGAACAAAAGGCACGCCGTCAATAACCCATCCCTCTCCACATAATCATGATATCACCATCATTTTCATCAACACTACCACCACCAACACCATCACCACCATCACCACCACTGCTACCATCACCGTCACCGTGGGCCTGTCTGGGTTTCCGGATACTTTCTAATTTCGCTCACTATACTGTATAATATGTAATCGTGTGTCTGGGGGATACATTATCATCATCATCACTACCACCACCATCATCAACGTCATTGTGGGTCTGTCTGGTTGTCCGGATACTTTCTAATAGCGTCCAGTATGCTGTATAATATATCGTCGTGCGTATGCGGGTGATACGAATTATACATCAAATATTATTATCCAAGACGACAATGACCATTGCCCTTTCTTTCTCCACTCTCAACCCTTTCTCTCACAGAGCCATCATCTTCATGCTTCATAAATCGTTGCCGAAAATAAAAATAGCAAGAAAAAATCTTCACCCTTCCCAAATCGATACGTTTTCAATTTCCATAATCTGAAGTGGACATAAATCTGTATCAAATGCAGGACTGATTGATTTGCACGCCATGCGTGATAGGCCTGGGCACGTGAGGGAAAACAGTAAAATCACATCTGAAATACATGCGTATTTTTCGTCCTGGAGTAGAGAATGAAGACACAAATCATACATGACAGGGACGGGGGTGTGGGTAAAANGTATAAGAGACAGGGGGAGAGAGAGACTGAAAATCCAAATGATAACCTGTTATGTTTCCCTCTTCCCATCGTTAACTGAATCCCATGCATGTTCACCCTTCTCCCTCCTTGCCCCTTCCTCCTCCTTCCTCCCCTTCCCCTACATAGGCGGGAGTGTTTTGCTAAGTGAACATCTTTACTGTAATTGTAGACATCATTAGCGATGAAAGGCTCGTAAATCTTTAATTCTCACGATGGTTAAGGAATTCATCTCTAACAGCTGCTGGATGAACTTATCAGAGAGAGCGTGTGTGCAAATGCAACGCGCGCGCACGCACACACACACACATACGCCCCCCCCCCCC
>JAWQUT010000020.1:3801969-3804414 GCA_033807755.1 Ellobium chinense | reverse complement strand
CACACACACACACACACACACACACACACACACACACACACACACACACACACACTCGCGCACACTGGCATACACGATGCAGTGTCTTCCCCTTCTGGAACTCGTGTATCGTAACTGTAAGCAGGTCTTCCCTCTCAACAGTCACCTGAGCAGAGCTGGTCAGAGGTAGAGGGCTACGCCTTGATGAGGAGGATCCTGGGTTCGAATCCCTTTAGCGGCAGATTTTTCTTTATTGTTTTTTTATCGGTATTTGAAAGGTTATTTCGGTTTATCACCTGTTTAATAAGGGTTCAAACCTAATCTCTAATTTAGCCAAAACTGTGCTGGGAAAGCTCGTTAAACCCCAACACAGACAAATCAATAGCCACTATACCTCCCTTCATCTTTTATTAGGCACCTCTTTGAGGCGCCTACACTTACTTAATCCAGGTATATCAAGACATAGTCGGACTCCACTAAATCGCAGCGCCCGTTTAATCGCAACAGTTTTCAAAGAACAGAAACTACTGTATAAATGTTGCTGCATAGTCCCAACGCTTCTTAAAGGAACAGGGGTAGATATTTCTACATAGCCTGAAAAAAAAATGCAACAATTTTTTCAAACACTTTAAACCGTATACAGCTTCCTTTCGCCTGACAGTTTTTGCGAAAACACCTCTGTATTGTCGTATGCTGCCATTATTCGTGCTGCCTGACGTCATGAAGCGAGAAAAGCTAGTAGCCGATTGGTACAGAAATAGCACAAACTGTTCGGTATCTGCCTGGCTTTTTGAGTCACGCAGCACGAGCAACAACAGTGCGCACAGGGCGATAATGCGGTGTTTTCTCAGAAACTGTCAGATGAAAGGAAATAGATACACAATTTTAATTGTGTGAAAAAACAACGCGGACTTTTTAGGTTGTGGGGCAAATAACTCTCCCCGTCCCTTTTATAACCCTCACGAGGAGCTGCGAGTAAGAGGAGTCGACCCATTTTCCGCTCACTGAATCTTAATCATTGCCCTAGCAAAGTGACTTAAATATGATCCAGCAATGCTGGGTCTTAAGTCGATTTGATACACAGAATCAACATTTAAGAATTTTAAATTTTAAGAACCTTTAGAATAGACGTTAACAAAAATTCACAGATATGTTACAGAACAGATTTAATATCACAAATATTTTGGGACCTGAAAAGATCTTCTTCAGGCCTATAATTATAAAGTGTTCATGAACAATATGATAAGCAATAGAACAGATTCCAAAATTTAGAACGAGGGTTAATGGGAGGCGGGTCTGCTCTGTGGCAAGTTACCTCTAGAAAAATAGTTTAGAGATTGCGCATTAGAGCTTGGATCCCTTAACATCGTAAGAATTACATTAGAACATTAGTGCTGAATGCATCCTTAGCAGCATTTAACATGCGAAGTTAATGTAATTTTTACGGTAGTAAGGAACCCCAACGTTAATGCGCAAATTTTCACCTGACGGCATCTTACAGTTTTAGGAACCTATGGATCTGATTTTATAATAAGGCAATCTGGTTTCAGGAGTGCTGCTGCTGTTAAAAGCTTGTAAATGTACTTTAGATTTCAGGACCTACTTTCCATTCGTGGTCTTTGCTGTTGAGTCTAGGCTCTATAAGTCCGGGGCTATCAGTCCTCGTCTTTCTTTTCTCTTGACTGTCATGCACCCACATATAAAAACCCCAGGGGTAAGGTCTGTTGTGACAGGAAATCGTGTCCACTTTACATTATTTTTATTAGAACTATCTTTCCATGGGTTTGTTGTTTTTTTTTTGGCAAAGGTGAGGACGTAGATGTGAGATTCGGAGATGTAAAAGTACAAGCGTCCGTGCATGTCTCTCTCTCTCTCTCTCTCTCTCTCTCTCTCTCTCTCTCTCTGTGTGTGTGTGTGTGTGTGTGTGTGTGTGTTCGAAACAGTGTGGTATCGTACGTGTTTACTGTCTGTGTGTGTCTTTGCTCAGCTTCCACCCAGCCAATGAGATCCTCTTGTCCAAGCGGACATGAGATACGATTCACTTAGACACTGTTCTCATTGAGCGTTTCCAGAGTTTGTCTTTTTCAATGCTGAGAGGTCACCTGAGTGGTGTACCGCCCCTGGGGTTTGCCGAACTCGTGACATAACGATGTACTTCAGACTAGATTATGTTGGGGACTCCAGTAATTGGCCATGACCAGTGGCGTAACATAGGGGCACGTCCTGGTGGGCACGTAAGGGCCCTTCTTTTTTCATGGGGGAGGGTGGGGAGAAGGGGGGAAGATGTACTCGTAGTGAAGAAATTTCGTCGAGGGAATGCACATGAGGCAAAGTGAGGATCCGCGTAGGACAGAATTCACATGAGGGACAACCCCTAGCCATCCTTGTCTGTGCCCTTGAGTTTGGAGAAAGGAGTGAAGGAAGTTTGAAGATGCACGTGTGAGTAGCACGGAGTTATATAATCTC
>JAWQUT010000020.1:3769469-3796969 GCA_033807755.1 Ellobium chinense | reverse complement strand
CGGTATCTCTAGGCCCCCTGGGCCTAAAAGTTGCCTAGCCATCCAATCCGATGTCATATTTAGATCAGGTCTTGTCACAAATTTTAACAAGACTATTAAACAATCGAGCTAAGTTGAATTTTTTAAATAAATCGTCTCAGGTCAAAGCTGAGAAGGTGGTACTTCGCCTTTCCCTACCCCTGCCAACGAAGGACATGTTCATGAATACATGGCTCTGGCCAAAATAAAGTAGGATAGTCATAACCATAGCTTGCCATTACACTGGAATTTCGTCCTGCTAGCAATATAAGTGGATGCAGGGCATGTGAAAAGAGGGAAAGGCGAAGGCTTAACTTTATATTATACTATGCGATGAGGTGAATGTTAATAATTTGTGGTTGAAAATGTATTTGAAGTGAACTGAATTCAACTACTGTGACTTGATCAAAACTATGGGTTGGTATCATTCTGAACACTTAGATTTAGCTGTCAAATGCAGAACAGAGCAGTCACATCCCAACTGGGTTACCTGCATTATTGGCGGGGAGATATCGATAATATCACTAACTACGCACAAAGTAGAGCAAGACGTGTTACAATATTAATGAGCCCATATGGAAGGGTTTTGTTTTTTTCGTGCGGTGGGCACCAGCTGTCTTGAAAACACTGTCAATTTCAATTCAATTCAATTCAATTNATCTAGACTAACTTCCAGACTCCTCTCTCCCTCCTTCATTCGTCCATCACGTGACTTCACCCCTCAGTCCTTTACATTTTGATTGGTCACTCAGACTGGTCAACTGGAGGTGAACAGGACCGAGGGGAAAACTCAAGTTACATTCTCTCACGGAGATTCAACCACCTAGCATCTGCCTGCCTAACATAAATCTTACCACGGCAAATTAAACATGTCTTGCATTGGTCTTTCATTCCCATGCACACAAATAATTGGGCATACATCAGTGTCCAAACTTCGTGGCACTGCACTAATTTTCTGACCACCCACAACCCGAGAATCCCCACAATATTAATAATTTGTGGTTGAAAATGTATTTGAAGTGAACTTAATTCAACTACTATGACTTGATCAAAACTATGGTTCCGTATCATTCTGAACACTTAGATTTAGCCGTCAAATGCAGAACAGAGCAGTCACACCCCAGTTGGGTTACCTGCATTATTGGCGGGGAGATATCGATAATGTTACTAACTACGCACAAAGCAGAGCAAGACGTGTTACAAAATTAATGAGCCCATATGGAAGGCTTTTTTTTTTTTCGTGCGGTGGGCACCAGCTGTCTTGAAAACACTGTCGAATTCTCTTAAAACAACTTAATTGTAGCTTGAAATGTGTTTTATTAAGTGGCGAGTGGGACTAAGCAGTTTTATTCGATTTTGACCTCTTTCGATTTTTTTTCTCTGTAGTGTAAAAGCAGTTGTATTGTTTTGTTTGTCTATGTATTTGCCATGCATATCGATGTTTGAATACCCATATGTTACCAAATTTGTAAAATGAGTTCAATAAATAAAATGAATTTGAATTTGAATTTTTGGTTGCGATTATCCCATGCTTTTTTAGTAGGAAATATAGTATTATGTCACCTCGAGATTAATCGAAAGTTACAGTTAAATGAGCTTGTATCAAAGAGATGTATGCTCTATCATATCTGTTTGCCTGCAAAATAGTTCATTTACGTAAAAGGTGCAGTTGATCAGATCCCAACCAACTGGCCTGGCTGCTCCAAAAATAATATATAATATAAGTTATTAACCCCACACCTACACACTGAACTCTTAGCGATAATAAAACCTGGAAAGTGACAGCTTGAACGTGTAAATGGGCTTTGTATGAGCGCGCTCTCAAGCGTCAATAAAGAGGAAAGGTATCGACGGATAGCCAACGGAGACGTCATAAAGCACAGAAATACGCAAGCCTAGTCTAGTTTAATTGCCTGTTTCCTGTCATTCTAGATTTTCTTTTTCAATTTTCTCCTCTTTCCGGCATCCCCCTTAATCTTATCTCCACTTTTTTTTTCTGATCATTTAAAACAGGTAAACGCCACGCACGACTGCCCACACGTGGTAATTTCAGAAAGAACAACCAAAGGTTATTTTTTTTCGAGATTTCCATACATGCCCTAATTCTATAGCTGTAAATGAACGCTGGGATGATGTTATCGATGTTTATAGGGTTATAAATATGCTGTAGTTATTGCTGGTGGTGATAAATGGTGGTATTGATGTTGCTAGTGTCATTGCTATAGCATTTATTGTTTTGTTGTGATAACTGTTGGCCTTGTCGTTATAATAGGTATTCTTGCTATAGCCGTGGCTGTGGCGGTTATAGGGTTGCACTTATGATTGTTATCATGTATCTGTTGTCTTTCAATTGTTGTTTTTTATTTGCTGTTGTCGTTTACGTTGTTGTTCTGTTGTTGTCAGTATTGTTTTGTTGTTGTTACTACTGCTGGTGCTATTATTAAAATTATACATTCTCTTCCGGTTTTATCATTGCTGTGTGAGTGTCCCATTTCTCAACACATACTGTGATCTGTGCCCCCTCCTCCCCACAGACACACACACACACACACACACACACACACACACACACACACACACACACACACACACACACACACACACACACATATACACACACACACACACACGCTCACACACACAACACCACGTTTCCTACGAAGTACATCTTTGCACTGGCACAAGTTACAACATTAAAAAAAAAACAAGTGAGAAATTCCGAGTGATCTCTGGCGCTATTTTTTCTGTCCGTTCTCACTCTGTCCTGATCCCTCTTGTTACCTGAGACATTATTTCTGCCTTCGAAGAACAGTGATATTTCTAGTGAAAGTCGAGAAGATGATATGATTAGCTCGTTCAGTTCAATGGACGGATCATGGATAAACAAACAAATTACGCGGGAAAATATGCCACCGGCATTTTTAGAATTAAAGAGTGTCAAATATCCATTCTCAAAAGGAAATTCGGAAAATGACCCAATTCCACAAAGATGGTTACCTCTACCAAAAATTAAACCTGGGCACTTGAGCTTCCAAGAAGAGTATTGTACCGGAGAGACAACAATCCCCACAGCAATTTAATCAACATGCTATAAACACTATCGTTCCAATCCATCTTTCCAGATCAACCAGCCAGGTCTAACAATCCTATATTTGCCATAGTCTAAGAGTGAGGCTCGAAAGTCTCTATGACCGAGAAATGCTAATGGCTGTTGGTAAACAACCATTGTGACTGAAAGACAGAGCTATGAAATAACCAAAAACATAAGTCGTCTAGACTAATTTAGCCAAGTAGAAAGTCTTTTTTAAGCTTTTCAGAAATTTTGAGTGTGAAACCTCCCAGTTTGAACCTAGTGTTCTAACAGGTGAACCGTAACATAATTTTATTTATCCCTTTTTTTGTGGTATAAATTCATTTATTAACCGCTCTCATCAACCCGGTAATCAGCGTTCTTTTTTAATAACAATGTATGTGACTTTTTATTAATTTAAGCCCATTCAGTCATCTCTTTGTTCGCTAATCTTTAGAAAGCTCTCATGGTATCATAATCCACTTGGGATATCATACTTCTTAAGTCACCTGAATATTTACAACCATGAAGCTTTCTAAAAATTGCTTTCATGTCATTTCTAATCTCATATTCACCATGTATCCTTCACAAACCATACAGTGCTCAAATTCGTTGTTTTTGTGATTGACAAGGCCACTTCTTATGAAGTGACAGTTTATTTAATATGACATTCAACTGTCATTAATGCACTGACAGTTTATGAAGTCATCATCAATAATCACTTCATATGACAATTATCCGTCATTCATTTTCAAAGTACAATCTGTAATAAGTAGCCAATTTACATTACTTTATATATTTCTGCAAGATGCCAAAAATCCTTGTTGAATATCTGGCACACAATAACTTCAAATTTGAGGTGGCCCAACGCCACTCACCCTGGATCACCACTCCAGGGGGGACCGCCACAAATAACCATACAACTGCCTGCAGGCCTTGTCAATCAAACTCCTGTCTTCTTTCTTATCCTATCTTAATAACTCACTTTTTCCAGCCCACACACATAGCCCAGGTACAATAAGGGCTATTACCACCGAGGCTGTTCCGACGGAATAGACATGTATTGACATAAACATGTGAGAATATATTATCTCTATGGTGAGAAACATTAGTACCAAATACAAAGAAATGATGACCACCGATAATGAGTTCCAAAATAGTTGCAGTAATAGTAGTAGTCACAAAATACAGAAATTAACTAATCTGCCCCTGAGCGCCCTGCCTTCACAATGGACCATATTTCAAAATCATTATGACAAAGTAGGTTATGCTGTACCAACTTGGACCCCCTGACAAGGAACAAGTCGAGGCAGCCATATAATGCCCGGTTCTTCCTGTCCCTTGTTGGGTGGCAAATATTATAATTGTAAAGCATTACCACAAGCAATGACTGCTGTATGAATCTAGGACCAGGTCCAAAGACCAAGTCGAGGTCGCTAACTAATGCCCGCCTCTTCCTGGTCTTTGTTGTAGTACCAAAGGCCTTGAGTTGAAGGTGCTCCCAAATGTAATATAAGTTATTGAAATTTGGAACCCAGTCAAAGAACAAGTCCAAGCTGCCAAATATTGCCCAGCTCTACCTGTTCCCACTAAGCTTGCAATTAGCCATGCTGTGAAACACTGACCGCAGTATACATGAGGGGGATCAAATTAATAAATATATCTGAATGCAAGTGACAAGCTGAAACTGCCCAATATCGCACATTCAGCCTGTTCCCTGTTGGGAAAAAAAAATTGGCAAGAATTAGCATAAATGACATGTTTTGATTTAGACTTGCAATCAATGTCCAGGGACAAGTCGAGACTGCCAAATAATGCCCGGCTCTTCCTGCCCCTGAAGAGCACCCAGATAGTATATTGAAATCATATCATCGTGCATCAGGTGAACCGTAACATAATTTAATTTACCAACTGCTCACAATTTGTTAATGTGTAGCACCGACTAGCCGCCGTTTTGTTAAAGTGCAGTTTGCGCCAGCTTTTCATTTCCACCATCTGTTGTTCTTCCATTCTTCTATAGATATTTTTTTTTTTTTATCATACCTGTCAAACTTCTCAGTACGGCCGTGCAGAGGCGTGGACAGTTTTCTTTTGCTTTTATGTATCCCATTCAGAACTTTAATTATAGAAGCTTTCTTTCTTTCTTTCTTTCTTTCTTTCTTTCTTTCTTTCTTTCTTTCTTTCTTTCTATCTCTCCTTTTTTTTGCATTTCTTTACACTTTTATCTTTTTGTCTTACTGTTCTTTTTTTTCATCTCTCCATCTTTACCTTGGATGTTAAATTTTATGTGACATATGTGAAATATCTGGCCGAGGACTTAACTTTAAGATATACTTGGGAGCTTAGTACAGCTTGTGGGGCAGTATAAACAAAAACCACGAATCATGATAAGCCCTCAGTGAAGTATACGGCTGGACTGATATTTTCCCATACTTTATGATCCACAGGAGCCAGTCTATCTCAACACATTCTCCAAATGTTTGAGACTTTCAAACCCCAAATCTATGTTATGGAACAGAATCTGCGTTTAAGCCGACCATGATGACATAAGACAGAAACAGACAGATCGATTCTATCAACAAGTCTGTTTTTGTGTGAGTCAATAACAGATGCAGAAGTAACAAAGCTCCAAAGTTAAACATATACATACGAGATCGGGTATCAAACTGACGACAATTTTTGTCAGCGTGATCTAGAATTTTGGATGACTCAGGTCCTAGAAGACCCCCCACTGAGCCGATATGTAAGAATACTTTTCCTTGCTCACGTTTAAGATCAAATTTTACAATATTTACATCACATGCAAATTTTGGTGAGCCTATAACAAGACTAATTCCCCATTCCATGAATAGGATCAAGATGACTGAGATGTCAGTTCACAGATTTATTTCTAGATCTACTAGTCTACAGGCTCTATTATTGAAGCAAAAGAGATTGGCAACCCTCGAGAAGCGCAACGAACCATAAACCACGGGCTTAGATGCCATGAAAAAGTTGGACTGCGGGGGGCGATCGGAATTAGCCCCTTCCTAAATAATTAAAAGTCGGAAAATAAAGGAGGTGGTATTTTGCTAATTCTACCCAACTAAGACACAACCAGGAGTGCCTTTTACTCGTCCTGAAAAAAAAATTGGTTCTTTTTCGACTCACATCTTTCTCTTTTGTAGAACAATAATTCGCCCTCCGCTCCTTGAATGGAACTGTGATGCCAACTCACAAACGAATTCATGCGTCTTGCACCAATAATGGTCTCAATTTAAAACTAATGTTCAACAACGAGGTCCCACTTCCACGTTCCGAAAGTTTAGGCCAAACTTTAAGACTACAATCTCGACGAAATTACGATGTTGTTTTGCGTCTTCTCCATTATCACGGCGCTGAAGAGCACTGAACGCAGGGAAAATGGGGTTAAAGAGCAGTAATTAACACATGAAACAGTTCATTAGAATGTGAAAAAAAAATCCACTTTCTGTGAATTCGGAGGTAGGAGGTTCACGCCTCTGATTAAAAAAAACTGATCGGTCTGCAGCCAGCTTGTGACTCGCGCAACAAAATCTGAGCGAAATTGGTCGAGAAAGAAACTTTAGGCGTGAAACAAAAATCAAAAATCGCTTTTTATAAAACGAGTATGATACGACGTTTTACGACACTACAGACGATGTTTTGGGTGTAACCCACTTTACGCATCGACACCTCTGCAACGGTGAGATTGTTGTTCAAGGTCTTTAAAAAAAAACGAATCGTATCTCTGTTTTACTCCACTGTCATCGGCGACAGCTGTGGTAAATTTATAACCATTCACAACAAGAAAAGCCGTAATATTATATGAACTGATTTTGAGACACCGTCAAAGTATATAAGCAATTGGTGATCCCGTGATAAGATTTATGATAGTCTACTCGCAATTATAAAAGTTCAGTTGCTTGGTGAACTTTTCCCGCGGACAAAAAAAGTAGGAATCGTCAGCTACTCTCCACCACTGAGTACTCACGCGCCTTTCTAGCAAACGGCTTGCCACAGATACACTCCAGGCTACCGTTGGCGTGCAGGGAGGAGCGGTGAACGGCGTGGATTCCCGAGTGGAGCAATTTAACAGGGGAACCCGTTCGCAATAATTGCGCGGAGGGAGAGAGAGGAGAGAATGCGACTTGCTATTGGTAAGGGCAGACCACTACGGATATTCGATGACGTAAGGACGAGGATTTGTATAAAGTCGCATTTGTCTGCTAGAAGTGATTTATATAATAAAAACACATAATTTATCTCACAGCCCAATATATGAGTTTGAAGAAATGAGGGTTGTTTTTTTTCCTTTTTCCTTTTTCCTGAAGGATTAGATCATGTATCGAGCGAGTTCTGTCAAAAATTCACTACTAAAGTAATGTATGCATAATTTTGGTTACGCGTGTGCCAGAGTGAGTCTCTATAGCGATACTTGTGGACAGGCGTGCATTCTTAGTTTACCACTCTAGTGTAGAGATTGAAATTGTGTTTAGCTGATTTATTCATCATCGTCAAAGGATCAAATTGGCAAGGCACTGGGAGAATGCGAACACTATACCCTGTGCCGCTCTGTGCACTGGTATCTTCACTTCTCTTCAACACTGTGGGAGCGCATAGTATTCGTCATGCGCACCACTACCGTGAAGGTAAGAATTTATGCTGCAAAGTTCTCGAACGAATCGTAACTTTGCCAACATCTTTGGCATTTCGTTCATATTTCAAGGATAAATTAGATCTTTTCTATAAATTCCAATATCAAAATTTAATATATCAAATATTATGAATTGTTTATTATTATTATTATTATTATTATTGTTGTTGTTGTTGTTATATTTCGTCCATCTCTTATTGGTTCATTTGACACACCTCACAAAATAATCTTACAAAACTTATTTCTGTTGAATGTCGTAAGTCGTCAAGTTACTTAATGACACTTATATCGATTCACAGCTTATTACATAAGAATTGTTCTTCCTTTTTTTTTCTAATACCGCTGCAAGTTTTACTGTGTCTCTTAATTAGTCTATTTTATGCTTAGAAATTCTGCAGTTAGGCTTTGGCTTAATTGGTGATTGTAAAGCTATGAAAACTTTTAACTTATTTCAAACATTTATGCAGCAAAAGTTGTCGTCATTTCCTTCAACATTTATTTTTGGGGCGTATATTATCATATAAAAAGTCTGTCGTAGCTAACGTTTTGGATAACTGTGTGAATTTGCTGGTTAAAAGTTGGCTGGCTGATTGAAAATTAGCTGGCTGGTTGAAAGTTGGCTGGCTGGTTGAAAGTTGGTTGGCTGGTTGAAAGTTGGCTGGCTGATTGAAAGTTGGCTGGCTGGTTGGAAATTGGTTGGCTGATTGAAAGTTGGCTGGCTGGTTGAAAGTTGGCTGGCTGGTTGAAAGTTGGCTGGCTGGTTGAAAGTTGGTTGCCTGGTTGAAAGTTGGCTGGCTGGTTGAAAGTTGGCTGGCTGGTTGAAAGTTGGCTGGCTGGTTGAAAGTTGGTTGGCTAAATTAAAGTGCCGCTGCCCTGTATCTGGGATCCTCATCAGCCCTGCAGCCCAAAACAGGTCAATCAATCTGCGCAGCTTCTATCAACAAACTCCAATTCTGAACTGGGGTAAATTCTGCATGTGAGAGCTCAGGGGTCAATAAAAGGCGCTTGGAAGAAGCCTGGCACAGTATGCGTCCGAGATGTTTTATCCAGAAATCTTAATGTTTTATTCAAGATCAAAGCGGATTGTTAGCACATAATTATGATGTTACCGCGGGCTCTAAGTGTTAACACAGAGATATCTTTAAAAAAAGAAAACATTGAAATTGTAGCATACTGCCTTGTTAAGATCTACTGTACATGTATTTATAGCAAACCTCAAGCCTATGGCCTGTAAACTGTGCCCAAGAAGTGCTAGCCGATACATCGAATTTCGATGTCTAATTTCGTCTTTCTAATCTCAGTTTTTATCTACTGCTGATGTTCTTCTAACATCTCTTTTCTTTTTCTATTTCTAAATTTTAACGCTTATTTCTTCCTTTAGCTTCCGTCGATTTCTCATTTGGTCTTGCTTCGATCCTTTTTCCTTTCTTCGCCTCGTTTATCACAGGAAATGGGCAGTCTCAATCGCAGAAAGAAGACGGGAAGGAAGATGTATTTATTGCATGTTGGATGTCAGGACAAAGGCATAATTTGAGCGGATTTGATATCCACAAATTGGAAGCCTGCGAGTGAGCTATAAACCTGCACAAATGAGTGAGTGGCGACAGTTTGAGGGCCAAAGAAAGGGGGTGGGTGGATGAATGAATAAATTGTGTGTCTTTAAATTGAGGGATATAAAAGACCCAGCGCTTTTGAATGTTGTTGTTGCGGTAATCACCTATGCTTGCTCACGCTCGCTTTTGTAACCCCCAAACCATCTAAATTATTTCCTGGTACGGAATCGTGCACAAATCCTGGAAGATTTGCCACGCTCGTAATATAGATTAAATACTGGAATGCATTTTCTGGCCGTTAAGGCTAAAATTTGTCTTTATATCTATAACTCGAGATGTGCAAACTGCTTCTCAAATGATGCAGGCAGTTTCACTCATAATAACACTAGGTACGGCCTTTTTCTTCTATGACTTAAAGTTACTACAGACAATTGAGATTTTGCGCATTAATGATGGGATCTTTTACCATTGTAAGAATTACATTGTTGCATCAGTGCTGAATGCACCCATCAGAGCGTTCCATATGCAGACTTTTTGTAATTCTTGCGATGGTAAGGGACCCAATCGTTAAAGCGCAGGCTTTCAATTGTAGTAAATTAATCTACTGTAATGTTATTAAATTATGCAATACCTGTCTAGGACAATAACTGAAATGTAGATGATCTTTTCTTAACGATCTCATATCCAGTGTGCAGCACTGTTTCTATCTGCTAGCTTGCCGCTGCAGTGTTCTAGGTCAGAGATACTGATTTACAAAGAGATTATCTAATGCTGACATCTCTGCTGCTGGCGTCATTATAGATGTTATTATTGAGAGCTTGCGCATTAACGAGAGGATCTCTTACCACTGTAAGAATTACATAAATGCACCGGTGCCGAATATATATTTAGTAGCTTTCACCATGCTGTGCTAATGTGAAGTGGTACCCAAAAAAACTCAACTGTGTTACAAGACTACTAATAATGTAAGCAATTACCAAAATGTTGCATAAAATAGAAAGTTTCACTTCTGGAAAGATGTAAGCTAATTAAAAACGACAACGAGACTTTTGTGGATTTTCCCAGCCACAATTTGGAGTGTAATGGTAAACTGATTTCTACTATTCTCGGTGAAAGAAAATTTTGCAACATTTGTTTTTTAGTTCGGAGAAAATGAAGGCTAGACTAGTCAAACCTGGTGTGGTAAATTTCTTGTTGATGTCGTGGCCTACGGAAACAGTGAAGATTGAATGAAAAAAGTTCATGATGCGGTTTTCTTTTTCTGTAACTAAACTTATAAAGGAAAAATGGGTTAAGCCTGGTCAAATAAGTCCCATATGTTACAGCAAATTGATCAATGTAAACTACTAAGGGAATATTTCCCTTACCTTCAGTCTGATTCTCCAGTTCAAAAATGTTAAGGCCAATAATATTATAAATTACTGTCCTTACATTCTAAATGAGGCCCATTAAATTCTTTGTTCTTGTCATAACAGGACACCCTACCTCGGTAATATGTTGTCTTTCCGCAGGCTGTAAATTTACAAGAAAACATCCATTTGCGTAACAGAATAGCTTTGTTGCTCTCGCCCGGATGGCCATGTTTCATGGTAATTAGCAAGATACAGATCTAGACCACTTCCACCTTGTCTTCAAACAGAAATTTTCGGCAGTGGTAAACAAACATTCAGAAACCTTAAGACGAGATACTATTTTAAAAAAAAAAAAAAAATGAAGTCACTTTACTGCGAGATAATACACCTTTCCAGAGAGCATAAGTGCTGGTTATTGTTGTGCTGTTTCGCAGTAATTTACTTCTACTCCTATAGAGTATTTTTGTTTTTAAGTCTTGCCACCCAGGCAAAAGTTTGCGTGTAATGTGTGTCTGTTTACTTTGCAGATAAGCATGGCAAATTGACAAAGCTGAAAACAAATGGGAGAGTGTTAACAATCAAATGATCGTTGGCTTATGCTCTAAGACAGCCCAAATGCAGTATTTCTTGCATGTAAACAAAGGTAGTTTATTTTAGAAGACGAAACAAAAACAATGAAAGTTGGCAGCAGCAAACTTAATCTATGAAACTATCATCAAATTACCGCCTTAAAGAAAACACTCAGGAATTCACCTTGTTAAAATTGCTGATTTTTTTTTTTTAATTGACACCAGTCTCGCCAAAAAACAAAAAGTTTCCTTCCTCCGCCATCTCTTTTTTGGTTTATTTTCTTGATTGCTATGACCTTTGTCCTGCATGATTGTTTCCTAGAATATTGCGTAACCAGGAATTGGTGTCCACAAAAAAAGGAAATCAGTATTCAGTATGGAGAGCAATAAGTTTTTAATCATATTTATGCAACTTTGTTGAGACTGCAGACCCAAAACCACAGAATAAAACATCTACAGAAGCACTAACAGCTATTTCCCAGATGGCGGGAAACGTCTTCATCTGTAGGAGACTTATCCTCTCAAAGCGCAGCGATTGGCACACGCAGTCAACTAGCACCGCTGTCAAAAACATGCCGGATGAAACCAGTGCGGTTCATATGGCGAAACTTTGGGATCTGCGTCAGTGATAGGAATTAATGCCTTTTACATATTTTTTTTATTACTTTCGGATTGAATTCGGATCTGTTTCGGGCCAGTATGGCATACGTTTATAATATCTTCTAATGTTACGGTGACATTGCACTAAACGAATAAGAATCAGATGTAACTTTCACGTCTATCACTAGTGTGCAGTCTGATCGTAACAACAGGAAATGCCAATCTCTGCCATATCGGAGATCCGAACTTGGAAATAATTGCTGTCTATTAACATCAAAATGGCAGCTTACAATTATGACGGCGTCTTTGAAAAACTACAGACTTTTACTTGTAAATTAGCTCCTTGTTACCATGAGATGTGATTCAATATAATATATATATATTCAGAGATTGAGAAGAACGACCAGCAGTACACGCAAAAGAATAGAATAGGGGACGATGGATCACAGTGAAGTGATAGGCAATAGGGATATAGAAGAAATGCATCAGATGTGGCTCCTCTTTCTCTGAGTACCTTAAAGGTTTCATGAAAAATGTAACCCTGTGGCAGACAGTTCACTTATAATTATAATGATATAGGATGGCAATAACATTGTAATTCTGTGAAGTTTTTCATTCAACTAATAGTGAGTGCGTTTGGGTTGCAATATTTTGCTGTTATATATATGAGCTACAAGATTAATGATCAAGTCATTTATTATATGGATAATGTGAACAAAATTACTCCTGTTCTGCAGAATCTCATATCTGTGCATCTTCCTGTACACCTAACCCTGATCATCAAAGCTGTGATGTCTGCCCATATGCTGATATGCATGGGAGGAAACAGGTTTATATATCAAAAAGAAGACCTGTGATCCTAATACTGTTATTACACTCAGTGTAATTACACACAGCCTTACCACACAGGCCGTTCCCACATAATGATTCTCTCTTTCTACTCCGCGGTAGATACAGCTGGATTTTAGGTTTTCTATAATCTGACCCTCTCCGCAGCACCCTTCTTTTTCTCATCTTATTCCTCTTCTTTCTTCTCTTCCTCCTCCTGACTCTTATCTCTCTCTCTTGTCCTTCTCTTTCCCCGACTTCTTTCTATTTTTCATCCTCTCCTCCTTCTTACCCTCCTTTTTCTCTTTTTCCTCTCCTCCCTGAGTTCTTCGTTTTATTCCCTTCTCTTTTTCGATCCGCCTTTTTATTCTGCTCCTTGTTTTTGCCCACTTTCTTTTCCTTTATCCTTTTACTTTCTCCTCCTTGTTCTTCTTTTACGCTTTATTCTCCCACATCCCTCTTCTTTCTCTCTTCTCTCACCCTCTAACCTCATTCCTCTCAATCTTCACCCGCGCGTGGTCCTACCCCTCCNTGTTCTGCAGAATCTCATATCTGTGCATCTTCCTGTACACCTAACCCTGATCATCAAAGCTGTGATGTCTGCCCATATGCTGATATGCATGGGAGGAAACAGGTTTATATATCAAAAAGAAGACCTGTGATCCTGATACTGTGATTACACTCAGTGTAATTACACACAGCCTTACCACACAGGCCGTTCCCACATAATGATTCTCTCTTGCTACTCCGCGGTAGATACAGCTGGATTTTAGTTTTTCTATAATCTGATCTCCTCCGCAGCGCCCTTCTTTTTCTCATCTTATTCCTCTTCTTTCTTCTCTTCCTCTTCTCTTCTCTCTCCCTCGTCTTTCTCCTTCCTCGACTTTATTCTACTCCTCTCCTTCTTCTTATCTTCCTTCTTTATCTTCTCTCCTCCCTTTGTGTTCTTCGTTTTGTTCTCTTCCCTTTTTCGATCCGCGTTTTTATTCTCCTCCTTGTTTTGCCCACTTCCTTTTCCTTCCTCTTTCATTTTATCCTTCTTGTTCTTCTTTTACGCTTCATTCTCCCACAGCCCTCTTCTTTCTCTCTTCTCTCACCCTCTAACCTCATTCCTCTCAATCTTCACCCGCGCCTGGTCCTACCCCTCCTCCCTTTTCATTCTTCTCTTCTTACTCTTCATCCTCTATCTCATTCTCCCCCTCCGTCTTCCTCTCCACTTTCTCCCATCTTCCCTCTTCCTTCCTTCTCTCCCCTCTCTCTCTCTCTATCTTTTTCTTTCTCGCTCTCTTCCCCCTTTCTCACCCCCCCNCCCCCCCCCCCCCCCCCAAACCAAACCGGCCAAATCTGTCTTTCAAAGTTACAGGACACAAAATATTTACATAGCTGCTCACTCGCTCGTCAGTGGCACCTAAGGCTAAATCCAGACCAACAATTATTACTCGTGATGCACCCTTTGTCTCAGACAGCACATCGCTTAACCCGAAAACAAAGTCTGAGATAATCATTAGGTGCGCATTTGATGATTGTTTTCATTAAGGCCGACGACATTGCCGTTCGAGGCAGCACCTCTTCCCTCAAAAAACAACATCAGCCAAGGCATTAAGAAAGGTAAAAATGAGAGTTTGGAGAGTCCATTATGTTAGCTTTGCTTACAATTTATTCGGTAACATTCCTTAGCAATGTTTCATCCAGCGGTCTTTGTGAGTGTGGTTTATCCGACTTAGTGCGTCGTGCATGTGTTGAGAGTAAAAGAAAGAAAGAAAGACAGACAGACAAGATAAGTCAAGAAAGAAAGAAAGAAAGAAAGAAAGAAAGAAAGAAAGAAAGAAAGAAAGAAAGAAAGAAAGACAGACAGACAGACAGACAAGATAAGTCGAGAAAGAAAGAAAGAAAGAAAGAAAGAAAGAAAGAAAGAAAGAAAGAAAGAAAGAAATTCATTCGCATTAATAAGTTATTGGGTCAGTAGTGAGTCCGTGTATCATATTTTTTATCAAAAATGAAAATCTCCCCAGTAATGGCTCTCGCCATGAGTTATACATCGAAAATTCATAATAAAACATCCAGTACAGATAAGTTATTTCCCTTCTCCTGTGATGGAAGGATTCGAGAGGGAATGCCAGTTGGGTGTGGTGGTGGNGGGAAGGGGTGCAGTTAGGGGGATGACAAATCTTTGGAGTTACAAAATAAGAGAAATGCCCTAGATTCTCCTATCCCTCCTCCTTCCCAGTGCCTGTTAAAGAAAATTAAGTTCCTTCTTTCCCGAATCGTTCCTCACGATGGGTGATTTTTCGTGCAAATGCATATTTCTCTGCATTAAAGACATTCTTATTTTGGTGAGTTGCTAGCCTTTCGTGCTGATGAATTCTCGCTAATTCCGGTCTATTTTGTAATTATGGCTGCTCGTGATTTTTTTTTTTTTGTTCTTTTTGCCTTCAATATTATTTTCAAGGACAGCTTACGTGCCTGCTGGTAGGAGAGCGGTTTTATATGAAGATCTCCTCAGACGTAAGAGCGCAATATTCTGCTCACGTTTTACATATCGACAGGGCCAGACAGTTGTCCTCTTCCAGATATTATGAAAGGGGCTTGACGGGTCATACACTTCGTTCCACGACAAATGATGAGGCTGTGGTACGTGGAATGGCCCCGAGACGTGTGTGTGGTGTCGAGTGAGGTTTGAATGTGCGTTTGCCATGGTGGAGAGGACGGGGCATAGAAGGGGCGAGGCGCGAAGGGGGGAAGAGACTTAGTGCTTCTTGTTTATCGTGGCTGAGGGTTGGAGGCGAGTGACTTGCAAAATCGTAAGATAAGTTCGTTTTTTTTTTCTTTCCTTTTGCCTATCATGGATCCTGCGACAAAGGCTACATAAGGAGATGAACTGGATTTATAAAGACGATGCCATTGACGTAATTATGTAACTTAATACGGTATTTAACCTTAGGATTAGTTTAAGTACCCAGCTGCCTACGGGGAAGATTAATTATTGATTAGCCTGTCCTACCCAGCTTCTGCCATTTTCAATACATTTGATATCCTTCTTGCTAGATCGCCCTTTAACATACTTTCGTATCACGCGGCTATCGAGAAATTCATTAGAGAGCTTTTAATTTTTGTAGTTTGGACCTCTTACAGGCTGTTATGGCAGAGATAGGCATGATGTCGTCACGTTCATTCTACATTAGCCTGATTCACTTTTTCGGGTTTTGAGAAAATTAATGCTCTCAACGTGTTGCTCAAAGCAAAACAATGAGATAGAAGTGACTTAGTTTGTAAAACTGGGCTATAATAACGAAGCAAAACCCTACATTTTTTTAATACGAGAAATAAGATAAATGGATGATCGTAGTAATCATCAACTAAACCACTAATATCAAAAAAATGACCTAGACGATTGTGGAATGAGTGTGACGATATGGCATTCTGTGGTGTTAATGCCCATATTGCACGTTACAAACTAGAATCAAATGTGAAATTCACATCTTGTTCGTAATGTGCAGTATGATCGTAACACCAGAGAAAGCCATTACACGAATATCTACCTCTGTCATATCTGTCAGTAAAAGACCCGCACTTGAACATGTATAGTTTTGCTTGATGGTCTCATGCTATAATGGTACACAAGAATTTGTCATAAATCACAACCTTATTTAAAGCGATTAGATCAAGAGCATATCAGTCATTCAGGGTCGTCGTTCTATGCAAATACAACTTATTTGCATTTTTTTTCTTTTTTGTGAGATCAATATTCATGTTTTGTTAACGGGTAACCGGTCTAGACCTGATTAAGGTAATAAACGTGATATGCATATTTTTAAAATCCCCATTTTATGTCCCCGACATTTGGATAAATTCTTTATAACATTAGCCTATCTCTGTGATAACCTGTGGGTTATATCGTGGTGTTGTTTAATTCTTGAGAATGGGATCAGTGTATAGCAATCGATGGCAGCCAGCTCTTCTTCCATTACGGGATAAAGCCGAAGCAAAGTTTGCATGGAGATGAAACAATCCTTGCATAATTTCGATACCTGCCACCCGAATGGAAGATCGAGGTATGATGCCCTGAAGACTGCCAATAGCGTGGCGCATATTGTATCAAAATCTCAGAATTCTAGCTTCAATAATTTTGTGGTACGACTGGAAACTGCGAAATATTTCTGTTTAATCATTCACCGATAAGAGCACATATCGGAATGTTGCGCGCACTTGTACAAGCCCTCAGAAAATGTCACTATTGAAAAAGCTGGTGCTCTTTCCCTACATGAGCCAATGTTGGACATTTGCACCAAGCATTGTCAGTAACAAAAACCGATAAAAGCTTAATTATTTACTCTAGCTTCGTAAGTTCTAGAAACAGACTGGACTTTATTATACATTACATCAGACTCACCAATATAGCTTACTTCTACAGAATTGTTTTGCCAAGAGCAATTTCACGACAATAAGACAGATTTTTGCTTCTGTAAAATCTGGATTTTTGGCGTTTTTCGAGGCAATACAGGTTGCACAAGCCAAATTGTAAAAGCCTTTCTGAGCCATTTATTAAAAATTTCTTCTCGAACCACAGGAACGTTCCGAAATGGCCAAGACTAGTCTGCAAGTCTGGTGCCACCAATGTGCTCAAATTATATACTATTTACAGTGGGGGTCCTTCATTTAGATTCTTCATAATTTTAAATTACATGAAAAAAGGTTAAAAAATTTGGCCTTCTTTTCCAAATCACAGGCCCGCACAAATGAAATCCGCTGAAGCCATTAGGAAACACTGCCTGTACCAACTATTTTTTTATAAATTCAAAACTGAATTTCACCACTTTTGCGGTGTGGTTTCATGTTATACGATCATTTCTATACAATTTATACTCTGCTACCATCGACTCTGATAGTCCAATTATTTTGTACCAATTAGGCTCCAGCAACCTACACGCAAACAACGCTTTGCACACAGTGACATCAACAAAGCATGTGAACATTTTTAACAACGTGTCCCCTAAAACTTATTTTCACTTCGTCTTTGTGGCAGGTGATGCGTAGGGAATGTCACTTCCTATATTTGTCAGCCAGTGGAAACAGGGTTTGTCTCATATTTAACCCACTCTCGATGAAGTCAAATGGATTGAAGTGTGGAGCTATGGACTTTAGAGTTAAGTTTAACCTTTGAAACCAACCGAAGGAAAGTTTTCAGCGAAACGACAAAAAAAAAAACAACGCCAAGTTTCACATTGATTCGAGCAGCAATAACAACCTAGGCCACATATAAAATTGTAGCCTTCTTTAAAATGCATTTTATGATGTCAAGGGACAAAAGTATAGCCAGAGGGTCTTCCAACCTCTCCCTTCATCTCCCGACCTCACCAGCTTTTTCCAGCCCGCCCTAAAATAAAGGATCCATTAGGGATATATTAGGGAAGGGGAGTTGGGGGGAGGGGGGGGATGGGAGCAACAAGGTTTTTGCTATGCTGATAGAAAAACCAGAACAAAAATAACCCATTTCATAGAGCAGGCAGGGTCACTTAAATGATTCAAGGCAGAGCACTGAAGCAATATTTTGCTAAAGGTTACAGACCTGCAAGAGCATTGGATCCTTTTTTCCTCTATGGGCTATATTAACATTTTGAGCTGCCCACTGAACCCAAAGATTTAGCTTTCACCCAGACCCATACCAGATTGAAGCTCATTATGTGGCCCAAATTTTAAGACTTACCCAACCCTTGCAAGCCCGATGAAATTTTGAGCTTGGTTGCTATTTGTAAACAGAGCCTACATTTTTCACTGGTCAACGCCAAACCCCTCCTCTTCCGCCTGAGCACACCCTTGACCTGGCAGTTCCAGCCCAGGGCTAAATAGTGCCTGGTAAAATAAAGTAAAATGGACACAGATTCCCATGATATCAAAATTTCCCCCCTGGAGCCCTTATTACTGGAAGCAGGGCATGCCAAAAGAGGGAAAAGGGGAGATGAAATATACCCCCTAAGTTTGTAGGACCACAAAGTGAAAGTAGACTTACAGGCCTGTAACCTAAATGAATAAAATGAGGGAAGGGCACTATTCAGGAATCTAACAATAAAAGAATGAACGAGGCAAGCAATCCGATTAGTAGTCGGTGTAATCCCCTGAAGGAATCAGTCTTCGTAACTGAGCTTTGCCTTAGTCGATATTATCGTTTTCAAATATCATTAAACGTGAATACTCACATCTTCAGTATCGTCGACAAGTCGATATCTATTGTGATGTCCCAGTGATTCCTTGAGGCAAGGTTAGCTTCGGGATGAAAAGTCAGTGTAAAACGGTTTTTATGTATTCAAAACACAGGCATACTCACTTAGATATTGTTCAAGTTCAGCCTGGCATAAGCTATGATATATTATTGTTAGGATTTGAGGGAGGAGGGAGAGGGTAGAAGAAGTGGGTCAGTATGGGGGTGGAGTCATTTGAGAATAAAAACCTTCGGGAAAGTTTGCGTCTAAAATATATAAAATATAAGTGAAATATGGCAGCAATCCGGATAAATGCAACTCAGCTTAATCGGAATTTTCCTCACAGCAAAATGTTACATTTCTATATTATAAAAGTAACTGGAAAAGCGCACCTGTCTCCGTGTTCCCGAAGAGTTGCGATAGAGCGAGGATGACTGTAAATATGAAACCCGAAGAAATTAAAACTGCTACATCAACAATATCGATAAACTCCTCATTTGAAATTGAATACTCAGAGGGAGGGACAGTATCGAGAATACTCACAATTAATGTCCACCAGGACACATTCCTGTTATATAAAATATGCAGCATCACGCTGGACAAACCTGGGATGAGTGTTTATCGACGCCGTTTTCCCTGTGATCTCAATTTCACCAAATCCCTTTGCTCATTTACGACATATTTGACAAGTTTTATTTATCAACAGTCGTCGTAATTTTCTAACATCACCCCTGGACGTGCTCTTTATTCTCGCTACATTGCTCATTACAGTCCGCAGACCTTTTAGCATGTCAACACTGTTGTTTGTAACCGTCATAAAACCCCAAAGATCGCACAAGGTTAACGATAACTGAGGCTTGCTTGTTTATGAATGCCGTTTTCGTCTCCAACACTGGGCGTTCTATCACTTTTAAGTCTACTTCCGTTCGACAGTAGTCGTGCGTAAATAGTGTATGACGCACTTGGAGTGACGCACGCTTAGGAAAGATACACGAATACAGTGAGAATCTCGAAACTTATGATATATTTCGTTACCATTTACATTTTTTTACACGTACGAATGTATTATTATTATTATTATTATTATTATTATTATTATTATTATTATATCATGTCATGATACATGCGAATCTTGGTATTAAGTTAACCTCAGTAATATGCGCTCTCGAGTGTCTCTACCAGCTGTCAGTGTTGTTGAGCAATGTGTCGAATGGGAAAACAAGGATATTGTTTGTTTAATGAAGCATCGTCTTCCCATTCCTACCATAGTGTAAATGAGCAGGAAATTAAATCCCATTATTGTATTGAAACTATTGTACACAGTTTAATGAAAAGTATCATTTATGTGTACTCTGTCGTGCTTTATCCTTGTTTTTCAATTCCTCACAATACTTCATTAACATTTTTTAAACAAGATTTAATTTCTCCCTTATTCAAACCATTCGTTCACTCGTTTTGAAGTCATTCACATTCGTATTCATTTCTATCAGAGCCTTGTCTGTCAAAGCATCTTCCATTATACAATGTCAAATTTTGCCCATTAATTTTCTTTGACGTTCCAGTGGCGGTTTATCTGCCATATCATTAATTAACACCATCTGACAACACTTCATAGTTAGTAAAATTATTATATAGTACAACAGCATTCTACATCAACAAACGTATACCCAGCATTGCTATATACAAGCACGGTGGTGTGTGCTTAAAATGCACTGCAACCAAAAAGGTGGGCAAACAAAAGTTGCGCACCACAAGTTCTACACCTTCTATTCAGTATTTAGTCTTCCGCACCAGAGATGCCTGCGCTTGGAACACCTGTATAACAAGGGAACTTGCGTATTTTTCTATTTTCTTTTTTGTATACAGAAGCCTCTTTCTCTGAAACCCTAAAAAAGTTGTTATCAGATGCTGTACCACGGTATATATCAGAAATTCAAACACAAAATATCCACAGAATTAATCCCAAACGTTTAAATAATATAGACTATATTTTCATCAATACGTCTTAGATTGAGAGCTTTTGTGAAAATGAGTAAATGAAGGAGGGAAAGCTATCTTTATATAGAGAGAGATGCATAGTCTAAATTCACTTTATGATTCCAACAAAACATCACTACTTCTCTCGTCCATTTTTTTTTCATTATCAAAGTCTAATCATGGCATGAAGTCACTGCCCCGTAGTCCAGATACTCATCTGTGTCACCGGACTCGTTTTGTTGGTTGGAGTTGCCAAAATTCGGAACGGGTAATGGAGGCTGTGACCGAATTAATAGCACTCAGTCACTGTATCCAGTTCAAACTCAGAAGGCTGTTATTCCGACTGGGAGCAGAGATGGGGATCGAAAGCAAAACAGCGGAAGATGGACAGATCCTGGCTTCGCTCCATTGCCTGAATTCTTGTACATGTACTTCCAGTGATGGACTTGCCCTTAAGGGAGATCACTCATGCTGTCCAGTGGATTCCGGACCGTGAGCGGGGGCCAGTTGTAAAGAGGGCATTACGATGACCGGGTTTCTTAGTTCTTCCTGTTGCTGGTGCTATTGTCGGGATGGTGGTGGTGAAAATTTGATTAGTCTGGTGGCCATATCAACTGCAATACTGGTGGTGGTGATGGTGGTGGTGGTGGTGGGGGGATGATGATGATGGTGATGAAAATGTCGTTAGTAATAATATCGGTTACAGTGGCTTGGTGGTGGTTATATTTGTGGTGATTGTGTTGGTGGCAATAACGATGGTGGTGGTGGTAATAGCGGTAGTAATAGATAAGGTGAAGTAGGTCAATGAGAGTTACCAGCTGATGGTTCTCAATCTTTTACATCTTCTTCTTCTAACTTTTCTTCTTTTTTTTATCTCTTCTCCTAAGCCTCCTCCAATTTGTTGTTGTTGTTGTTTTTGTTGTTGTTGTTGTTGTCGCTGTCGTTGTCGTTGTCGTTGTCGTTGTTGTTGTTGTTGTTGTTCTTTTTCTTCTTCTTCTTCTTCTTCTTCTTCTTCTTCTTCTTATTCGTATTCATATTCTCATTCGTATTCATATTCTTATTCTTGTTTTTCTTCTTCTTCTTCTTCTTCTTCCTAACGGCCAAAATGTAAACAGGCTATAGTTCCTGTTTTGCTCCGTTACTATATAAAGTTCAATCAATCAATCAATCAATCAACCAACCAATCAATCANCAACCAACCAACCAACCAACCAACCAACCAACCAATCAATCAATCAATCAATCAATCAATCAATCAATCAATCAATCAATCAATCAATCAATCAATCAATCAATCTTCTTCTTCTTCTTTTTCTTCTTCTTCTTCTTCGTCCTCTTATTGTACCTCCACTTCGTCCTCCTCTTGCCCTTGTTCATCTTGCTTCAGCAGTTAAGCTGTCTGTAGGCGTTCACGGACACTTTGTCTTTCATTTATCTACTTTTCGTTCATTAAAAATGTATGGAGACAATGCGGGTTACACGAGTGAGTTATTCACGGAGCCATTTTAGTTCCTTCTAATCGATATGAACTTGTCATTGACATTTAACACTATCTCTCTGCCAGTAGCATTACCTAATCCCTTTTCAGTTACTTGTCATCATCTTTGTATTACCTCCCTTTTTGTTGTTGTTTTTTTTTTGTCTACCCAAATCTCTTTTTTTCTCTTTTTCTCTCACTTTCCTTTTTTCTCCCTCTCAATCACAAGCTCGCTTTCTTAAGTTCGTAGTCATGAGCTGGTGGCCGCATCCCTATCCGCGGCCACAAAGCCCAATACCCATCCATATAGCCAGCCATGTAAAGTTATACCTCTTCTTCTCCCTCCCTCCATCTCTCTCTCTCTCTCTCTCTCTCTCTCTCTCTCTCTCTATCTATCTATCTATCTATCTATCTTTCTTTCTTCATTTATTCATTCACTGTCACTCCCACGCCTCTCAACCCAACTGGATTATTATTGCCTTTCAGGTTATTTTTTGTTGTTGTTGTTGTTTTTAATATACATGTTGATGATCGGATCGTGATTGTAACAAGTCTGTTATGTTCTTTGTTATTATTGTAAGCAGGTGAAAGCTTACTGTATTTGTCAGACCCTCCCTCCCCCCTTTTCATTCCTCCTGAATATTCCGCCCTTCCTCGATTAATCCTCTCCCCTTGCTTATTGTCTCCCCCTGACCATCCTTTTGCCTCAGTTACGCCACAATGCACGGTACGTTTGACCATCTCTGACTCAGGGTCATTGGGTCATGGCGAGGACAGCGTGGGGGTGCTCAGTTCTTTGTTTTCATTGGCTTGAATTTAAAAATTGGTAGTGGTTACGCATTCCCGGTCTTGGAGGGGTGGCCAACCTCTGGAACCGGGGCAGTGCGTGGCCAGCTAGCGATGAGGAAGCCGCTCTCCAAAGAGCTGGAGCACCCGTCGTCAGCCACGCCTTGACAGTTTATACTTGAGAAAAAGAGTACGGACCGCATTGGCACCGTTTTTGTATACTGGAAGAAACGTTTGTCTTAGACCATGAAGAAACGTTTGAGAAAAGTTCTGTCTAATCGTAATAAATTTCATGTGTGAAACGGACGTGTTTCTTAATTTCTTGATGGAGTGAACTTCAACTTCTGTTTCTGTAGTGACTGTGACTGGGGTGCTTGACTCCCTTCCTAAGCCTCATACCCTTCTAATCTAGGGACTTGTTTACCACCATCCTCACCCCAGCGTTTTGTGAGATCTGTCTGTATCTCCCCCCTTAGTTCCCACCCGCCCACATTATATTTTTGGTGAAACTATTTGCTACGCCTGCCGTGTCATTACGTCCGCGACACACACATTTCCCTTGTGCTCTCCAGGGACTACTTGGACTTTGACACGTCCCCTGTTTTCTATTACATCGCGAGAAGAATTCTTGTCCCTGAAGATATTTTGTGCGTGTGGCCAAAACGTTAGTCAGGTTGGGCAAATCAGACAGTGGCGTTTCCTCTAATCTGGAATGTCGTCGTGAGCGCGTTGGCTATGATTGAAACATTAAGATCTGGGAGCCTCTAGGAATAGAGAACAACCGTGTCATCAGTAGTGTTAGACAATGACATGCAGGTCGATCTTGACTGATACTGTCTTGGCTCTTCTTGCAAGAGTCCTTCTACTCACTCACTCACTCACTCACTCACTCACTCACTCACTCAATCACTCACTCACTCACTTCACTCACTTACTTATTCACCCACTCACTCATTCATTCATTCACTCACTCACTCACTCACTCACTCACTCACTCACTCACTCACTCACTCACTCACTCTCTCACTCACTCACTCACTCACTCACTCACTCACTCACTCACTCAGTCGCTTACCTTGTTTGCTTTATTCCTTCTTTAATGTAATGAAGTGAAGAATTATGATATCCATGCTTTCTTCCCCTAACAATTCCCTAGACTCAGATCTAGACGAAAGGCAGCTTGTTGCAACAGAGCTCTATTTGTGTTCGGGGTCACTCATTTGGCTTTCTTGTAACCTGATGCCGATCTTGGAGAAGGAAAACAAAGTAACAGTTTTCAATATCAGTATGCACTTGCAGAACTGGCATCAGACAAACGGAAAGCTAAAGGAGTGACCCCTGCCTTTACTCTAGTTCAGTCTGCACCTCATCTCCGAAAATCAGCGGGCACAGCAGAATGAAAGTCACTGCCAGAACACCATCTGTTTTCGAGCTCATGCTCCTATTTCACTCGCCGGCACAAAAAAAAATTAGTCAACCGCGAGTACAAAATGAGTCTAAACGATGGAGCATGCACCACTGGAATTTTGAAATTTACATTATCTAATAAAGCATTTGGCATTACAGAGCAGCGAGCTATTTAAAGAGTCTGCTGAAGAGATTATACTTTTTACTTTCTTTTCATGTTTTCCAAGAAACCAGGCAGTAGCCTAAGTAATATTCAGGAATTGCGAATTCCACGAAAAACTCACTCGATATTTGCGAGTGCAGCTCTTTCGAGACTCGGCGCCGATGATTAAGATGAACTCTTTGAGTCCGTTATGTTGTAGTCTGTGGGTTCTTACTTTTACTTGCGAGTGAATTAAGACCATTCTACTTCGGCAATGTAAGTATAATAATGGAGATGTTGTGGGATGATAATTTGTAACCTCACTCTCTCTCTCTCTCTCTCTCTNCTCTCTCTCTCTCTCTCTCTCTCTCTCTCTCTCTCTCTCTCTCTCTCTCTCTCTCTCTCTCCATCTCTGTGTTTTGTTCTTTATTTCGTGTCTAGAATGTCTGCGACCTGTGCCGAACTCTTCCATTTTCTTGTCCTTTCCGGCTCCAAGCGTGATCTACGGGAGCGGAGGGAGCACGGACGATGCTTCGTTTGTGTCAAACCTGGGCTCGTAGACTATCATTTATGTCAATATTAAGCGAGTGGGGCATGGAGATTAGAGATCGGCATATGGGTGTCCAGGTATCGATACAGCCGTGTGTTAATGGGCATCGTTTCTTTGCTTGTAAAAGTTTTGCTTAATTCAGAGGTCATTTGAGCTGGTCATCAACGACAGCTGTTACAACCAGAGGTGTGGATTAATCTAGTCGCAACAACAGCATATCGTCGCTGGAGGATTCTAAACAGCTAACCTGTTCTTCAGTTATTCAGAGTTAACTGTTTAAAATCCTGCATCGACGATATGCTTCGGGCTTTGTATTTTTGAGGGCCCCACTTTAAATGCTTGCAAGCTATATGGTTAGCAATATGGGGAATCCGAAGTTGGATTTTTTATTGGCCGACATTTCCCTGGCTGTATTTGTAATCGCACTACAAAAGGCGAGCGTCCGCGATGTGTAATCTCTATACCCTCACCCTCAACCTCCCTCCAATAAAAATATCAATACCATTTTACGGTATGAATCTACAGCAACCTTTTTCTGGAAAAATTACNCTCTCTCTCTCTCTCTCTCTCTCTCTCTCTCTCTCTCTCTCCCTCTCTCTCTTTCTCTCTCTCTTTCTCTCTCACTCTTTCTCTCTCTCTCTCCTGTAATGTAGGGGGTCTTGCACCGTTCTTGGGCTCAAAGCCCTGATTCTAAATCCGCTCGTGATGCCACAGCCCCCGCACTGCTTAACTGCTTACAATGGCATCATCACTAGTTTGTCCACAAGAAGGATCTCCCTTAGTCTTCTCAACCTGCTGATAATGTGGTTGGGCACAATGTTGTCATCAAGCCAATACATGCTTGCACCTGTGCTGAATAAATGGTGGCCACCTTCGTTGAGCCTCAATGTATCCCTGTTGACGTATACAGTTCTCTCTTGCATCGTACACAAGGTGCGATCCAAACATCCACTATAATAGCTCGTATACTTACTCTAGGTATTACATTTCTCTACCGCCTTTGAAGTTGTCCATTTGGGAGAGTTAGCATAATGATTTCAATGATGTTGCTAAGTCTGGAGACACTTTTGGAAGTCTTTATGTCTCAGCATGTCAAGCCCATCTGTTATTGGACTTATATCTCTTCGGTAATCTCAAATTTGATCCCCTTCTGTTATTAAACTTTCATCTTTAGGAAGTGGCAAAAGTCACACGCAACAAAGTGTGGCAAATGGCTGAGTGGAAGGACAAAGGCCATGATGCTTGGGATCAAAATTTGCTGAACTCTGAGAGTAGAGTGCGCTGGTGCATTGTCATGGTACAGCAGCCAGTTGCCGTCTCACCATGTGGTGCAACCTCCACAGCACTGACCTGCAGACAGCTTCATGCGAGTTCTTCCTCCTCAAAATGATTCAGGACTGATCCAGCTTCTAACTGTATTTGACTAGTGACTTTGCTATCGTTTGATAATCGATACTTTAAGTTTATTCTTGAAAATGATGTATCGATATGAACTTTTTTTTTTATGCGAGACATCGTCCTTCCATTTCACAAGGCTTCAAACAGAGTCAGTCATTATAATACATTACGGTGGCTGATGTGTGTGGCCTTTAGCCTTGAGGAGTGTCGTAACTGAGATCCTGCCAAGGTCAAAGATAAAAAAAAAGAAATGAGTGGGTGGAGGAGGGGCCCGCGGGCCATGGGCACTCCGAATTCAAGGATAGTGAAAATTATCGAGGTCGAATTTGAAATGTTTCAGTGATTTTGGCCAGAATGTGGGTGGCCTTTTTAGAAACTTTTACCAGCAGAGAGCGGGAGAGATGGGGAGGGAGTGAAGAGAGAGAGAGAGAAAGAGAGAGAGGGAGACTTGATTCAGGGCATGGACACGACCCTAGATCTGCCACTGGGACGACGTCGCAAAACAAGGTTGCCAGACAGGGCTCTTTCGGGGCCAAATACCAGATTTATGGCTCTTTCAGAGAGGTCTTAGCTCTCAAATAACTGACTGACTCTTTGGCTCTTTTTTGGCCCTAACGGACTTACAATTAAAATGGACTAATTTCCTATGCAAAAAAAAAAGTACCCATCCTTCTCTCAAACTGATATTTCAAGTGATCGGGCTTCTGTGATAATTACCCGATGAACACAAATTAAAGAATGATCTCTCATTCCGTTTTACAATACTTTCCTATTATGTTGCTCTAGTGTAAGCAGTAGGGTTTATGATGATTAGACCACAGTATCAAATACAGAGACAGTTCATAGTAAATTGTTTGTCTTCTGTTAAAACCTGATCCCTGCAAGCCCTTTCCAGAGATTGACTTTTTTTTTTTTTTTTTGG
>JAWQUT010000020.1:3733010-3745270 GCA_033807755.1 Ellobium chinense | reverse complement strand
CTCTCTCTCTCTCTCTCTCTCTCTCTCTCTCTCTCTCTCTCTCTCTCTCTCTCTCATCTCTCTCCAGATCCTTTGCCATGTCATTTGGTGCTCGCTCGCTCGCTTGCTCAATCTCCCTTCTTCCCTTTTTTTCTTCTGTCTACCGTTCGTTCGCTCAATCTATCTTCTCCCCAACACCCAAGTGCGTCGTCTACTTACTGTCGCTCTCTTGTATTTCAGGTCTTCACCTCATCATTCTCTCTCACTCCCTCCTTCCCCGAGATTCTTGACATTTAAGAGTTTCTGCCGGTGCCCTCCGAAACTTATACCTCCTTCCCCTTTCCTCTTTCACTGTCACTCATTGCCCTCAATTTCATGTATTACCCGCCTGGGACGGTGATGGCCGTATTTTGTCTAGAAGCCAATAAAATCAGGGCGGTGACAGACTGAGAAATCGCAGAAGTGAGCATTGCAGGATTACAACTATATATAACCTACCTGAAGACAACAGCTTAGAAGATTAAATAATGGAAGTAAATCAAGCTAAATTAATTATTCCATTGCCATCCATACCATATTTATGACAGTTATTGCCATCAGATTCGTTTTTCTTGCAACTGACCCGCTCTAGAAAATTAAAATCGTCTTCGGAGTATCGTCAAAAATATCGGCGCTTTCTAGATCCATTCTTGCCCTCCTAATTCCGTCTTCCAGCAGTCTCAGGGCCCACAATCATGCTCATTTCCTCTTTTCCACCGCTGTCCCACTGCAAGTCTTTCCTTTGCGCTTTTTAATAGCTGCCTTTGATTTATGGCAAGAGATTTCTGTTTTTTTGTTGTTGTTTTTTTTTTTTGGCGGNGGGGGGGGGGGGGGTGTTATGAATCGCTCAAATAGCGCAGGGTAAGTTATGAAATTATCCGTGGTGCAAATCGATGGAATATTTCATTCTATCACTCCCAAGCGTGCTGCCCCCTCCCCGCCACCTCCGCCGTCGTTGTCCTCCCCAATATCCTCCCGTCAGACTCACAGGATGCCACTGTCCACTTTCTCCACGTTGTTGTTTTTTTTCCTGTGTCACGATTGCCCATGGCATCAGATGCGTTTCCCAGAAGTGGATAATCGAGACCCTGTGTTTGCATAATGAACCGTTTTTTGGAACTGCCCGATGACCCTTTAATAATACTAAACACCTATCTATTCAAATGTTATGATGCCAGGGACAAGGGACGTTACATACCCAGGATATCAAGGGTTTGCGAATGGGATGAATATTTGCAGAATAACTTGTTGCCGATGTTGTTGATGTCGAAGCTGTAATGTTTGTTGCTTTTGTAGTTCCTGCTGTAGCTACTGTTGGATCAATGTTATGGTGACATCTATTATTTTCATAAGCCATATTCCATTGAATCTCACAAACCCGTGTCCGGACGTTATGCCGAAAGACGTTATGCCGAAAGACACTATGCCGAAAGACACTATGCCGAACGGACACTATGCCGAAAGACACTATGCCGAACGGAGGTTATGCCGAACGGACGTTATGCCGAACGGACGTTATGCCGAACGGACACTATGCCGAACGGACGTTTTGCCGAACGGACACTATGCCGATCGGACACTCTGCCGAACCGACAATATGCTCTTTATTCCAAATTTTGTGCTGATGAACTCCATGGTTAGGCCTGAAAGTATAAAATAAAATGGAATAAGAAGCGAATGTTTCAGATGAAACGGGAAAGAGCGATTTGAAATTGTTAGTGTTTAATTTCGATGTTTCAAACTGAAATTACGTTCAATAGTATCTTACGAGCGTCTAATTATGTGTAATTTCACTGCGAGCGAGTCAGACAGATTCATGCGAATGAAAAGATATCTTTCTGATACTGCAATATAAAGGTTAATACAATTCACATACTCAACTCGTCAAGAGCGACGAATAATCAAACTCTAGTTCACCTGTATCACATTCATTAATAGCATTATTTATCCTTCCAGTTATTTAACTAAATATATCTCACTACCAGTGCAAGTCCTCGTTTCTTTTATTATCCCATCTTTACTATTAATCCTTCATTTCCTCTCTCTTTCTCTCTTTCTCTCTTTCTTTCTCTCTCTCGTTCTTTCTTTCCTGCGCTTTATTTCTCTTTCTCTTATGGCATTCAGCTAACACTTACCATTTAGAAGAACAGCGGCAGAAACTCTGAAAAGTGTCAACCGGCAAAGTGTCCTTTCGGCATAGTGTCCGTTCGGCATAGTGTCCGTTCGGCAAAACGTCCGTTCGGCATAACCTCCGTTCGCATAAAGTCCGTTCGGCATAACGTCCGTTCGTCTTAACGTCCGTTCGGCATAACGTCCGTTCGTCTTAACGTCCGTTCGGCATAACGTCCGTTCGGCATAACGTCCGTTCGGCACAGTGACTTTCGGCATAGTGTCCGTTCGGCATAGTGTCTTTCGGCATAGTGTCTTTCGGCATAAAGTCTTTCGGCATAACTTCCGGGCACCCACAAACCTGAGATCCAGGTAGCTTCTATAATTTAGAATTCGTGATGTGTTTGAACTTGTGAATAAACATTTATAGCATAAAAAAAAAAAAACTTTTCTTACTCATTCACTCGTATTCAGAAGCGAAATCTTCAAATCTTAGGTGTATTGGTCGTTGGAAATAATAATAAGACAACGTAGAACACTGGAGATCTCTCAGGACTTTTTTTATATTTGTTCATATTTCGTGGTCCAGCTGAGGAGAACAGTGTATCTGTTTAGCATTTCAGAGAACGTCACTTCTAACACAAAAAGGACGTCATTTTTTTTTGTCCTGTCAGAGTGTCAAGTGGGAGCATTTCTCGTGCGTAAAACTTAAAGAAGGAAGGAAGGTGCAAAACCTCATGGTGGTTGCCTTCCATTTGTTCATTCTGTATTTGTAATGTGCTTTCAGTAGGCAACTCCTTGCATTGCAGGATTCCTTTATAAGCTTGTAGATAGAGAAAATAAGGGGCCTGGACTGAAGCATTGCAACAAATGTGTAAGTATTTCAAACATGGTGTGAGGCCTGGTGATCATGCGGTCTCTCTGTATTTTTACATTAGCCTCAAAAATTATGTTCATAAAATTCTTGGCACTTCTCTGTCACCTGAGCCTAACTAGTGGTAGGCTGGTACCTGAAGTTGTAAGTATAGGAATACTTGATCTTTAAGTTCTAAGTATCGAAAGTATCGATTCTATGTCGATGTTGATATTTAGTGCCAGCTGGGAATTTCGAGACTTCTATATTTTCTGATACTTCCCAAAACTTTCGATCCCTTAAATACTTTCGATATTTCCGCTATCACTAGCCTTCGCATCGGAAGATTTGGTAACTAGTTGCAGACTGAGGATCGAAAGAGGATCGAAATTAATTTTGATCTTATGCTCTCGATACCTTTTCATAACGCTATGCTTTGCTGTGAGGAAACTGGGAGCTGACTGTTACTGAAGATCGAAATTGGAGTGAAATTTGTTTCGATACTTCCGATAATGTACATACTTGCAATAATGTTGGTACTGGCGATACTGTAAATGTTTCCAGGACTTTCGATACATCCGATGCTCAATCAAAATTCATATGTATCGAAAATATCCATACTCAGTGACAAATCTTGACCACCATTAATCTTAACAGTGTCATGACAACTCCAAGCTTCGTCCTCAGGCATTTCAACACATCTTTTATTAACTCCGACCATAAGATCGAAATTTCTTTGCCTGTAGGGCAGAGACCACCAACGAAATCAACTGATTAAAACTGGATGACGTGTTTTACAGTTGAATAATGAAACTTTAAAACTCGAAAGACATTGTGTTTAAACTCCGCTAAGAGTTCAAGACAGAATGTAATCAACGTTGGTAACTCTATAGTCTAGAATGTGAACTATTTCCGTTAACAGCCAGTGCAGCTCCAGTCGAACTAACCAGGCGTTCTCTAACATCATTACGGAACCCAACTCTATTTTGCCGATCTCGTGTCTTGCCTTCCCTTCCTTTTCCCCGTTGGTATCTGAACTATTTCACGGCCATGCACATGATCAGTTGTGTAAACCTCTTCGAAAATAGCACCTTCGTCTGTCCTGTCGACTGACTGCCGCTGCCTCTGGCAACTTCAGCGCCGAATTTGTTAAATATGTATGGTGTAGCTGTCGTCGTCTCATTTTTCATCTCCTCTCTATTTCCGCTTTGCTTTCGTGCTTATTCCTGTTTTTCATGCTTTCTTTCCATTTCACTTCCGTTCTCTCCTGCTCACTTCTTTCATATCTTCAACAGTACTTTCTCTCCTTCTCTTTTTCCCTTTCCTTCCTTCTTTCTCCCTCCTTCCTTCTTTCCCATGTTTAACGTACTGTATTTTCTCTTTATAAATCTCTAGTGCTGCAGAATGCTTTGACGGATGCTTATATCCTATTGCTTGTAAACATAGCTATTTCCTCAATTCTTTCATGAATTGCTCCATACAACATCGTAATCCACATGAAGGATTGAAAGAAAAACGTGGTCATGGGCATACGTAGATACCTTTTTATTGCCATAAAGAAACCTGACTTCTCATAAAAGTATTATGTGCTTAAAGTTTTTACCTCGCACATAAATTCAGATTCTGTCGTCAGAACCGGCCCAAAATTCTGATCAACGTGACACACAGCACCCCTCGCCTTCCCTCCCTCCCTCCCTCCCCACCATGCTATCCCTCCTCCCAACGCATTCATTTTTGTCTTCATACATCAACTTTATCTTAGACCAGGGTTTGGGTCCATTTTTTTTTAAAGGCGCAGGACAGACTAGTCCTGTGTCTGACACTAATCCCGGCGTCTGTTGACAAGAAAGAAGCTTACGGGGTGAGAGAGCAATGTTACGAAATGCTGTATCCTATTACGTGGAGATTGGTTTCTTTTCTAAAATAACCACATTGGAATGTATCTCGTTCCAAGAAGAGAAAGTGGTGGGAGGTATTGAAAGTATCGGAAGTAGCGAAAGAATGGGTCATAATGCTGGGTATCGAAATGTCGATAAGCATATCTGAAACTAAATATCAGACTCGAAATGTGATAGATACTTTCGATGCTTAGAGTTCGAAAGCTGAGTATCGCGATATTTAATTACTTAGGTATCGGCCCATCTCTATAGAGAATAAAGGGGACTGGGGCACATACCTCAAGTTCATCATAGGCATCATGTCTGGAGGATGCAAAAGACATCGTAGTACGCCCCCCCTCCCCTCCCCTTTTTGATCGTATCGTTTTGAGATTGCAGACTGGAGGATCTGAATGTGAAGCAGGATACTTCCAGAACAGGACTAAGTGGGAGGATAGGAATACTCAGACTGATCAACCGACGTCAGACTTGTAAAGTTGGCAGATGGGCTTTAGGTGGTCTGTTGGAGAGGAGAGCAGAAAGAACATGTGGTCTTGTATGCCCCTTGTGAGCTTGTCGTTGCTGGTCCTGGAAATAGACACACTCTTGATCTCAAGCTTTACTCAGTCGCAACATTTTGCCAGATCACAATGATTAACAGAAAAAAAAACCCGCTTAATAGCATCATCCTTTTTTTTTCGGCACGGAGGAGTCGTAAGCAGGGGCGAAGCGAGGGTGATTTTTTTTGGAGTAATCTAGCACTTATATCCTATCGTTGTATATTTGTTTTTTAGTGGGGGTGGGAAGGGAATGGGCAAGATTTAGACAATTATAAATGAAAATGATAATTTCTAAAACATTGATCTTTGGCTTCAAAAAAGACAAATCTGGCATCCCAGATACGGTCTAAATTATTAATACGTATGTCGTCACCGAAAGAAACAAAAACTGGAAGTCGTGCATGGAAATCTTGTGTAAAAAGGAACACAAAAGGCCGTCAGAACAGCGGGTAAGAAATTTTTCTCCCAGATTATTCGCTACCTTTTTTTTTTAAGTTTTCCTCTTCACATTGCCTTTGGATGCATTGCACTGTGACTATGTATGGGAGCGCTGACTCTGTCAGACAGTGAAGAGGCTCTCAGATTATCGGCGAAGAAAACTATCCCGTTGACAAAAAGTGTACTGTCAATGATTGTAAATGGCTTGTAGGTGAAATAGGACGAAGGTGATGTTTGAACCGTTTAGCAAACATAAAGATTAATGGAACTGCATTAGACAAATAGATAATATTATTATGTTGGTAATCTCAGATTCATAGACTACACAGACGACACTCCCCTGGTCGTATGGGAAGTCGGTTTGCAACATCATCATGATCATCATCATCTAATATCATCTCACTTAATGAAGAAAACTATTCCACCCTTATTCATTCGTATTCACAAGAATCTCCGAATCTAGGGCGGATTGGTCCATGGAAATACACGGAAATGTTTGGGACAGAAGACCTCTAGGAACTTATTTGAATTTTTAATATATCATGGTCTGGCAGCAGAGAACAACGTAGGCCTTCTTGGCTGCATCTACACCAACATCTTCACCCAAAACGGCGACATTCAAGGACACAGTCAAGTCATTGTGTCAAGGTGAAGCATTCCAATGATTAAAATTAATGCTGGAAAGAAGGTGCAAAGCCTCAAGCTATGCAACTTTCACGAACCCTTTCCATGTTTGCGGTACCTTTCATCACATCAAAGCCTGTACTCGTATTGCAAGGTCTCTTTCAAGCTTATATCGTAAAACTGGAAACCGTAAATTCCACAAAATGGAAGAAGAAACTGCAGCTATTTAAAGATATGCATAACTTCCAACAAGGAATATGAGAATGCGGTGGAAGCTGGCGAATCTCTCTCTCTTACTCTCTCTCTCTTTCTTTCTTTCTCTCCCTCCTTTTCTCTCTCTCCCTTTGTCTCTCTCTCTTTCTCTCTCTTTCTTTCTTTCTCTCCCTCCCTCTCCTTCTCCCTCTCTCTCCTTCTCTCTCTCTCTCTCTCTCTCTCTCTCTCTCTCTTTCTTTCCGAATCAAATTTGAATAATATAATTACCAGTAAATAAATCAAGGTATGGCCCGTGCTTTGAAGCAACAGGGTGAGCTCAGGTTCCGACCATGTCAGATCAGATTCTTTTGCGATGATTGGTACACCGATTATATCTCATGTGACGGGCGGATGGATGGATGGATGGATGGATGGATGGATGGATGGATGGATGGATGGATGGATGAATCAATAGAAAACCGACGGACAGAAGGATGGATGGGCGGACGAATGGATGGATGGATGGATGGATGGATGGATGGATGGATGGATGCTTTGACTGACTTGTTTGTCAGGCGATTGGTCGCACAGTCGGCATGTTAATCGGTCCATTTGTCGGTGGGTCATCCAGTCAAACGCCATCGATCGAATGGATGAATGAATGAGACGCTGACTTTTTAGACACACCAGTCAATCGGGACAATCCAGCCTGCATCCGAAAAACCCGTTCTTGACCTTGACATTGTACTATATTGACTAGTACTTCTCCTGAAGTGGAACAAAAGTAATAACAGTACAGTCTTCACTCAGCTAATAAGTAGTTGAAATACTTGACGATTTGTTAGACCCTCTTCAGAAGGTCAAAGTTCCAATAATATGGGTGAACACAGCGTTTCCCCATGAACTAACAAAGCTATTTTATGACCTCGTCATTCGTTTTCACAGATCATCAGTTTTATGTCTTCATCTGTCTATATACTTATTTATTGTCCCTATATCTTTTTTATCGTCTCCAGGAGTGGTATGACGAAAAGCTGAAGTGGAACATAAGCGAATACAACAACATCACCATCTTGCGCATGCCCTGTGACCTCATTTGGCTTCCTGACATAGTTCTATATAACAGGTAATGCTTCGTCTACTCTATAATGAAAGTGTAAAGATAAAAAAAGAAACCTTTTCATATGGTATAAGTTACTTCTTCACATTAACAATCAGTAACATTAACTTTTTTTCGAAAGGGATAGAGTACCTGTATTTCGAATAGATTTAACAGGTATACAATGGCCGTAGTGCCGTGGTTACATTATGACATTCTTTCCTTCTCTACCTTCTTCATCCTCTCAGTGTTTGTAAAAGAGTTCAGACGAGACGAATCGATTTTTTTCTCCAATAGCACTAACAATAATTTTGCCAAGTTCTAATTAACATTGTTTATGAGCAGTCAATAATTTCTAGTGCTCATTCTCATTCAGGTACTCATTGACATTGCTCCGTTGTCGCTTACATAATCTTCCTTTTTTCTGTTTCTCTTTGTCTCTGTCTCTCTGTCTCTGTCTCACACACACACACACACACACACACACACACATGCATTCCCACATATTCTCACACATTCATGTTTACATCAAAAAGAAATGTTATGGAGGCTGACAGCACGAGCGCACCGTTGTTGATGACAATAATAAGCAATGAGTAGGATTACTGCGCTTGACACGGACAGACATGTCTGCATGGAATGAACAACACTTTGTTCGCCTAGGTTTAAGAAGGATCTTTTGGCACTCGGTTCCTACTTCCCCTCTGCACCCCCACCCCCCACCCCCTAACCCAAACTCTTTCATTGCGGGGATGTTATTTACACCCCTGAGGACACCCATAATAATAATAATAATAATAATGCGGCATATAAGTCTTATATTCAGGCTAATATATTCAGGCTCACGCTATTTATTACCCAAGCAGGCCAGATCACTCCAAGACTCTCTCAACTCCCTGGGGCGCATATAGTGTCGCTGCCATTTGGAGGCGCTGACCACTATAAGTATTCTGACAATATCCTACTGCCATGACAACGTTCTTCTGATACTGTACTTTGAAATAGTCCGTTACTCCCTGAACTAGTCTCAAATTATATATGATAAGACGCAAAGGTACTTGGCTTTTTCGTGTCTATGGTAACACTACCGCTCTCGGAAGAGTCGTGTACATTATTAAGTTTCACCCTTGCAATGACGCATAACCACTGTAGAAAGATAGCTGCGTCCTAGTAACAAAGTAACATTTACAAAAAAAAATACCAACTTAATGTGGGGGATCACACTTCCACATACCGTCGCAGATTGTCAGTACTAGTCTATCTCGTTATTTTCATGGTGAACAACTTTCGTTGTTCGTCTTGGTTCCTTTTCTTTCATCATTTATCATAGACAGCTCGTTTTGCAATCTGATAGTGTGGAAGTTGATGAGTTCTCTGATCACTTTGGATGGTGATGTGTTTACCAGAGCTGCTGATCCTGATCGAAGTTTTGTCAGGCGGACTGGCCTAGTAATTGTCTGTTGTAGTGCAAGAAATTGCGTCTTTTCCGCTCCATAACCTTTTAGTCACAGAGAGAGAGAGAGAGTAACCGTCGTGAGGCTGTGACGTCTGACAAGGGCGTATCCAGCTGAGGGGAGAGTAATGTAAGACGGCTTGAAAGAAAGGAATCGCCAGAATGGAGTCTAGCAGTTATGACATAAGTATGGGCTAGCCTCTCTCCCCGCCCATAGAAAAAAATGTCAGAAAATAAAGAGTCGAACTTTTGTTTTACGCGAATCTTTTCCTCTGAAGAACTCTTGGGGTTGTAATCGAAACTTTGTCCATGCTAGAGATAGGTGGCTTCTACGACTGAAAGAAAAAAACAACAAAAACTCATTGTAGTCTTGAGTCAAAGTTTTTACTCCTCCTCATCTGTAATTACCAGGAGCAGTTGCTGAATGCGTGGTTCCCAATAAACACAACTGGCGCTTTTAAGGGGAGGTGCTACCCATTCCCAAAGGTTGTAAAGCAGATCACTTGTTTTTTGCATAGAAACTTCAATTCATTTATGGTGTCAAGTTGCATACCAAGTAATCTGCTTTACAACCTTTGGGAATGGGTAGCACTTGCCCTTAAAATCTAGCAACACATAAATATATGTTTATTTCGTTTGTTTGACTTTGGATTTTACGACGCTTCATCACGATTAAGGCTATACGGCGCCTTACACTGGAGGAGTGTTATAATATTCTGCAGGTTGGAAGCGGGAGAACACACAGACTAGACCCGGATTTGCTCCAAATGAGCAAATAATGCTGTCCAGTACTGGAATCTCGATGCTTCCTAATGCTTTTCTCTTGTAGAAACCAGACATTTCATTAGCTCTAGGTCTTGGAGAGACAGGTCATCTTTTACAGTTTTACCATTTCAGTAATTCAGACGATTTTATGTCAGAGAGTGAAATAGCCGGCGAAAATCCTAGCAAGATCAGTTGCTCTAAACAACTCAGTTACAAATGTCTAGACGGCTTTCTCTTCCTTGACACTGCCATCATGAACTGTTGAATCACCCATTGTGTATCAACATTTCTTTCTTTTCCCTGTTCTGTTAACCAGACAAGTGTTTTGTGCCGAAGGAATTTAATGGAACCAAAATATCATTGTGTTTTTTGACGACATACGAGCTGTTTATGAGTAAAAATGGCAGCAAAAATTTTAGCAAGATCAGTTCCTCTAAGGGCAGGTGAAACTTCTAGCTAGACAGTTCTCTAAGACAGCTCAGTTGGAAATGTCTAGACAATTTTTTCTTCCCAAACAGTGCGAACATGATCTGTTAGATCATTCAGTGTGTATCGGCATCTCTTTCCTCACCCTGTTCTAACCAGACAAGTGTTTTGTAGCGAAGGAATTTAATGGAACCAAAATGTCATCCTGTTTTGACGACCTACGAGCTGTTTATGGGTTTCTTGATGAAGAAACCACGCTCACGTGGCACAAAATGGCGCCAGTGCATTGTATGACGCTATGTGTACAGTTTTAGCCCCTTCAATTATGTGTCAGTTTTTACTACATTGGCCCTCGCAATAGAAAGCAGGAGGGGTGGGGAAAACGACCGTTCAATGAATTGGCCCCGTCGATGTGAATGTCGTTGTTTGTTTTCAATGCATGCTTGAACAATGATGAAATGTAAACAAACCAGTGCTGGGAAAGCGTGATGAGAAATTGAGGAAATAAGGCGGAGATGTTCACATAGTCTCCTTGCTAACGTAAAGCGTCGTATTTCACGTTCAAGACCTTGAGAGATTTATGAAATGGATTGCAAAGGCAATAGCAGCATAAAGTGTTACATTACTAATTTCTTGCAAAATGTTGTGTTCTTTGGGCTCTAAGATGAATTCCGACAGTGTCAAGGGAACTGGCCTGAAATTCTGAAATAGAGGGATGCCAAAGTTTTACATATGATCTAATTTATGGTATATGACATTTTACGTCAGCACTTGATGATATGAAAGACAGGTGGAGGGCACATACTCTGTTAGACACAACTTCCACGGTGTGGCCCACGGTGAACAGGTTGTAGACTTGAGTTATAGATAAACAAAGGTTCTAACAGCTTCGTTATGTCAGCTCTTGAAGAAACTGCACTATAAATGTATGCTATGCATTGTTGGTTTTCAGGCAGGGCAGTGAAAGTTTATTATATGAACCGGTTGCATGACGTTCAGAGTTACGAAAAGAAAAAAAAAACGCAGTGAATATTGGAACTCGCGACTCGCTTGAAGGTATCAATAAGCCCAAATTAGGCTTTGAAATAGCTTGGCCTAACAATCTGTGGATCCTTTATGAAAACAGCTGCACGAATAACAGTGAGTTGCAGAGTTTCATTATCAATGAATTTCAATGTCTTCTCATCTGGTTTCACTAGATTATCTGCAGAGAAAAGTCAAAGAAAGGTAACGACTGAGAAGAAAGTGGAGATTTTAAGATCGTATCAGAAGCAGTACATTGGAAAATGGAGATCAGTTGCGGCTGAAAAAAAAAAGCGACAAGTGTATTGCAACTCATTGGCTAATATCTTTCTTAAGGTAGTACAAAGTTAAAAATAGCATGACTTGGTTATCAGTTCGACACATTTCAAATGGTCAAAGTCCCATTGACTTGGATTGGCACGGTTCCCCAAAAACTGACGATGTCTTATTTTATCCCTTTGTTTTCAGCGTGGATAATCACAACAAAGGCTACATGAAAAGTCTTGCGATGGTCCATAGTGACGGAAACGTCTTCTGGCCGCCCATTGTACGCATGCGCAGCTCATGCAAGATGGATATCACGTACTTCCCGTTCGACGATCAGTTGTGTGGGCTCAAGCTTGGTTCCTGGGCTTATGACGGCTTTCAGGTATGATCTAAATCTATCTTTTTAGGCTACGTGTTTTCTATTCTGTGATGAATCGATGGTTTGTGTTTCCTCCATTCCCTATACATTCATAAACTTGGAATGGAAAATCATCTAGCAGATACAGGCGCTGGCGTAATTATCTGGGAGCAGAAAGAAGCAAAAAAAAAAAAAAAA
>JAWQUT010000020.1:3686353-3733005 GCA_033807755.1 Ellobium chinense | reverse complement strand
AAAAAAAAAAAAAAAAAAAATCAGTATTCTTATCCTCAAACATATGCGTAGCCTTTCGGGGATAATACAACAACAAAATATAACCGGGAGAGGTTCAGCATTCATAATCGAATTATCTTATCGGGTAAATAAAATTCAGTGACAACTTCTTCTTCTCCTCCTCCTCCTCCTCCTCCTTCTTCTTCTTCTTCTTCTTCTTCTTCTTCTTCTTCTTCATCATCATCATGCCTTGGTCATGCCATTAGTCTAGCCCTATCCTTAAAGGCCATTGTCATCTGTATGTTCATCAGCCCCCTCCCCCTTCCAGAGGTTTCACTTGACTGTTATTCATGTCGACTAGGTTTGCTAACTCAAGGTAGTGAGGTTAGGGCATATCTGAAAGATGTGTTGAGGTGTCTGGTCTTCAGCCGGCAGAAACAAAATGAGCTAGTATCCAGAGCATGCAGTGCAGTGCAGTGAAAAACAGTAATTAGCACTTGCTGTGTCAAAACCAGTACAGGAATTTCGAAAGAGGTCTGAGCACTTAATCAATAATCAGTTTTCGTCTGGTCATCCAGCCCCAGCAACATCAAAACATTTAAAAACAAATGTATAAATATCGAATGTTGTACAGTACCTCAAAAATAGGCCAACCCGACACATAGAAACTACAGAGGTATGCACCATGAGTTGAAAGGAAAAGACACTCAGTTCTCGTGGCTCGGGGCTCCATCATCTAACTCTAATAAACTTAGAAATAAGAGACCATTATCAGTTGATGAGTGCGAATGTTTTAGATCGCACCACTCGATCAGGTTGCGCGGTAAGTTCCTGTTTTAATTGCTCATCACGAAAGCTGTGTTCTTGATAAACCCTGGAGCAAGAGATGCCTTAGCTAATAAAATATTTTTTTTTCGGATCACATCTGGAACCGTACAAGAAATTCTCGATATTTTTCAGGTTGAGTTTGACTCCTTCATGGAAGGTGTGATTCGACGTCCTGGCTTATTTTATGCAGTATCTCTTTAAGCAAAAAAAGTTTAAAAAGCTATTTCCTCGTGCTTAAACAGCTTCGCGTTTTTGTGAAGAAAGATGGGACCTTTTGTCATGCGCTTTATAAGATATTACAGGGTACTTACTATCCATTGCTTCTTTTTCAAATATTGAACCTCAGATGTATTTGCCCATATTCTCAAAACAAGATTTAAACCAGAAAAGATCCTGCATATTTCTCAAATCATGAATTATGTTCATTGGTGCCAACTTATCAGTTTATAAATACCTCGTATGCCAGGCATGTACAGGTAGGTGATAGTTAAAACACAAGCTGAGCACCTTTTGGTCTGTTCCCGCCAGGCTTACCATTCTTTAAGTAGGTCAGGAGCATATTGTAGATTTCAGTGTGTTTCAAGAAAACTTCAATGACAGCTGTTTCTTCTTCTTCTTCTTCTTCTTCATCTTCTTCTTCTTCTTCATCTTCTTCTTCTTCTTCTTCTTCTTCTTCTTCTTCTTCTTCTTTTTCTTTTCCTTCCTCTTTTTCTTCTTTTTTATTCTTCTTCTTCTTCTTCTTTTTCTTTTCCTTCTTCTTTTTCTTCTTTTTTATTCTTCTTCTTCTTCTTCTTCGGCATTCCGCGGTCATGGTATACGTCCATTCCTGTCCTTGAAGGCCGCTGTCCTCCGTGAATCATGTTCATAGATGTCAACTTATCAGTTTATAAACACCTCGTATGCCATGCATGTACATGTAGGTGATAGTGAAAACACAAGCTGAGCCAGCATTTGGTCAGCTTCCGCCAGACTTAACATTCCTTAAGTAGGTCAGGGGCATATTGTAGATTTTGACCTGATGGACGCCGTGGAAATGAAGATGAGTATCCTCGGGCTGTTTACAGTTTCGAGTTGCTCCAGGTCCGTTCCACGGTGAAATCCATTAGATAAATTGGCTCTGTTTGGACCATTACCATCATGCAGCATGTTATTATTGTGTAGACTTCTTTATGTAGAATTTGGCCAGTTCGCACACGAGGCCCCAGTGGGTGACTAAATGTTGAACGCTAAACAACCTTGGCGGGTTGTCAAACAGCAACTGCAATTTAACCTGCATAGATTTGTTTGTAGAGAAACTTAAGAGTTAGTGCCTTCACGATGGGATATCTTATCATCGTAAGAATTACATTAGAGCATCGGTGCTGAATGCACCCTTAGTTGCGTTCGTTATGGAGAGTTTCTGTAATATTTACGATGGTAAGAGATCCCACTGTTAATACTTAACAGATATAAAGAATTGCTGGCGAACACAAGAGCCCGAAATCAAAAAGTAATATGAAATAATAATACCTGCTTCTGCATAACAAAAATAGACAAATTATGGCGCACGTCGTTGCGGTTTGAAGATATTTATAAGTATAGTCCATTATAGCGAGCTGTTTATTTCAACGACTTCCGAAGAAAGCTCACAACATGTTTACCTTCATTGAAGAACTTCAAGAATTTAACATTTTGGGGTAAATAGGCCTATTCATTCATAGAAATCTTTGGCACTGCGTTATCATGTGCATTGTTTCTGACCTGAATCCACCGTATTGAACTTGATAGGCTTTGGTTTGAAATTTGACTTCTACATAGAGGGAGACAGCCCCCAAGCAATACGTTTGCCGCCAAAGCTCAACAACATTCTTCCATCTTCTACTCGTAGGGTTTCTTAATGAGAAACATGAGTCTGCGCATGATAGAAGTCTCGTTCTTTAAGAAGCCGCCTGTAATTATCTGCCTTCCTTTTGATTTCAATCGGCGGGGCAGACTGATCAGACGTGTATGTAGGCGTGTCTGGTTGATTGAGCCAGACCGGAAGAAAGCCGCCCCAAGCAGGGGAGAGAGGACCGCGGGGAAAGGCAAATTCAACAGTTTTAGGCATCTACCAACTACCATTCCGTTTGTGTAAATCTGCCAGTATTGAACTGCCAAACCGGAATACCGATCAGAGGCGGGTGATAGCGAGAATCTTTTATGCTCTTGAGACTCCATGCGCTAATTGGCTAACGGCATGGTTAACACCCAGGAAGAAACACTGCCCATGCTGTGACTGATACGTTAAATTATCTCATGGTCTTATCATTCTCTCTCTCTCTCTCTCTCTCTCTCTCTCTCTCTCTCNTCTCTCTCCCTCCCTCTCTCTCTCTCTCTCTCTCTCTCTCTCTCTATCTCTCTCCCCTTCCTCTCCCTCTTTTACTGTCTCCCTGTTATAGATATTAGATATAGATATGTGAACTGGAGATCCGTGGAAGTAAGCATTTGGTAATGAGGGTGAATGGACGATGATGGCCAGGTTTGAATCTCTCTTCATTTATACTCTCAACCTAGTTTTCATTAATGAGTCATTCCATGGAACTTGTCCCGTCAGTAACCAGAAAGCAAGTTGCATTTTGAACAGTGCCGGCCGACTTTCACGGTTTCAAGTATTGGAATGCCTGTGACAATAGCAGCAAATACTCGTGAAAATACACTGGCGCCACTTCAGTTAATGTGGTCGCTATAACAACAGTTTAGAACATTTCCTGTGGAATGGTCCTCATTACATCGTCGGTTCATTCATTAAATGGAACTTAAGCTTACGTGACCATTTTGCGTAGTCTTAATGAAATTATTTTGATGAAATGATTATGAAATCAATAACGTAACAGTTCACAGCATAGACTATACTGCAGAAATTTCGAGCTTCTGCTTTATACAGTATATATAATGTCGTAGCCTGAAATATTGAAATTTAGACCATATTGATGTCACCAGGGGAACTAAGTACTTCGGAGTTTATACTTAACACTGATGGGTAACCACGAGATGTTTGATATGACTATAGAATTAGTGCTCGAGAGACTGAGCTATAAGAACTAGACGAGTAATTCAGACATGTCATAGGTAAATCAAGACATTAGGCGCCACAGCCATGAGAAGCTTGTGAGAAGAAGATGATAATGATAATGGTGACGATATGGTGATGATGATGATGACGAAGATGACGACGATGATGATGATGATGATGATGAGATGATGAACGAAGATTGTATTATATTATATTTCACCTGAAGAAGAATCACTTTTTAGATTCGAAAATTTGTAATTACATGTATTTTATATCACTATACAAGTCCTTTTTGAATTGTACGTATTAAAGTGTATTTCTTAATCCTTCGTTGGTTCGGACAAAACTTTTAATTTTTTTTTCAATGTATTCCAAATGATGATGACGATGATGATGATCATCATCATCATCATCATCATACTCTCTCCCCCCTTTTCTTCTTACCTTAATTCACTCCTCTACAAACTGTTTTATCCCATGATCCAGGTTCAGTTCTTATTGTCTTTACCTGCTATTTTAAGACCGTCTCACGTAATCAATCATAACTGACTTTTAACTCACTCTTCCAAGCTTGTCTTTTCTTTTTCTTCTTGATGTGGTTGCTTTTATTGCGAAATTTATCGTTTTATTCTGTTGATAAAGGTCTTAGAGCCGAAACGTTTAGATGTAATTTTCGGTCTTAATTCTTTGCTAGATTTTTAATAAATTCCTTGAATTAAGTTGAGCTTTTAATTTCTCAGTTTTTAATGATGATGATGATGATGATGATGATGATGATGAGAGTGTGCTATTTGCTGTATTTATTCTATTAAGCCTCACTTTCTCTTCTCATGCACTCTGCATTTTCCGGCTTAGTAGGTTTCTTTAATCAATCAATGATGATGACAAAGATGATCAGGCGACTGTTTTGTCTATCTCTTTTCTATCCTCTTCTCTTTTGTTTGTCTTTTTATGTACATACTTAATTTTAATTTACCCTCACCATTTCTTCTCATGTATTCTGCATTTTCCTGATCAGTTGGTTTTTTTTCTCAGTCAATGGTGATGACGATGGTGGTGATGATGATGATTAATATGATAACGTGACAGAGTTAATGGTAAAGTACAGCCCTGCTAGCGATATACATAAAGTGCTCGTCTTCCTCTTCGATAGTTTTAAAGAAAAAATTGTATAAGATTAATTATAAATGGGGCACATCATCGATTATACTTTGGTGCATACATGTAGTCTTTTGTTGTTTTTTTTTTGGTTAAATATAGCATTCCAAAGGCTCGTTTCATTAATTTCTTCCTTCTAAAAAATCTGATTTTATGACTCACACTTGCTCACCCAGACGAGGTGCCTTTGATTACATGCAGTCTTCAATCATCTCAGATCTATGCCTGTAATCCCCTCAGATGTTGGCTCATTCGTTCTTTCCACTCCCCTTTTCCAGCCCATCCACTCCCCACTCAAAGTGTCTTCAGGCAACTTTTTTTAGGGGGGAGGGAGAACGAGAGGCTTCCTGCCATGGGCGGCAACATTGTAGGTTATGCTGATAATGCTGACCTTAGCATTTGTGGGAGAATATCAAAACCTGAGTCCGTGTACTCTTACATGATTTCATTCAACAATTATCACATGAGATCATATCTACAGTACCAGTGTATGTATCTGAAGTTAATGTGGTCGTGATAAATCAGCAATGGCGATTAAGCAGAGGCGACCGCATGTGATACTGAAGACTCGTAGTGGTTTCTTCTTCTTTTTCTTCTTCGTCTTCTTCTTTTTCCTCTTCCTCTTTTTCTTCATTTTCTTCTCCTCCTCCTCCTCCTTTGTTTCTTCCTTATTTTCTTCTTCCTCTTCTTTTTCTTCTTCTTCTTTCTCTTCGTTTTCTTCTTCTTCTTCTTCTTCTTCTTCTTCTTCTTCTTCTTCTTCTTCTTCTTCTTCTAATTTTTCTTCTTCTTCGTTCCAAATAATACAACTTTTACAATGAGAGCCAGGAACTGGATTGTTACATTGAGGCCTGTCTCACTGCTTCACAACAGTAAGTTCAGATGGCGAATTTAATGTTTAAAGAGTGGTTCACCAAAGGTGCATTTAACGGCGGTCAACCAATCAGTGTTACGAGGTATAAGTATAAAAATGTCTTGCCCAAATCGTCGTACACTGTCTTCCTCACCCTAAATTACACACCCAATCCTGGTTATGCCGACTACATATACATGTACTTCACTTTGTTATATACAGGCCTGGCATTCTCTGCTCTCATGCACTGGCTTAAGGAGAAGTATAGAGCAAATTTACAGCCTTAATCGCTCCAATGACTGCTAATGGCACTGAGCCTGGACTGCCCTTCAGCGATCATTACTGCCAATTTACTGACCACCCATTTACCTTTCTCCTCCTTTCCTCCACCGACCCTGTACACATCAGCCTTCCTCCCTTACCTATACTCAACACTTAAAGTGACGGGTGAGGTCGTGACCGAGTATCGATATTATCTATACTGACTCAGCATTGTCGACGTCAGTATGAAAATTCTAGCACCGAAATTTGATACCATATATTCGATCATCATATAAGCGAGGAGCGGTGAATATTGATAATTATAATTCAACAAAACTCTTAAAGCATTCCTGGAATTTGCTCACTTGCATGCTATGCCTCACCAAAGATCTTGTACGAGTTTAATACAGAGAGATACATGGCTCCCCTTCCGATCCTCGTTGCTAGGTAGGTCTACCTTGGTATCGAAAAATCCTATGATATGTAGCACCTTTCAGGTCTGTTAGGGGTTGCAAATCAGAATCGAAAAAGAACAAACGATATTCTCGAAGGTGCAGTTTTCATGGTACTCGAATGCTCAGCCCAAAACTAACCTTTGCACCCTCCCATGCCTGTCTCCCTACAGGTAGACGTAACAAACAGGTCGGATAACGTTGACCTCTCCAACTACGTGGATAACGGCGAGTGGGAACTCCTGGGCACCAAGGTGATCAGGCGGGTCAAGTTCTACACCTGCTGTCAGGAACCCTTCGTGGACGTCACTTTCTATATCATGGTAAGTTTTGAGTTCATTGACACACCTTGACTACTTACGTCATTTCAACTATTAGAGAGTTTTTCTCCTTCGTTGTCTTCTACGTTCCTCGGTCATACAGTAAGTTCAGCCCTATCTTTGAAGGCCGCTGTCCTCTGTAGATCGATCAGGTCCCCGTTTCCCGTCCCCCTTCCCTCGAGTCTTATTTCGACTGTTGATGGGGGCTAGGTTTGTTCTCTCAAGGTTGTTGGGCATGGGCATTGCTGGAGGATATGTTGAGGTGTCTGGTCTGCAGTGACATTGGGGCAAAGAGAACCAGTGTTGGTTGACATTCACATGGGTCTCATGTATCTCAGTTAGCTCCCTTTGTACCACATACTCTATGATGAATGCTTCTCATCACGTGACGTGGCCTTGTGTGTGTGTGTGTGTGTGTGTGTGTGTGTGTGTGTGTGTGTGTGTGTATGTGTGTGTGTTTTGTTGGATGAGGAAGGGAAGTCGCGGAGAGAGAATCCATATGGGTTCCATATGACTCCTGGGTCTCACAATCTGCATGGACCTCGCAAGATTTCCAAAACCGATTTTGAGTTTTCTAAATCTGGCATTGCTTTTACAACCCCCCTCCCCTCCCTTTCCTTTCCCCACCTCTGTCAAACTAAGGGTTCTCTGTGCCAAGCCATTGCATGAACAGTGGCATCTCTTTGATTAATGGGAGAACTGTACAGTCACATTCTGAGAAGCCATATTCTATGTGAGTGAAATGACTGCGCCAAACCCACGCGGTTATATCACGGAAACGGACCACAGAAGGAGCAAAGCAGGACTAATGGTAGGTTTCATAGTCGGAAAGTATACTTGCAGATTTGACGGCCTTCTCAAATCCCAACTGCCAACATATGAAGACGGATCGGAAATTGTGGCTAACTCGTGTCAGCGATGTCAGAGGAGTATCAATAAACGGGTCTGAACAGGAAAATGCTTTTAGAGAAGAATCCTATGGGATGCTCCTAAACGGAAGGGGTTGAATCTCCTTCTTCTCTAATTCAACTCTTCTTGCCTTCCTGCCATCTCTCTTTCTCTTCTTCATTGTGCTTGCATTCTTGTTATCTGTCGTCTTTCTTTCTTTCTTTCTTTCTTTCTTTCTTTCTCTCTTTTTCTTTCTTTCTTTCTTTCTTTCGCTCTTCTCCTTATTCATTTATTATTTCTTTCACTTTCACACATGTTATTTTCAACTTAGCAATGCGAGATTCAACCACCGTACCAACCGAAAACCTGCCTGAAGCACTCTAGTAAAAGTGCAACACATAAATTCATGGACCTGCTACCAAAATATGGACGAGACAAATCTGATTCATTTTTGGAGCCATCTGTGGGGGAAATTTGCCTTTTCTGTTGTCAAATCAGATTCCTTGCTCTCTTCTCTCTCAAACGAGATCACGCCTTTAGGTATGAGTGTGTCCTGAAGCTGATTGGCGGTTCTATAAATGGTTACATGGCATAATCACGACACCCCATGCAAGGACTGGTTTCAATTCTTGCTGGTTTTTTGTTGTTGTCGTTGTTGTTCTTGTTGTTTTTGTGTGTGTGTGTGTTTGTGTGTGTGTGTGTGGGGGGGGGGGNGGGGGGGGGGGGGGGGAGGGGGGAGAGATGAATCCTTTTTTCTCCAGATTCTAACAAAAGTTAAATGCAAAATTTGATGAATGAAGATGAGCGGAAACCATACTGATGCCCACATACAGTGTGCTCCACTGCACTGCAGTCTGTGTATCCAGCCAATTCAAAAACTTTCTTTGACAGCCCAGTCTACAATGAAGAAACAAAAGATAGCTAAGGTTAAAGACATAGCAGTTGTTCGTGGGTTTTTCCGATATCAAAGCTGGTGTATCTCGCTTAACTAATTCTACGGCAGTTTTCGTTTTGTTCTTTAAATATCGTAACTAATGAGGTATTTTCAGACGGGTCAGTTACACCACGTGATCTAGGGATTGCTAGGCTATTTTGGTAAGTGACGAGTAATCATACATAAGCAGAGCATGTAAACAAACCAACGTGTGAGCAAGATTTCCTAGGTCACGTGATGGAAGTGAAAATACCTAATTTCGTAGGGCAGCAAAAGCACCTCACGATCACTCCATGTGACTGATGCCGGTCACTGATAGCACCAACAACACTAAATATGAGGGGCAGTCATTTAAATGCCATCGTTTAACCTTATTAACCATCAAACATTGCCTTATTCATTGCTTCAGTTGCCCTTTGACCTTGGGTGGGCGTCAGATCATCCCAGCAAGTCCTGACCATCAAAGCAGAAACTCTTGGCATTTTGTTTGAGTGACTCTGGGACAAAAGAATGAAAATATGAGAACCCCTGACACAAAACGACGTTGATCAGCTCAGGAAATTTAATTTTCACTTTTAGCTCTTACTTGTCCCCGTAGGTGTAGCCTCCGACAGCACTTTTATATGCGGCTGTCCAGATTCCTCAATGTTATCATGATAATGATGTTGCTCCACATTTTTGGAGGATCTAGGACACTCCGAGTTATTGATTCATACTGATTCATTCATGCTGTTGTGAAAGCCTTATGATACAAGCCATAATTGCATGACTGTGACAGATGTGTGGCAAGTCGCTTGCGTGCAGCCAAAAATCCATTCATTCCCTGTTTATGTCAGTCACACTCACGGTCATGGGATGTTATGATTGTAAGGAAGTAAGTGATAATATAAAGGAATTTTACGACCTTGAAACCTATATGCTCGAAAACCCCATAAATATGTTGTAACTTCTGTCAGAAGTTCCTAGTTTCTACGATGGTGGATTAAAAAGTTTATGACCTTGCCCAGAAAACATGTGAAATTATGGCGAAGTGAACATATCAATCTTCAAGCGTGTCCCTCATAACTCCACACAAATATTATAAGTAAACGGTGTTTCCTTGACACATGACGAGAGGTGTGCATATTCAGAAAATCAATTATTGCTTTCAAAGAAACTCTTCTATGCAGGTGTTCAGTGAGGTTTTTGAAAGCTATAAGAGTCAGATGGAACCTACAAGTTGAAAAAGGGACATGAGGAAGAATTCTGAATGCACGACAGTTTCAGACACTTCTACTTGAAGAGTGTTGATTTGTATAAATTTCTCATAATGGGCATAAATCCGATCACAGGGATCATACCATAATTTAGAGTTGGTGTGGTGCCTGAGTCCTTGCGCAAATTTTGATATACGGTGGTCGATCAGAAATTTCGTGGCCTCGCCTAGGAAACGCATGAATTTCGGTAAGGTGAACATGGCAGAGATTTTAACAATGCCCCTAAAATGCAGAACATATAAGTATACATTTATCTAGAATTCCAAATTTACACAATATCATGTTCCACTGACCAAGTAAAAGACCTAAGGTAGTCCTACATTTACTGAGAAGCAGCATCTCAATAGTGTACAGTTACAGCTGCAGTCACAACGTGAACTTATTGTGAGTCATTAACTGAGGTTTAGTAACGACCATACAACGATAGTTTTGGTATAAAGAATATTTATCAGTTTTCCAAATAAGGCTCTCAACGTGTCTTTGTATACATATAATGTAATGTAAATGTCATCCTTTCCTTTCTCTTTCAGATTCGTCGGCGTGTCCTGTACTACTTCCTCAATGTGATCATCCCCTGCATGTTGTTGTCCAGCTTGTCGCTGACCGGTTTCCTGTTGCCCCCGGACTCAGGCGAGAAGGTCACGCTCGGGTTGACTGTCCTGTTGGCTTTCTCTGTCTTCATGCTACTGGTCGCGGAGAATATGCCGCCAACATCAGAATACATTCCTCTTATAGGTAGGTAGGCTATATATACACGTACAGTAAGTTACTTTGTCAGTTTCGTTCAAGGACTAGCACCAGAAGAAACTGAAAAGCAAACAAACTCGCTGTGCGTTTATTGAACTGGAAGCTCACACATACGATGGGAAATTCTTTTCTTTAATCTCTTTAAAGGTTTGGACAATAAGATACAGATATGAGTTTCCTGTTTATGGGTTTATACATAGGACTGGTGCAACCCAGCGTTCACTTTGAAGTTTGCAGTGTATCATTATCGGAATAGAGCTAACTTTTTAATAAAAGATTCTTGATAAAAGCGAATTCGAATGTACACGCTACTGTCACTAGGCACGGTGCCATGCGCTGCTTGCGCATTCTTCAAAACATGTTTACATGTACACTTAATTCACTTAATTACACAGACTGACATTAATCTTTTTGTTTCTTTCCTTTGCAACCAGGCACAGTGATAATTTCATTAAAATTTGTTTTTCACCAGATATAATCTATTCAACCGCCACCATTTCCTTTTCTTTACTTCTAAACCACATATCTGTTTACTAACCGTGATCATTGCTTCTTTGTGTTCAACCACGTTACCTATTTATTAACTGTTTTCATTCCGTTTTTGATCAGGTATCTATTTAACTTTAATCATTTCCTTTGTTTTCCACCAGGTATCTACTTAACTGTGATCATGGCCATGTCTGCCCTGTCTGTTGCCCTCTCCGTGTTCGTTCTCAACTGTCACCATAGAGGCAACGACATGCACAGGCCGCCCAAGATCGTCCGCGTGTTAGCGAATGGTCTGTCCAAGTGCTTCTGCATGAGGCTCATCTACCTCAATAGAAACAATAACAGCATCAGCAGTAACGGCAGACATCTTTACACAGGCGACGCTTCCAGCGTGCAAGCTTCCATCAGCAGGCAGTGCCAGAGCATACCGGCTCATTCCTCCTCCAAAAACAGCCACATCGTGCCACCGACGCCTTCCTCCTCTGTCTCCCAGCCCACGCCAATCTCACGAACACAAACGGCAGATTCTGGGTGTAACGGCTCCCTGGACAATAATTCTACTTCCCAGGCCAACTCCACTTTCAGGCGAGGTCGGGAGAGCAAGCGGAGCTTGATGGAGGCGCAGATACTGCATTATCTCAAAGCGGTGCTGGAGGCCTACGACAAAGGACATGGAGAGAGAATTGCTATACTCGAGTGGCAGGAAGTGGCCAGGGTGCTCGATAAATTTTTCTTCTGGCTGTTCGTGGCTATCACCTCGCTCACTACAGTCTTCCTTCTGTTGCTTAGCCCTATCACCAAGCACGTTGAATTCCCGAATGAATGACTATCGGCCTTTGTTTTTTCTTTTTTTAAACTGGTGACACCATGAAGGCGCCCCTGGCCTGCAGTCATGATCTAGGCTATACTACATACAAACGTCACCGCACGCACGCAACAGGTCATGGGCAGCAGCAGCAGCAGCTCTTGTTGCACTGGATGAATGAATTCCAGGTGTGGCCTGTACAAATCCACAGTGAGCCCAGACGCTTCACGAATAGATGCTGTGTATTTGGTCTTACATGTCCTCCTCATCGGCAATGAAGAATAATTATTCGACTCTGCTGTCAAGCAAGCAATTGTTGAAGACTCCACTGTGATTTGCAAAATGAAAACGCATGAACGCCGTTGCTAAGGCTAAAACTAAAATGTGCAGACTTGCGTATTTCTAACTGCTCAGACTATTTAATTTGTAATATACAGTATGTATTTGTTATTTATTTATCATTTTGCATGTACCCGTGTTCATTGCTCTCGCTTCCCTCTTGCTGTTCACACTGTTGCCATTATTCTTTTATGTGTCTGAATCGTGTACATGTATGTTACTGAGAATCCATTTTAATCCTTCAGCTTCCTTCTCAAACTACTTATACCTTTCCCATGTTTTACTTATCAAATCCTACTTAATCCTGTATGGTCTGAATTTTTATATCTTTTGCTCTGATCAAAACTTTAGCGGTTCAAGGTTAGTGAGGGAAAAGATCATCTTAAGAAATTAATATAGGTCTACTATTTTTTGCTTTTTGAGGAAGGGGTGCACTATTCTGAATTTTGCAAACCCAGGATTATGTTGTTACGTGAAAAAAATTCAGAGATACCCATCTCTCTTTCTGATATGTTTTCCTTAGGGCAAATAGTGCACATATAGAGTTGAGTAAATGTAACAATCATTATGAAGGTTAGTATTTACATTATTCCATTTTCATCCCTGACTGTGGGTCTCTCTCACTCAAAGCTCAGCCCTCCTTGTCCATAACGCCTACCGTATAACGCCTCGTGAAAAATGTATCAACTCTGGGATTATTCCACAATATAGCCGTGCTAATTTGTTGCCAATCATTAGTGTGTCCTTGTTGGTTACTTCCATCGCCCATAGTGTTTACGTGTAATTTATTTTCAGGGAACTGATAATGCTAGAGTGGGCAAGTGAGCCATGTCTTTCACAGCCGACTTTATTGCGTTTATTATCAAGGGCAGGAGTGCATGTAATTCCACAGAAACAAAATAACACAGGTGAATAAATTAAACTGTACAGGGAAGCATCTCAGAAAACGGAGCCGTGGATCAAAGCCTCACACAAAAGAAACAGCCTCATTCTGTATAGATTTTTGTTTTCTTTTTGTAAGAGAGAATTGCTCTATGCACTTGTATGGAAAGGTGGAGAGTCGCATTTGTAATCAATAAAGAAAGCCGAATGGCAAATGTAAACTCAACGTGGGGAGAATGAAGACTGCACGGGTATGCTCCAAAAATCCTTTTTTTTTTTTTCGATAATCGGATGGGTTTGGGAACAAGTGACCTGAACAAACTATTAATAGCTTTATGGTTAAAAAAGACTCTGTCAGTCAGTATACGTAAACCACGATCACTTTCGACCATTATGCCCACTCTCACATCCTTCCCCGTATCGTTTTTCGAAGGTAACGTGTCAGTGTCTGTATTAATCTAGTTCTCATTGAACTGCATCTGTCACAAACCTTATTCGGGTAACATGTTACTTTGTGTGTATGTTGCATTGAGGCATGAAAATCGCAACGTAATTTTCACTGCCACTGTTGGCTATGTTAGCATTTTCACGATCCCATCCTTGTAAGCCTGTAAATTGTAATGAGTCAAAATATTTTACACAGGCATTCTTTCATTCTTTATCCAAGTTTGGACGCATAGAAACACACCAAGGCCCGTTAAAGGTTTGAGGATTTTGAGCAGGAAAAAAGATGACCAAAAGTCACTTGGTAGGCAGCACAGTGACCTTACACTGCTGGTAATAAAACCTACTTCAGTCTGAGTCTACAATAACTTCCCAACCAAAAATCACACCCCTATTCCCCTTTCCCTAAGGCCACTTTTTGATTTTATAGCAACATGATCTTTTTATCAGATTCATTTGGCATCTTCATACCATGAGCTACCCCAAGTGGTTCTTGTCATTCATGTATATGAGACCGACAGTCCCATACGAATGTTAAAGAATGAATGTTGTAATGGACTGCCTGCAAGGAACAAGAAGTTGAACTGATACTTCTGGGAAGGATGGTTGTACTATAGAAACGCGCCAGTCTGCCTGTGAGTGTGAGTGTGAGAAGCTGAATGTTGATTTCACTTGCCACAGATCAGTTGCCATTGTTACTTTCTAAAGAATTTCAGTAGTACAGTATATCTAAATGCAAATCCTAAAATCTAACAGAAAAGCCCTTTCCATACGTAAATTCTGAAGAATTTATTTAGATAGCAGGAATCAAGTCAATGATAAGAAATGTTACTATTAATACTAGTCATAACTTTTGCAAAATTTAAAGGCATGTGCGCTATAATAATTTTTGTCTTCAAATATTGAGAAAGTATGAGATGTACAGTACATCTCCCTCCTCCCCGACAATGTCTTCCAGATTCTGATTCTGTGTGAAGCTGAGACCAGTATGTATCTTACATGAGGAATAAAGAACAATCTGATTCATCAAATAAATAAACGTTGAAAACAACTGTTAACAATCAGTGCTTTATGGTCTCAATGTAACCCCATATTATGTGTACATGTATATCTTGCATAATTTTTGTACAACTCATTTTCATATCGGCATTTTTGTCTTCATTACACAGCTTAATCCACTTAATCACAATTTGCTAAACTGCACCTTCCATTAATGACAACATCTCCCAGACTGAACTAACTACTGAAAAGGTGGATTTTTGTTGCAATGATCTAATTTTCATGGAAAGTTAGAACTGTCTTTTCATAAGGATCCAATATTAGCAAGCCATGCATGATTTCCTTGCAAGTGTATACAAGCACAGAAATCTGACTTTGGCACTTTACTTACCAAACTGGCACACTCTTTCATTCTGTTAGAAAAACACACTATAATCGATAATGTCCAAATAATGAGGGGTAGTAAATAGAAATATCCACATCTGCATTTCCCCTGCGGGTTACCACTGTTAGTAAGCCCTTTCCAAAAGTTCTGAAAGAAATTCTTTTTTTTATTTTGCAGGAAGTAACTTTTTTGCAAGTCAGACTCATAAAATTCACAAAATTTAAATCTCTACCTCCTTTTTCAAAAAAAGGAGCAAAAAAAGTACTTTCTACAGTATATTGTTTATTGGGGAGGGGAGGGATAATTGCAACTTATTCTGTACTACTCTGGAGCTGCAAATTAAAGGAGTTGCCTGTACATGTATATCATTATTGATTAACCTAGCCAACCTGTCAGAAATGATAAATGACATTGATAACAGACCTCCACATGTCCCTGCACCCTGGTGAGTGATGATTGATAGATACAGTGGTAGAAATGAATAGAGCCAAGACTGGTTTATCCAAAGGTCATTTTATCTCCCTGTCTGGCAAAAATTACTTTATATCATTATTTTGCAGACTCAATACAAATTAACCTGTATATAAAAAGAAAATATAGTGGAACTTAAAACAATATTAAAAACTCATTTTACTAACTATATTTTGTTATTGAGATGGATTTCTCATGCAATAATATACCTAATATTGAGGTCCATCTGAATAGTGTATTTTTTCATACACCAAGGCCATACATAGTACCTGTATATCAAAAGGTTCTAATGAGCCCCCAATCACTTTTAACAAAAATGATTGTTTCATTACTTCTCATGCATTGGTGTGTGAACTGAATGCGAAGTCCATCTCTTAATTCATGATTTCCAAACAAAAACCACAACAAAAAAAATCTGTATAATTGATGATTATTATACATGTATGTTTTGCCCTTCACAGCTGAAGAGCAAATAAAAAAAGTTAACAAATTTGTAATGCATTCCTGAGACTCTGATAAAGTCATCCACTGGGAAAGAGTGACAGTCCTGAATATAAAACCATGCACACTGTGTCATTTTTTGCCATTACTCTGGAGAAACCAAAGCACACTCTAGGATACCTGTTAACATACAGAGATTTCATTGCCGCCAAAAACAAAGTGCTCTGTAGTATTCTACAAAATACTGATAATTCATAACTTTTGCATTAGGAATGCAGCTTTGACCAGTCATAAAATTTTAATTTCTGCAATTTCACTCTAGATTTTACTGACATAGGAAACCACACATATATAAAAGCAAGACAAACACATAACTATGATTTAATTTTTAATGCATAGCCCTGCATAATTTCATATTCATTGTATGTGAATCACACATCAGGGAATAAAATCAAAGGGTATTTGTAATCTAAAAACCAATTACCAGATTTGCTGAGTTAAAATAAAATTCGAGAAACCAATGAAGCAAAGCCACAACGCATTGCAACACTGATACTTGCAAATAGGTTTGCTATCTAAATAATGGAAGTTAAGCCACGCTGCATTTAATAACAAAAACAAAAAAAAACAAGCAAACAAACAAAAGTTGTCACTGGTGGCATGAAAAATATTGAAGGCAGATATACACAAACAACATATAATAAATACATTTGATCTGACTCATTGTTTGTGAACCAATCAGCAAAAGCTCAGATTCTCATTTTCGAGTGGACCAATCCATAATTTTGCGATTGTTAGTAAACTTTCATACACAAAATAGAGACTAAGGACCACAACATGCAAGATTTCATGCCCAAATTTGGAAATCATTCTCAAGAATTCCAAGAGGATTTCAAGGAGAATTCCAAGAGGATTTCAAGGAGAATTCCAAGAGGATTTCAAGGAGAATTCCAACAAGATTTCAATGTTTTTCCAGTTAATACAACTCAATGTATCAGGATTAATTTTCATGACAATCATGCCTATCTCAGCCACAAAAAAAAAAAAAACTGCAGCTTTTTCTCTACTGCATCAATTTTCCAGAAGATGTCAGGAGGAAACTATAAATTTCTGGACATTTCCAGGAGAATCTTGCTCAAACATAAATTCCAGCAGTTCCTGAAAGTCCAGGATAGCACATGAATTATGACCATTACAACATGTAGTCCATACATTTTGCAAATACATGAGGTTCAAGTTTATAAAATACTTCTCTTTCGGTCAAACTTGCCCACAGCTGGCCACTTCTCCTTTTAAATGCATTTAAAAATAAAAGGATTTTAAAGAGGTCTCATCATCAGCCTCGTGATCAAATGTAAAACATGACCTATACACTTGTCTCTCTGTCCCATATAGCCCACTGTCTTGTTAAAGGAATGACTGACTATATCATCTCCATTGATACCCAGGGTCATATACCATTATACAATCTGATCTTAAAGTTATAACCAGGTGGTAGGACATTCAGAATAGTGCAACATAGGCCATACCCAATTGGGATATGGAGACATGAGAAGTAGGCCTAACCAAAACTGTATTCATTTGGTTCTTTTGTAAACCTGAAGACCTAATTTTGGTGCAGTTACATGCCATGACTGCTAATGTAACACATGACAGCTCTATCAATCATTTTGATTAACACTGAACAAGGTGACATTTACCCAAACAACTGTCAAATCACCCTTGTCATGCAAATATCCATACAAGGGTGAGGTACTTGTACAAAAGACTGCGGCCACAGTTTTGCTGACTATTTTAACAGTAACAACGAATGGGAGGAAACAGGGATTGAGAAAATGCCCAAGACAGCCAAGTTCCCATTATAACTGCACCTACTAAAAATGGATTCCACCGTGTCATGTGTCAACTGGATGAAATGAAACAGGAATTCTTCTTTCTGACAATACAAAAGCTTAGCTGTGTTGCTTTATGATTCACAAACAACCAGTCAAAGATCAAGTTTAAGATGTTTGCCACTATGGACAGACAAATTAAAAATAAATATCTTCGTAAGTGCTGCTGTATCTGGGGCAGAAAATCACAAATCGCAACGTTTACACCGTAATATTACCTTTCCTTCTGGGAATGTTGTCCAAGTGAAGGAAATTTGAGGTAGATTCAAGGATGATATTATGTAATCTGTATTTTATTAATTACTGAGACAAATGTGAATCAGAATCCCCCGGACAGAATGATCAGTCGCAAATTTATCGTCGAACAATGATTTGAGGTGTGATTCAAAAGTCTCCTAGCCATGCCTCTACCTAAATGCTGGAAAACTTCCTGTGGATTTACATTTGCTCCATCATCTTCAAAGAAGTGCAACTGGGAGTCATGTTGACTAACAATGTAAATAAATTAATTTCACAAATAATGCTCCAAGTCCTAAAAAGCTGATTATTTCTAGTATCAGTGAATAGACATAAAATCTGTTCTCCCCTCTGAAAGCAAAGAAGTCATCTTGGAAGAATTCTGGTTTGTCAAGCAGCACTCTCATTTCTCCTTCACATATACAGGTGATTAAATACAAGAATCAAAATTCACATCTTTCTTAGTGAGGACTTCTCTGTATTATTAAAGACAACTGATGCCAGTAAGGAACTACAGATAAAAGATGGAAGTACTGTATGTCGAAATTGAAGAAATAGTAAGAACGACACTGGACCCTAAACTTAAGGTAGTTTCCTACATATCAGTCTTGTAGCTTCAAAGGATTTTAGCCATACAAATCAGCAAAAATGTGAAGCTCATGAAAAGAAAATCTAAAAGTCAGCATGACTTTATTTACGGAAATTTGGCACACCTTGCTTGAAGTTTATCAGCTTGGATAATAACTCGTGTAGCATGAAGTGCATCAGGTCTGGCCTCCTGATGGCTGTGTAACCATTGTTACAGACAATGACCACTGACAATCTGCTGACAACTAGCTGCAAAACCAGGCAAGGAAATGTAAATTTATTCTACTGCTGCAGTGTAGCCAGCAGATACAGTGGTAGAAATAATTCTTTCAAAGCACCACAAGGGATAAGAAATATTTAACATCACTGAAACATGACGAGAAATCAGCTATGTCATGATGATAACAATAGATTACCAAATGAAATCAGGCATATTAAACCCAGTATTTTTGCAACAAACAGCACATATACACATAGAATAAGGGGGATCATGTGAAAGCAATTCCAAAAACTACGTTCCATTTTGCTCTACAAATATAATGACATGTACACAAGTAAACCAATAATCAATACTTCAAAGATATATGGCGGCAAATTTAACTTCATATATGGAAGACTAACAATTTATAAAAAATTATATTTTATACCACACAGTATCTAATAAAGGCAACGGGCTAATGGCAATGCTTATAACCTTTATGCGTATATTGTAAAATAAGAAGAAAAATAATAAAATTTCTTTGGTAATAAATATTTGCTCACACGGTGTGATGGAATGATTACAAAATTTTCAAGTTTCATCACCGATACAATTTTTGTTTTGCTTTATAATATATAGATATATAACACAATATTAAGAACCTGAAATTTTGCCACAACTGAGGAAAACATGAAGAATGACTGACCTACTACAGACTCATCTTACTAGAAAATCTCAGAGAAAGTGATGAAAGGAGTGAAAGCACTATGTTCAGGGCAACAGCAGACATCTTAATAGTTTGAAATTCACTATGCAAATTAGGTTACTGGTAAAACTTGCGAAATTCCTGTGCTCAGGAGCATCAAATCTCCATCACAGACAGGACGCACACAAAACAAAAGCAAGTGTTAAGTGGAATTGCAATATATCTTGCAGCTGGTCAAAAGGAGGTTTAAGTCATTTTTTGATGTATCAAGTTACTGGTATGACATGAAAGCTTCATGTTTGTGCTTTCATTTGTTGAAAAAATAGTCTGGAGCTAATGTCTGAGATAAAGTCCTTTGAATTGGCATGAGTGTGGCCCTTATTAAACAAAAAAAAAAAAATTCCAAGAAAATTGTAATTTAAGAGCAATGACTGATTACAAAAGTTGTCTGTTCTGCCCGAAAAACATTCAAATTTGTCAGTAGTCGTGTGTACAGAAATGATTTTACTCTCAATTTCTTAAGTAACGAAAGTTCAATTTTGAATGACCCAAATCACATTCAGTGCCTTATATCTCAGTTCCTAGTCTAGCAACATAAACCTCATTTTCACTAGCTGCAGCACATATAATAAAAATAACTACAAAGCATTTGATCAAAATAAGAACAACACAAGTGTTAAATGGTGGATCACGATTTCAAAGTTACAATGCTTACATACTATGCTTGAACACATATCTATTTCTATACTAACTAATAAATAAATAAAATATCAAAAATTAAAGAGAAACCCTGTCTGCAAAAGAGCAAATGAAGCGGCATTTTGCATAACGTATATAATATGTGAGGTGGAATTATGAAGTTATGGCACATTTAACTTCCAAAGCAGCAGGATGAAAGCAAATGTGTAGATTGCTATGTTATCTACAGACAACAGTAAGGCACAGCAAGCAACTTGGAAAATGTGAGCCCAGACATCACATATGAGGAAGGTCAGGTATTCAGTGCAGAATCTAAATTACAGAAAAGCAAGAACAAGCCTACATAAACTGTAAAGGGAACAAGAGAAATTAATGTTAAGCTTACACCTTATGTTGCAAAGAGAAACAACCCTTAATATTCCTGCAAGATACTTCACAGAGTATTGGGGGAAATAATGTAGCAAAATATATACAGCATTGTTGCAAATTAAAATATGAAGAAATATTTAGGAGTATAACCTAATTCAGCATTAAAACATATCAAAGCAGTTGCAATGTGGTATATGAAATAAACAATCAGGAAAAACCTGTAGGAAGAACACATAACAAATCATCCAAATTTTGACAAAGTACCTTAAGCATCATAGGCATAGCCAAGTTTTTACACTGTGTCAACAAATGACAATCCCACATTGCCAAAACAGGAAATTTCCAAAACTATGAGCTTCTTTCTTCTCTTGAAGAGAGGAGAAATAAAATGTGATCTACTATAATTTATCTATAAGAAAGTAAAATATCTCAATAAGGCCAAGAAGACTTATATTCACAAACTATGGGGTCTATGACTGTAGTGTGTCTCAACTTTTTCAAAGCTCTTTCAGTATAATAGAACAGGCTTAGTTAGTAGGCTTAACAATCATTAGAGTGTGCAGATCTATTTGAACATGTTATTACAAAAACTCTTCATATGAAGAAGCTGCTTTCCTGGCGCACTTAGCAAGTAACATTTGGGTTAGATCTTTTCACTGGACCTCACAAAAAAATGCTTACCATAATAATGTTAAGAGCACTCCATAAATTTACCAGCAAGCCTCCCTAAAATGTGCCTTTAAAGTAAAATATCAATTCCCATAATGAAATACTCTTATGTCTATGTACAAGTCTGCAATCAAAGTGATCAAGTCTGGAAAAAAATTTCTTAAAATCAAATATGTGGCTGGAAAAAAAAAAATAATATCAATGCACCAGTAGCTGTTAAAAACAGCCTCAATGAGGATACAAACATGACATAACGATGCAAATCTGATTTCAGCAGTGACAGAAATGCCATCTCATTAGGTCAAAACTGTTTCAATCTTGAGACGTCTGGGATGTAACAGGGATAATTAAATTTTATGAGTTCTTTTTCTTGCCACACACTTCATGTGGCGAGTGCATTCTTTTCCTGTAAAATTCAGATTAAAAAAAAAATTAAAACAGCCAACAGCTGCATTTGCCCAGCTCATTTAGCATCATCTGCACTGTGACATATATTTGTATTCACCCAGTACTGGTGATCCACTACAGCAAGAGGATTCTCCTCTAAATTACCAAAAGGAACAGTCCACATCTCCTAACAGGGCAACCACTCTAGGGGAATTTGAAATCACACAGAATAGTTCATATGTACATGTTAAAATTCTTGGCATGTCTACTGTATTTCTTGTGTTGTTTACTACAGCAAGCTGGTGTTCGGAGCTGGGCGGCCCTTTTCAATATTAAACAATCTGTTTGATGCCAAATCAAAACAATTTTCCAGAATATAGACCAATAAAGTTATCGTATCTTATCATATATCTGAAAGATTATGAACAAACCAGTGATGCACACCCATAGTACCAGAGCGAGGAATGCAGATGCTATATGCTAGTATTAGAAAAATTGGATTATACTAACTCAAGCTCTGCTTAGAATAACAAAAGTTGCTACCACTAATTCCTGAACAATTATTGGTACAGAATGCAGAGAGTCCAGCATCTACATCAGTACAGTGCACATGGCATAAAATGTGTACATCACCATCCACAACATTAATACTGACATTATGATTGTGTTAATTGAGCTTATAGCATTCTCACTATTGCTTTCTGTACAGAAAAACATTACATTCATGCCGTATCTGTTATGAACATATAAGTACATTATATATATCCTTGCTTTCATTTCAGGTCTATCTCTTTCAAATTAGTGCTTGAAAACATAGAGATGTTCAATGCGGACAAAGGTCTACACCATAATGAACATTCAATCCCAGAGTTCAAAACAAAACTTGCAGCACTACCAAACTGAAATGCAAGCTTGACTCTAAAGCAGCTTGGAAATCTTGACTGCATCACCCCCAAACTAGAAAATGGTGTACAGGTAAATTTTGGGTCTGGGTAATAGTGCAATGTGCTATATTTGGGATCAGCATGCTTTTTGGTTTCTTCTTGGCTTCTGGAAGGAAATATACAAATCAAGGCAAAGAACACAAGTAATCATATCAGAGTTAAATACTGAAATGCTTGTTACTGAAGCCATGAGAAGTCATCCCCACTTAATGACAATTTTCCCAACTATAAATTTAACTTTTACCAATACTGCCTTCGCCATGCAAAATTTACACATTTCTTTCATTAATTCCGATACAACTGAATGAATAAATAAAGCACAACTTCATAAATGTCATCTATTCTGAAACTAATGAAATGTTACTATTGCTGTTGGGAAGGTCGTATGAATAGCAACCACAAACAACATATCATATTCAGTATAAAACACCACAACTGACCTGCTCTCCCTCATAAAATCATTTGTGCTAACAGTAAACAAACAATGAGATAAAAATATTGTTCCATTCCTGGTGATGTTCTGATGTCACTGCCAGCTTGACTATAAGGTGCAGGCATAGGCAGCATTGGTCACCTCATTCAGGTTGGTTAGCTTCTCAGTCACTGGGGCGCTCAGGCTGATCACTCCAAATCCTTGACAATTCTTATGTTCTGATATTGACATAGCTGCTACCTGGAGGCCATCCTTCGCAGCTGCAGCTGGAAACAAAAACATGTCATGTATTTTCATTTAGAGAAACATGTATCTGGTTCCAAGAAAGTACTAAAGTAACCATGTTAACATCATAAATGAACTAGTCGGTCAACAGGAATCAGAGAAATCATACGTAAGCAATAGACTGGTAGTAACAGTAACATCAATTGAATTTAAATTTATATATTTTACCTCTCATCTTTCTTACAGTGCAGTGGCTGATAGTTCATTCCTTTTCAACAAATGAGGGAATGTTTGTAACAATAGATATTACAAGTAGTATTAGTAAACCTATTTAGCTGCTGTCGCACCATAGACATCATCACATTGTGTAACACAGTAAACAGACTGGCTAGTGTGCCTGTCCACAGCCACTGAAAGATGATAGGTATTCAAATCGGGTAGCGGGATGACTGGGGAATTATGCAGCTTTGGTGTTCAAAGGTCACATTATGGGAGTGGGAGAGATAATTTTAAATTAATTTCGATTTCTTTGAATTTTTACCTCCAAACAGTGCTTCAAAACTTGCCAAGCATACCAAAGGCACAGCTATAATTAAGAATACAAGTTTTGTGAAGTTTTGACTGTATTCTGTGGCTTCTCCATACTATCTTTGATGTCACAAATTTGAGCTTGTAGCTTTTTTTTTTTCAATGTAGATATATAGCTCCACATATCAAAAGACTAGAGATACTGTAATAGATGTAAAAAGTCCAACTAGGACCCCCATTCTAGGGCACAATCAACACAGCCATGTGCACTGTTTTCTCATTTTCCTAATGAATTTTCTGTGGTGCTTGGACATTTCTGATGATTTTCCAGACTGGAAATGCCAGTGGTAATTATTCTCTGCTTTTTTTTTTGTCCATTACAAGTCTGTGGCATCCCTGGAGGTTCTAATATATCTCAATCAATACTTACCCAAGATATCTGCCAGTGTTACAGGCTTGTGCACTCGATACACAACAGCGTTACCACTCAGACAGGCTGGAACCTTGAAGGAGCAGCCCTGGACCAATAATAGCAGGCTGGCAGTTCCTGCCACTGTTCCCTGAAGTTCAAACACCTCACCCCCTGCCCCCTGGAACTCCACTTTCACGCTCGGGCTGTCCTTTTCAGAACCACCCTTGAATGTTGTTGTGGTCTAGAGAAACAGAGGCATTGACATACTGAAAGATGTAGTGTTGGCTATCAAAATTTGAATCTCTGATAATCCTTGAGTCACTGAGTATTCATAATATAATTCTGACACAATTTAACAAGGCAACTGAGGATTAATCCAGCACATCTATAATAGACTACCAGAATACTATAAAATATTGAAGCAAATCTGTAAGTACATGTGACATGCTAAACTTTACTTATTCTTGATGTTGTGATGTTTCATACGAGCAGTCTGCTATAGAAAAGAGAGTGGAAGCAGGTAGACATATGCATGGTACATTGATGGTGCACAGCTTAAAACAATGGGGAAAGATCAAAGCCAAAAAGCAGCTTTATAGATACCAAAGCAAGTATCCACCAACAAGATACTTCAAGGCACCACTTATGCCACACTCAAGAACCTCAGCACACACCATAGACTTAAAAGCAATGACTGCTTTCTAATCATTAATAATAATGACTAAATTCATTAAATGATTAATTATATTGGTTGTATGAAGGCTGACTTTAAGGACTAATAATATCATTAATAGGTGTCTTTAAATATGCATCAAATTTCTCCATAACTTAAAATTTAAATTGCATGCATGATCACATCTACTATTACAAATTAAACCTGATCAAAGACCTAGACCTTAATGGTGAGCAACTCACACTGATTCCTGCTTCCTTGGCCAAGGCTGGAGCATTGATCATATTGAAGGTACAGGATGCAAGGTCGCTCTTCTCCGCAGTGGTAGCGTTCTAAAATCATGGCATACCCACCACCATAATACAAAGTTAAAAAATTTCTGAAGGAAATTTTTCAGCCATCACCTACAACTAGCTTATATGATTAGCTACACAATAATATTAGAGTACCATATATGAATCACAACAATTCCATCACTACCACCAGCCTGAGCATTAAAAACAGCAGTCACCACAGTTCTAATCTAATCAATGTCATGCAAATTAAGTTTTCATGTGTGATATCTTTCATCAAGTTATGGGCACTTATAATATTCACCAACAGTTTTGGCAGAAACCAGAAGGCAGGGTGTTCAACTGTCGCAGTACAACACAAACTCTTTTATAACAGGCTCAGTTTAAGATCCCAAAGCTCACAGATACATTCCATGACTTAAAGAGGAATACAATTTCCTGAGAAGTTTCATATGAATGCAGCTTTCTCTACATTTTCACCAGTCTGCTGTAGTTTTTGGTGCTATTTATTCCTTGTTCTAGGTACATATGCCATTTCCAAATAAACACAGAAGTTTTGATCTGACGGGTTGAAAACCCTTGACCTTTGGTGACATGCAATATGTGAACTGTGTTAGGCACTCTCGGATGACTTCATCTTAATCAAATGAGGGGCAGTTAATAAAATGAGATGCCATTCCAGCTCCCCAGTAACTCAAAGAGGCTAAAATCTTGAGAGCCTGAACTTTCATGAATTTTTAAGGATCTAGAAATACAGAAACTGTCTCCTTTTGGATAAGGACATTGGTATAACTGAACAGGCACCTCATCACATATGGCCGTGTTGTTTGTGGGCATATGATGATTAATCTCATATCATCCATAATCAGCAATATGTTCAAAATAGCCAACAGATCTGTAATGGTCATGAAATTCTTTACCAGTTTGATTCAAGTTAACCCCTCAAAGATTTCAACAGAAAGAACAGAAACTCACACTGCAACCAAATTTCATCAGTGCCCCACTTATTATCACAACATTACATTACCTACTGCGATATTACATTTTAACACATAAAAAGTAGCACCATGCTGCTTTGGCCTTTACATTCTGAGACACAAACTTGGAAGTCAGGGCGTTCATTTAAAGAACTCATGCAGTTACTCCTATCATTCTGTCCCCTTACGAATTTGTATCACAGTTAGTAAAAGAGCTGGCAACTGCAAAACGAGCAAATGAAGAGTTTGAATAAGAAAATAGATATCTAAATCTTTTGAGAATTTTAAAACACTAATGAAGAATTCAATAAAAATATCAGTTTAAAATATAGAACTACTGAAATTTTACTCAGCAGGACTTCTTCAGAGCAAAATTGTGTTTTACTGAAAACAAAGTGCCAAATATGCAAAAATGTGTCAACCAGCAGCCCATACCTGCTGGCCTTAAGAGCTTTGAGCAAATATTGCTTCATTCTTGCATGTTTGGATTTTTGTTCTTCACAAACTACATTTTTACCCTGAAAAAGCTCTTCTGAACAAAACTTTGGTGGCTCCATAAAATGCTTTGTCATTTTCATCGAATTCTGTATATCGTCACGCTCATTCATATTTGCCTAGGTGATTTTCTTTTTTTGATGATCTGAATTTGTATATACAGTCGAACACGCTTAAACCGTAATCACTGGGCCCGCGTATAAGATTTCGTTTTAGTGCTATTTCGGTTTAGATGTTCCAGTGCAAAATCAATGGAAGTAACCACCATCGCGGACTTTCTGAAATTGGTCTCGGCAGGCCAATATGGTGGAGAGAGTGGAATTCGGAATTCCGTACTTGCGGCAAATTTCACTTTTCGACAGCTTCTTCTCATCAACTTCATCGATAAGTTTTAACTTGAATTCCAATGAGTATGCTTGCTTTCTTTTCGGCAGTTCAGTGGCTCACGTGTAATCAATATCAAGGTCAGGAATGAAGAGAGGTTTTATCTGATGAGCATGAATGTTATCAATGTTACGAACCTCCCGCGGCCTTTCATCCAGCATTATTTATTTCATCTCGCCCACGTCATGACCAATCGTTCTCGACCAGCCGCCTCACTCCTCGTTTTGGTCGCAAGCGAGCGAAGAGAGCTAAGAGATTTGGGGGGGGGGGGGGGGGGGGGGGCATTATTAGACACTAAGCTGTTGCGCCGCAGGGCCCACCCGCTCTCCTTAGACCTACTCCTCACGTGGCTATTTCTTTTCGCCGGACAAAGACAGCGAAATGTAACAATCTCGGTTTTGATGCAGACCTGATAATGGGATGAGCGGGCTGGCTGAGAGATCAGGGATTTCGGTTCAGCCGTGTTACTGCATCTTGCGGTTTCAGTTCATCGCTTCTTCTGTTACTTGCATAAAGAGGGAGAAAAGTCGGGGATTTATTTTCCTTTCGGCTTAGCCATGGTTTCGGTTCAGCCGTGTTCGGTTTAAGTGTGTTTGACTGTATCTATAATCTTCGTTTCCCTAATAAACCATACGTAGAGTTTTGACCTAATGTCACAAGCTAAACCACACTTGCCATATTGTTTTGTTTTAAGCAACAGGTTGAGAGCACTAAATTTCTCAAGACCTCAAAAAAATGACTTCAGCAAATTGACGTGGAATGATCAGGACGATATGTGTGGTTATTAAAATTCTTAAACTAGCTACATCCCCTTTCCACAAGCTCAATCTATAATCCTGATTACTGAATGCGAAGCTCAAAGCTAAAGGTCAAAATTGCCATAGTGCTACTTCATAGCTGCCATGCCATGCATACACAACGTATTTAAACCAACTTATTATGGTTGGTGCCACACACTCATAACACATGCATCTCTAGCTTCAAGCATGAAAAACATGTATCAAGGTACAAGGAATGAAGCAGGGCATGTGCCAGTTCAGAAACAGGTTGACAGTTAAATTCCTCTACTTGTTCAGAAATGTTCTTATCAAGCCAAACTAGAAATGTAATAAGTAACATTAATAATGAAGACAAGAATTTTTATCTGCATCTCAAAAATTTGTAACATGTGTCATTCCTGGCAAGTCAACCTGCAGTATCAAGCACGAAAACACACAAATACTTTCCTTCTTAGCTGCCCACAAGGTTCCCATACACCAGAAGTTCCAAGCTTAAGAGAAGAACTTAATGAAAATTTGGTATGCATTGATCACCCTCACAGCAAACTGTGCTAATCCATAGATTTCTCTATCTCAGTTACCAGCAGTGTTATGTGCATTTCAAAATTCATCTGCTTTCGTGCAACTATGCTGTGGATAACTAGTCAGTAACCACTCCAAACAATGAATGCATAAACTATGCATATTGTTAAGCTTTCGACAACTGTTTAAATGTTGAATTCTCCCACATGAAGTTCAACAGCATACATAATATTAGCTTCCAGTATCTAGCCATGTTCTTCAAACAATATGAAGCGCAGCATGCTACATTCAGCACAAAGAACAGAGGAGAAACATTGGAAAGAATACTGAATCTGAAACACTGTCTGATTTTTCTTACCGGAAATACTGTATTTGTAACCTCCCTTCTCGTATTTGCCATACTTCTGTTATGAGAACCTTGTGCCAAAGCGGCCCATACCTGCTGGCCTTATGAGCTTTGAGGACATTTGATAACAACGAAAACAACAAACTAAAGCACACCCATAGTTCCCAAACTCCTCATTCAGATTCCCACATAACACATTTTTATGGTATTCCCTCTACATGAAGAGTGATCTAACTATGCCCAAATCCACTGCACAAGGCAGAAAACAACATTTCTTTAAGTGTGACTTTATGAGGCACTTGTAATAGCACATGATATAATTTAACTACAGTTATGACAAAGAGAGTCCATGTCCACAGTGTGCTATATTAACCAAAATGTGATTATATGTTTCATAGCGAGATCCTGTCACTCAAAGACTCTTCCAGAGTTTTTAAAAAAAAAAAGCCTCCCCTGCTATATGTAAGAATCATGATAGTTTGGGAACTTGTGGAGGTAACAAGGAAAAAATGCTCTGAAAGTCAAAAATGGGTAAAGAAAACACATTTAAACACTCAGAAAATGGACATCTAATTACTTACAGCAATTCCGGCCAGTTTTGAAAATGCTGGAGTATTGATCAAGTTAAGGCGATGGGGTAAAAGGTCACCATTGTCTACAGCCGTTGTTTGCAGGTACCCAGCCATCACAGATGCTATTAAGTAAGCTCCATCACTTTTCAGCATTTCGCCTGTTAATTTGATAACAACAGTATATGCACATGGTCATAAAATGAACCTGATCATTATCAGTTCATGCTTTTATATGAAAGGTTGCAGCAGGTACACATCTCACTGGTTCCACTCCTATAATAGCTGTTTTAATGCTAGCATTCAATATTCCCAAAAATGGAAGCAGCACTCAGTGCTTCCTTCTGGGAAATGAAAAACAAACACAGTGATTTGAACTGACAAAACAATGTACCTGCTTCATCGTAACAGTATTTTAAGGGTATGTGTTGCATGCTTAAATTAAAAAACAAGTTTTAAGAATCAACTAAGCCCCACTTGTAAAATTCATTTCAAATCACATTCAGCAAGATGTTGTTTATATACTGGTTTAAGAACTAGATTTCTTTATACCTCCTGACTTTTTATACTGTCAAACATGGAAGTTGGTGATACTTTATTAATGTGGACTGCTGGGGCAATAACAGGCTGAGCATGCAAGCATGGACATGGTGCTTTGTCATACAGTAAGACTATTTAGAAACATCTGAATTATAGTATAGCAACTTATTGAGTGTAAAAGAAAATGCTGTACTTTACAGTGTCCACTAATGAAATTGAAATGACCGGCAGTGTATATCTTGCATTATCTCTAAACATTATCTGTATCAATAACAACAACAACAACTGGCTTAATACTAGCAACCCTTAATACAGTTGAAGTGCTGGCACAACAGAGGTCAAAGCAAATGAGGCAAATCACACCAACAGATGCACAACCACTTCCCCAGCTATAAAGAATATTCCATTATTAAGATATTTTACAACAAACCAAAAATTCCAAGTGTCAGAAACCTGAAATGGTTGCATAAATGCCACCAATAGGCTTACAAACATACTTCATTTTTTTCTACACATTCCTGGCATGAGCTAGATCTATGCTGAATATCAACCATTATGTTTAATAATTTTCAAGCCTGACTGTCAATTAAATATACTGACTCATACTTGTAAGATCTGAGGCACTTCCTTCAAACTAAACTTGCATTTACAGAAAACATACCATACATTGTGACCTCCACATTTACAAGGGACAAGGACTTTGTCAGAAGACTGCCCACCACACCCAAACGTTCTCCAAGCTTGACCCACGGTTGAGTTTTAGGGCTCAGGGCATGTGTCAGCGCTGGTGCATTCACCTGAAAAATTATTATTATTGGAGAATACCATGAAAAACATATTNNNGGGGGGGGGGGCGCGCAAGACTTCCCTAAGATTCTCATGCAAACAAAAGGAAATTTGTCTTATGTTTATGTCTCATGACAAAGCATCATTCCCTCATGCATCTTCCATAAGATTAATACTATGAAGTCCGATCAGCCTTTGCTATGATGAAGCAAAGCAGCAATGATATTATTCTGATAGCTCAGAAGCTGACTAAATGTAAAACAAAATGTTAAATAAAAGCAACAAGTAGACCAAATGGACATAAATGTGCACTGAATCCAAAATCATGATTGAACCATGACCTGCAGCCTTCATGAAGTCATCATCCTGATCTTTCTACAACAATATAGAATTTCACAAATGTAAACTTACTGCCCCAAACAATGCTTTTCTTTGAACCAGATCAACAAACTGCTGTGCAATCTCCTCAGCTACTCGGGTCTGTGCTTCAATGGTGCTAGCACCTAAATGTGGAGTAGCTATCACTTTTGGGTGCTTTGCTAAGGTGTAGTCCTTAGGAGGTTCCTGAAGTGGAAAAAAATAAAAATAATGCTAACATGTGACAAATCACAATAAATTTAACACTCAATTGTCACTCAGCAACTTGACAAAAAAATTTAGTTCTTCAAAGTGCTGGACAAGAAAAGATCTGTTCACCGTCATGATAAGGGTGCTATGCCAAAATTAAACTATTCAACATGTCTCTTTCAGCTCTAACCGAGTTGTGGAACCTTAAAAATTAATAATGTGAAAGATAGCAAACCCAAGTTTCATTGTATGCTTAAAACATTGGATATTAGCCAAAACATTGCTGGATCATAACAAGCGTAGCCTGATTTCAGCACAGGGCTCACTGGTCAGAAACTTTAATATTCAGAGATTTCAGGTTACTGATGAAAATATTATTGTAATTATATAAAGCTTGATTCTTTTACCTGCCAACTTAATGGTAGGTTAATTTCCAGTTGTCTTGTTCACTGTATTATTGAAGAAAAGTACTGCTAAGAAGTCATCTTTCCCTCCAAGATAGAGAGGATATAAAGAGCAATGTCAAAACCCGTTATATATACCCTTTTCTTTTCTCTGAATTCCCTAACTCTTCCTGCAATTTCACTGCCCTGACACTTTAGCAGTATGTAAATATCTGACTAAACATATTTTCTTAAATTTATGGAGACACAAATATACAAAATTAAAAAATTAAAAGATTTGAAGAGATTTTAAGCCATACATAGTTTAGGTAAACCTTTCCCCTTTCTGAGTCTATATATGACTTGTTAGCAATTATGCAACTACAGCATGAGTTTATGACTTTCCAAAGTTATGTATATAGCAACCAAATACTTGCTGTACATAGATTCATATCTAAATCCAAAGCTCAGTTTTCATATTAACTGATGCATAATTCATTAGTATTGATTGTAGTCGAGCGGCGTATCAAAAAAAATTTTTTTTTTTTAAATCTGCAAACATACTGTTCATCCAGATTTTCATTAAAATTAAAGAGTATGGGCCTGTGATCAATACACATCTACATATATTATAAACTAAAATTAGTAAATGTAATGGTTAACAGCAACTGAACAAAACAATATCTCAGCCACAACCCAATATATTTCTACCATCTCTGAATCGATATTTGCATCCTAATTTCAACAGATCCCAATTTTTCCTGTTGAAAACTGCACTAGAAAAGTAATTACTATGGATGTTTTGAAACCAGGTTGCATGAATAAGTAGGGCCAATGTGCATGTTTCCGTAATTCCGAGATTCATACTTCGTATAACTCTTTTGCGATACGTACATGACTATAATGCAAAGAAATGAAACAGTTTCATCCTTGACAGCCACATCTGGTTGATACTTGCACTGATGCCACTCATATTGCATAAAATTCTCTGAATTTTTTGCGACTTTGTGGTAATTCACATGGATTTAGTCTTTTCATCTACAACCTCCATTTGGTTGCTATTGTGTGGCAACATGCCCTAGGTATAATATGAAAGAGGAGAGTCAGGACAGAAAGTGTGCAGGTTATTATGAGGAAGATCAGGTCATCTTATATGGTAATCTGAACCCCTTTCTACATTTTCTGTCTGAAAGCAAGGCCTCAAAATGATTCATGCTGCTACTGCCCAGTTGGAAATTTAAGTCTGACCGTAAACAAACAACAGGCAGATAGCCAGCCACACCACTGCCCCAAGAGGATATATGTACAGGACACTCCAACAAGCTCTGTTTACACAAGACAAACTGTGTTGGACTGACTCGCCATCAGTGTGGATCTTTGCAACAAATAACAACATGAGAACACGGTCTTCACAAAATACAAAGAATGGCATTCACATCTACACAGCAAAGCAGACTCAGTGAAACCTAATGAATTTCCATTTCACAGACTGGTTCATGATTCAGAGTGTGAAGATGTTTTAATCTCTCAATAGTCTAATTAAGAAGCTAAGGGACTTGTAACCACAGCATGAATTTTGAAACTGAGCACAGTCTGCTTAATTATAAAATTTACTAACTTAAACTCTTAGGCAATTTTAGCATACATCAACTCTTGTAGCACAAGGCATCCCAAATCTAGTCATCCACTGGCTGCATGACCCAGTTTTACAGATAATCATTATTTGTGCTGTCTGCCAGGCACCAGCCGATCAGCTGACACCAAGCTAAAAATTTAACTGCCGCCTTGTACAACTGGCACTGGCATGTGAATTTATTTAACTATCACTATCCACATAGTGGTGTTAAGGTGAGAACTAGTTCATTCCCAGTGCTACTGGGGTTCACAGATGGATATTGTCAGCTAATGCTGCAAATTTCAAATACTTAGGTTCTAGGTTATGTCAGAGCTGAAAATTATTTTTTAAAAAAAAAAAAAGCAAGTCTAATGCCCATTTTTTTGTTTTTGTGTTAAGATTAAAGTAAAGAACTGTGATCAATAAGAATAGCAACAATTGTAGATTATACCTGTCTCACTGCCAGTGTATAAATTTATATCCAAGTTTTTCCACAACTATTGAAGCAAGTGGACTTTGACAAGGGCAAACATTTGTTTGGGACCATCCAGTACCTGAGGTTCTGGTGCATTAGGTTCCAGTTCATGCCATCCCATCTGGGTAAACATTTCTAACAACCCCATTTTTTATTCTAGACTCACATCCTCAATATAAAATAGTAACTGACAAATGACAGGAGTTAATTTACCTCCACAAAAACATCCAGCCCAGCACCCCCACACTGCCCTGACTCCAAGGCTCTCAACAAAGCAGCTTCATCAATGATGCCACCACGTGCACAGTTCACCACACGAACACCCTTCTTGCATTTGGCAAATACTGTATCATTAATGAGATCTGCAGGTATACAATATATGAAAGTGTGTATTCACAAAGGTCAGAAAAACTTGACTGTGATAACAGAAAAGTTGCAATCATAAACTTGTTAAATGACCGGGGCTTCTACAAGATTTACTCAAATGTAGAAATTAACAAGAAAAGGACATAAGACTTATAAATTTGCAAACAAACCCGATGTTCATCCCTTCCCCTTTTTTTTTCTCTTCAAAGTAACATTGAAAAGACAGAGTAACAGCAAGTGTTTGACCTTGAAATGCTTCTACCCACTTAACTTTGAAATATTTCTGCCCACTTAACCATTCTGGGAAAAAACAAATACAGAACTCCTCATAACAGTTCACAGCTATCCCAATTCTCACAGGTCGATCATATACTTGTCTTTACATTATTTTTACTGCCAGGAATGCATCAGCAAATAAAAATTACTTCTTTATCAAACTGTGTCACATATATATTCGCCATTTCCTTCATGATAGAAGCTAAAATGCAGCTTGGCCTGGAGTTCATATTAAGAGGAAAATGATGCTGTTAAATCTAATCTCCTACACTGAGCATATATTTTTACTTACTCTTGGTCTGAGGGATCAAAGGTGTGTGGACTGTGATGTAGTCAGCTCTAGGCCAGATTTCTTCCAGAGTAAGCCACTGTGTGTTGAACTTTGCACTCTCCTCTGCACTGATTATTGGATCAAAGCCGATAGTCTGAGAGAATTAGATAACATCAGCCTAGCATGTGCCTTCATTGCCGAACAATTTAGCACAAACAACAACTTAAATTATGCTTTGTAAATGAAGCAAGCAAAAGTTCTTGGACTGGTTTTTTTCACTTCCTGTCACTGATGCAAGTCTATATTTCAAATCTTTACAAAATATTAAAACATATTACATAAACCTACAGTAGAAAGCAATAATATCACCTAAATCAATTTTTAAATTAATATTCAATTTTAATATCACTACCTCATGCTGTGCCGTCAGCAGTGCTTGTCCTTACCGTCATTCCAAATGACTGCATGCGGAGAGCCACCTCTTTCCCTATCCGTCCCAAACCAATGATGGCTAAGGTTTTGCCAAACAGCTCTGAGCCCATGAATTTTTTGCGATCCCATTTCCCTTCCTTCATAGACATACATGCTTCTCCAAGTTGTCTGTGTCACAAATGAGAGACGAACAGAAATTCATTACTTTCGAAATATCAAAAAGCCATATATAGCGTAAACTTATAAAGGTTCTTGTCTATATATTTAACAGAACATGTCCAATCATTTATCATGAACGAAAACAAGTTTATTCTGTGAGGTGCTGAAGATTTTTTACGATAAAAAACATATGTGAAACGGAGTTGGCATCACTTCAGTGCAGCTGGTAGTGACTGACAGGACGATCCTTGTGGAACAGCCCCTTATAATTACTTGCCATATTTTAATACATACACTCTGCCTGACACTATACTGAAACCAGTAAACATAGTAACACATCACACTATTACTGCCAGCAAGATTATCACTGTTTTCAATGTGGAAGTCCTAAACAAAACTCAGAAATGTAACTATAATTTGCTGGTAAATCACATCTTGAGATAAATACTGTAACACTGCTTTGGGATAGTCATTCCCCCCACGCCCTCCCCATACTTCCCCTCTCCTATCCCATCCATAGCTTTTTTTCCCACAATCCAGATCAACTGACAATTCTAAAACTGGATGAGAGCTTCAAGAACTGACTCTGTGTTCATACCAGCTAAGAAAATGCTGTGGACTCCCCTTAATTGCAACTCTTTGGAAACTTTGGAAAGTTATGATTAAAACAGGAACTGCGATTATCCAGCCACTTTCATTGAAAATATAATGAGCTATTAAGTATTCCCCATTATCTGAGCATGTTGTAATTTAAACTGAAGTTGCAGTTATGTGGACTGGAGTCAAGTGGAGTCAATTGTGTCATTAAACTCTGGGTAAAATGCCAGCGCTTCCACTGACAAGTGTTTATGGTAAATTACAGGTAGCTGACCTTTTCTACAGCAGAGATAACAAGGTCATTCACCTCTACTTATTTACTATAGACAAATGTAACAATACTTCACATACCATGTGATATTAACTCTATACTAAGGGCTTTCCATATAAGCCAGAGTTAGTCCTGCTGATGATTTAGTTACGCTACACTGGCGATCTGAGCCTTATACTGTAATAATTGGGACCTCTGTGCAACCACAATAATGCTTCTTAAAGTAAATAGGCTTACAGCAGAGACAGGCAATCTGTCATCAAAGATAAGAAATGTGACATTATAATGGTTCACTGAGGCATTAAAAAATGCACTTGCTGTGCTGTTTATGATGGATTATAAAGCCTTCAAACTACTTGGACACTCATTACGTTGTAGTCAATTCTCACAATCTACAGACTTCACGGACTTCAAACATGTGACATGGATTACTTTCAATAAATTCTTTACTATCAATCAAACATTTTATTTTTCTGTTGATCAACTCTGGATAGAATTAAATAATAACTTTAAACTGTGGACTTTCAATCACTGTTCTGGCTGAAAATGTTTTAAATATCCCCTAAAATGTTAGCCCTCTTCACAGGATTTCACAATACACTCCTGTCATGTTTTTAGAGGATGCCTGTATTAGTCAGAGAAAGCCAATTATTGTAATGAAGCCAATTATCGGGGCTACCAGGACAGCTTTTAAATTTGATAGGCATCTAGGCCTACTTTTTCAAATTCAGTGCACAGAAGGAAACAACCCTTTATACCTATAAAAACTATAAATTTTCCTCTGAAGTACAGCAATAAGCAAGTTCATGGAATGCTGGAATGGGATCCGCAGTAAACATTACCTCAGTAAATATTTATCCATGATGCATGGTGTATTTGCATGGGTACTTTCTTCAAGTCTGCAGTTACAGTACCAACAGAAAGGACACAATTATACAGCCCTTGTTTCAGCTGAAATACCAAAGTAGCAGTCTTCTCTACCCAGAAAGAGTACTACTTTGTGCAACATTCTTGAAGTCATAAGAGAACAATGTTGTTTTATTTTTAATGTCATTACTTGGGCAGTACCTTTTCCCATGTTGCCAACCTCATTACAAAGTTCAGAAAGGAAACAGTGAAGAAAGAGATAACATTTAGCTTTCATCAGTCTAAGTGGCAAGATAATTACACTGTAAACAAAGAGGTACAGGATCATCATCCTGTTTACATATGCCTGTGTTTGGCTTACCGTGTGAGAGCAATGATAAAGGTACATGTGTGTTCTGCCGCACTTAAGGTGTTACCACCAGGTGTGCTGTAAAAGACAGAGAGAGAGATAAAATCATTAGGGTATGTAAATAAGGAATAAACTGCTTGTTATAAAGTCCTTATCTGGCGAATCCTCTACATTCTCTGTCATTCTGAATTCCCCAACACTGCCGCCCTTCCCCCCCCCCCNAGAAGTATGTAATGGAACTTTGGCCCCAAGCCCTAAACCAGAGGAATCCTGCTTAAAGAATTACCATAAATCTTTCAGTGTAATGAAGATGTAGGTAAAAAGAACTCACACAAATGTGTGGGAATTCAATCATAATAGTACAGTAGAATGCTCCCAGGGCTCATCACATTTCTTATTACTGTGCAGGGTAAATGGGTCAGATTCAGATAAACACAGATTTCATCTTGACAACAATGCACAAAGATAATATCATCCACTGAAATACACTGGGTAAAATGTCCCTAACACAGAAATTGAATTTCCTAGGCCAGTCAAAATCAATTTATTGATTAGTGAAAATCTTTGTGGTACTGTTGGGGGGGTTAGGGCTTGAGATTGTTCACAGAGTCAATCATATAATAAAGATAATCAGAGACAGAAGTCTGGTGAGACTTGGCAGAGACGAGATGTCAGACTCTACAGAGATGTCATTGGAGGCACAGTACCAACCCTTAAAACTATGCCACTGAAAAGGCTCGCGAAGAGAACATAATATCAAGTTTTCTCCTTTTTTTCCCTGGTCTGCAAAACTGTGCATGAAAGCACTGAAAATTCTTACACATCTATCATCTTAATGAAGAATGTTCAAGTCTGAATGTTTCCAGTTTCTTTGTCCCCTTGAGCATTTCAGTGAAAACTTAAATAGGACTAAAAATTTCTACACAACTGTCATCTTAATCATGAATGTTCTTAAGTCTGAATATTTCCAATTTTCCTGTCCCTTTGAGCATTTCAGTGCAAATTTAATATGTCATATGCTGCTATCTTTTCCCCATGTGTATCTGGCACATCTTCCTTGTCTAAAACAATAATTCTGCTTCATGAAACCAATTAATAGTTTGGTATTGCAATGGACATCAAATGCTATGTGTGAGGGTATGGGGCTTGTAACTCTATAAGCTGATGTCTTCAGTAGGGGCTTCGGAGCAGTTTCCTTATTCTTAACATCAGAGGCTAAAGCCTTTTGCTCCCACTGATATGAGACTCTTACTCCTTGAGTGCACATCATATACCTGCACATTGACTGATTGAGTGAGTACGTGAGTTTTTGTAAGTGAATGTGTAAGTTTGTGCAAATATGCATATGTGTGTTTGAGTATGTGCATTTGTGGCTGTATTAGAGCCCAAAATAAGTGCCTACACCCATTCAACCAATGTAATAATAAATGAGTTGGCATACCATTCCCTTTGACTGCAGAGGCAGACGGCCACAATGTCAATTTAATTCCAAAACTCTCACATGCATAATACTGTGTATGTGGGGTCTGTTCACTCAATTTTGACCCATACTGCAATGTCTGTACTCACTTCATCACAATAATCCCTTTCTTGGTGGCAACATCTGTGTCGATGTTGTCCACACCAGTCCCTGCCCTTCCAATGATTTTAAGATTTGTAGCTGCATTGATCACATCTGCTGTCACTTTGGTAGCTGAGCGGACAATCAAGCCATCATATTTCTGAAGGCAGATAAAACATTCAATAATAACTTCAAGATATTATATAATATTGTATTTAACAGTAGTACTTTAAATTTATAAGTACTAATAGTAATAAGGCTGAAGACAAGGAAGGGGGGAGGCAGATAATGTCCATCAGCACAGGTTTATGCTGAGATCTGATAACTGAAGACCTAGAAGGAAGGAAGAGCTTTACAACATGGTACATGATGTACTAATGTACTTCCCAATCCTCAACAAAATTTATTGAAGTAACACTCACATTGATGCAGGCTAAAAAGACATGAAAGACTAATATAAAAAAAATGATTTTACATAAAAGACACTCACAAATCTGTGCAGGATCATCAGAGATATATTATTATTATGTGGGAAATCTAAGACTTGTGAAATCACATTAAAGCGTAACATACTGAATGGTCACACCTGAGCAATGACTATGAATATGAAGGAAGTTGTGTTTCTTCCTCATTCTATATGAATAGAGTAGAAATTACATGGGGTGAGGAAACAGGACGAGATGAGACAGGAAGAAAGGATGACAGAACCTGGCAAACAGGAACATTTGGAAAGAAGGACCAGTGGGAAGGTGGGGGAATGATTGGGTGAGGAAAGAACTGAGACAGAGGCTGAAGGAGAAAAAGGAATGGGAGAAGAAAGACAGCTAGAACAGAGAACTTTGGGGCAGAGAAGGATTTTAGGGGAAGAATTAGAAGAAAAAATATGGCAACATATGGACTGGGTGGGTGGGAGGAGGGTTAGTACAGCTGTGACTGTGAGAGAGACTAAGGAAAATGAAAATGAAAGATGATGCAATCTGGAGAGGAAAGACTAGCTGGTGAGGAACAACTGGGATATATAGGCTATAAAGAGCAAGAAGAGAGAAAGGGAAAGACTGTATAATTATGAGGGAGAGAACTGAAAAGGACAGAGAGAGGAAGATAAGGACCAGGGAGCGAAAGGGTGGGGGGGACGACTAGTCTAGGTGAAAGGAAGGAGTGAAGGAGGGAATGACTGTTGGCGGAGGGGAACTAGAAGCAGCTGAGAAGAGGGCAGGACAAGATTTTCAAGAAGAGAAAAGATTGGAAGAGAGACAACTGAAGAATGGCTTGACCTGGAAGTGGGGGGTGGGGGTGGGGGTAAGTTGGGAGAAGAGGGAAGAAAGACCAGGAAACATGAAAAGGCTGAAATGGCCTGTAAACTGTTAGACTATCAAATAAGACTCAAACAGACTTGTATGGGTTACTATACTAATACACAGAAGCATGGTGGGGTTTGCAAAATGTGGGGGTTCCATAATTGGCCATACATGCAGGATACATCATGGAAACATTCAGTTAGCTACACTGTGAGTGTGAGATTCACATGACCAACCAACATCTGGGATGCACAGCCTGCCCAGATCTAGTCTAGATCTAGACTCTGGGTGGGTATGAGTATGTGCATGCCATCCTGGTATGCAGGTATTGCCTACATAATACACTTACAGAATGGCCTGTAAACTACTAGATTGGGATTATACTTTATACTAATGGATTTCATCTACTTCAGGTGCTGTATTTGCTGGAAGAGTCCTAAAGCAAGTGGGTCCTGAGGGTAACATGAGGGCGGGGAGGGGGGGTGGGCATAAAATCCCCAGCAGCGCCAGTGGTCTGTTAACAGTTAATTAATATTATTATGCTTTCGTTTCTTCTATAGACATTCTGGAAATGTGGCCTGTTGATGGTAGGCCTAGTCTAGTAAGTAATCACGAAGTATGGGGATTTCACTATCTGATATTGATTCACCATTCGCCAGTTAACCTGCATAGCATAGTCGAGATCTAGAGTAGACTAGTCTCGTTGCCCTTTCTGGCGTGAGCTGAGTCATGCATAAATTCTGAGGTGTACGTGTACCTTGTCCTCCTTTATAACTAGACTAGTCTATGTTAGTTCTGGAAGGCTAGTCTTGAGTGTTCCCTTACTATGGCTAGTCCATCGCAGAAACTCAAAGAGTCAAAAGCAGACTGCCGATCTTTACACCCATTTTCATTCCGCAGCCACTGTCTAAAGCGCACTGTCTCTTCTAGTCTATAGGAGCGAGGAAGGGGTGCTAACGTCTCACCTGGACGTGACTGAATAAGTAGGATGGCACACGGCCCACCAAATGATTATTTTGAGCAAATGAATGGTCTTCAATGAATTGTCATAAGCGACTGTCGAAGTGCGTTTCAACTTCTGCCCATTTCTTGGGAATTTCCAAACATTTGTACCCTGCTATAAAGTCGTATTTTTCTTGTATGCCTCAATACTAAATGCACAATCCAATGTAGAAGTGCCTACGTGACTAGTATCAACGTACGCTTCTTCTAAAACGCCACTCGATACACTCGCGAATTCACACGTGTGAAGGCACTGAAGGGCAATGCTGCATACAATAAACATAAAACAAGGCAAAAAAAAATAAAACAATACCTACCGGGATTTCCGCTATGAGCTCCTCTTTAGATAACTTTGTATTTTTCACAACCTGTATTCCGTTACTCTGAAGAATATCCACACATTTTGGATCAACTTCATCGCTGATCAGAACTTTTTCAATCTGGATAACCATGCTTGCTCTGTTGGTATTGCGACTGTCCCAAACACCGGCGTGAACGCAAATAACCTACTTTCAGCAGCCTGGCCCTTATTATTGGCTGGTTTGCGCGCAATAATATCATGCAACGTTTAAGGTATTTGATGTCATTGTGACCTAATAAATAGTAAGCATAGATTTCCCTTTGCGTTAACTATTTAGTCATTTTTATCTGCTAAAGATGGTGTAACACCCATTGAATCGCATTTTCTCAAAGTTGCTTGTTTGAAAAGAATGAACTATTTGGGCACATTGTTTGTGGGCTAACTCACCACCGTTGGGGTCATAGGTCAATAGGTCATAGTCCGTAGAGTTTTGATGGTAAGTCCCGGTGACCTACATACATGCATAATTTCATTCATTTCATGTGGACCCGACCAGTCAAAGTAAGAGATTCACATTTCTTTTAAAGTAATTACTCAGCTATGTGTTTATAAATTTTATTTCTCACATGCCTCCTGATGATGTTTTCAGTATTTCTTTCTTTGTCAGTCTTCCTTGTGTGCCTCACCCGCACTTGGAACCACTCCCCGTAACTCCTTGTTGGAGATTAGCGGGCTTCTGGTTTGACACCCACAGGTCTCTGGTGACACCTATTAGAAGGGCAAATCACTGATTGTGTACAAGAAGCCAATTAATCCGCTAATATATAAAATCCCCCTTTTGGGGGGCCCAGCCAGCCAAGATTAGGGTGTAGAAATGTGTAAAATGACCTGTGATCTTACAAAAGCATCCAAATTTAAAGTTCAAGGTACAATTTGAGCCTTCTAGATAAAAAAGTAAAATGTGTAGGCCTATGTATTCGCACGCGGTCAAAACCAGCCAAAAAAAAAATAGGGGACCAAATCAGAATTTGAGGTGATCTTTTTCAAAAGACATTTGTGAAAAATTTTGGGCGTTGACCCCCCTTTTTCTTCCCGTTAAAAGATCGGGCAAAAGAAGTACTTTAATCTCCATGGAAGAAATTTCCCCAAATCACAGTGGTATATTTGGAATAACACAAAATGTTAATAGGGCCAAAAGAAAAAAAAACAATAGGCGTCAAAGACCTACTCTCCGCTGTACTTTACCTCCCAACTTTATTGAGTGCATTCAATTATTTGTTGCTGTTGTTGTTGTTGTTGTTAAGGTCAGTCTAAGGGCTACCCCACGCCCAGTTGTGTGCTAGCTTTATTACCACTCCTTAAAAGTTAAGCCATCCATTTCTCGCAGAGGACAAACGTGCAAGCTTTTCAGAGATAGAGGACTTGGGGTGAGGGAGTTTATTTTTTTAAGAGTGGGTGGTNGGGGGGGGGGGGGGGGAGAGGAGAGTCCCGAGGATTTTTTTTTTCTGGAGTTTTAGAACATACATTCCTACATTTTCTGGTGTTTAGAACAAAACAATGCAGGTGCTACTAGGCAATGGTTGTGTCAACAGACCTTCATTGTAGTTCTCCTCGAGGAAACTAAAGACAAAACATCTTTATCCTGGATAATCGATCGACTGAGTGGACGAATTTCATCGAGACCTATCAGTTAGAAATAATTATGAAGTTGAGAAAACAGCTCAAATTTGGTTTATATATTTGTGCATGCACGTAGAGAGATGGCTAACTTTCTTTTAGATGTGCNGAGGAAGTGGACATGGGGAAGGAAGGGCTAGAGAAGTGATGGAGCTGCATAGTCGAAGAACTTGCTCTGCGTCCTATGTCTGTCATATTTACCGTTTGTGAAACGTGCCTTTTATAGAAATGATATATTTATGAAGTAAACTGTAGAGAAGCATTCCTTATGAGCCACGCCTGTTTATTGCTTATCAGTATTCACAGTACTCAAATAAAATGCGTTTTGAAATCTAGATTTTCAGACCTAGCAATGAGCGTTTGAGATAATCTGAGTTGAGTGAAAAGGGGCTGAAAAAAATTGTCCTTGTGGATGGTAACAGACCCGCGCATAATACCAACCCCATCGGAAAAGACCTACAGACATTGACAGTTTGGGGCAAAATCAGGACTGGGTATACCTCAGATCGCTTGTAAATAAATCAGTCTGTGTACTTTTTGATGTAATCTGTCAAAAGGATAAATTCTGTAGTCATGTACTAAAGCATGATCATGTCATGACAAGGAACTAATAGGAATTTAAAAAAAAAACAAAACACGGACGATGAAAATGTCATCACCTTGTTGCTGTTGTTGTTGTTGTTCTTGCTGTTAATGCTGTTTTTGTTGTTGTTGTTGGTGGTGGTGGTGATGATGATGATGGTGGTGACATTGGTATTGGTACTACTGTTGTTGTTGTTTTTGCTGTTTTGTTTTATTTGTGGTGTGGTGGCGGCGTTGATACTGATATTATTGTTGTTCTTGATGTGTTGATGTTGTTGTTGGTGGTGGTGATGATAGTGATGTAGTGGTGGTTTTAGTGGTGGTGGTGAAACAACAAAGACAACAACAGCAGAGGTTAGATTTTAATACCTGTTGTTGATGAATCAGATGCGCGTGAGTCTATAATAATAATAGTCGGTGTCACTGATCATGACAACACGATAACGGGGCTAATTTTCATTCACAGGTCGAGAATCCTTATAACTCTGCACGAACAACAAATGTTTATCACAACAACAAAAAAAAATATCTATGCTCCCCCTCCCTCCCTCCCTCCCTCCACCAAGCAGAAAAAAAAAACAAAAACAAATAAAAGGTTATCGTTACTAAAACCAACTAATCATCCATATAAAGAACAGTTGTGACTAGCTCAGTTTGCCTGGATAGGCCTACATATTTATTTGGCATGGTCAGCAAGTTCATGAAAATAATAATAATAACTACAATCAGTAGGCTATTAAGGACAGATAGACAGAGCAGACAAACACTTTTTTTTTCAGCTCAAACAATGATCAAAAACCTGATCCATTTGTCTCTTTCAGGGTCATTAAACGGTGTACCCTTGCCCCATCACTGCCCTTTATTAAAACAACTCCTCTCCCCCCCCCCCCNCTCCCCCCACATACAACACACATAAAAAGTGAAATACGCACACACAAATCCCATCAAACCACGCCTGCCATTCCAGCTAAACCATGAAGAGTATGTCGGCCAATCTAGCCATGTCATCAACAATTTTCAGAGTCAAACTGGAATCTCCAAGGGATTGAGCATTCCTCTCCGCCCCCTCCCAACCCCACACCCACATTTTTTTTTCTCCATTATTCACGGTCGCCTTGAACCGGTCCTCAATTCGGCCGCACTGACCATCTCTTAAATAGGTGATTACACCATAGACCCTATATATAGCATTGGCCCAACAAAGGTACATACAGTCGCTGGTATTATGGAATGGAAATCAAGGCTGGAAAGGAAGTGGGAGCGTAGGGTAAGAGGAATGTTCAAAATCATAAAATCATTAACGCCTTTATTAAAATAGAGGTTTCAAATCTCTTGGAAGTTTCATCACTGAATGTGTCTCTTTCTCTCTCAGGAAATGTCATAACACAGGGCGGGGTTGCATTTCTACACTTCAGCCGCCACTGTCCGAGATGTGTCCCTGCAATGGACAATGTCAAAAGGTCCCATCAAATGGTCCTGTATCGTGTGCGTGGATACAAACCGAGGACAAAAGGCCGCCTTACACAAAAAATTAAAGAAACCTTGACCCGACAATGACAAAGGTGGAAATTTCTTGCGATCAAGAGCGCGCCGTCGGGGCAGTCGGAGGGGTGGACAAACCTGCCCGAGTCAAGGTATGGCTTTGAAGGCAAGACGCTCAGAAGGCCCATGGCATAGCCTGGCTTAGTTTAACGGGGAAACCTTGCCTCGGAAATTTTTTCTCCAGAGCCCCACCAAATCGTAGCGTCTCGGGAAAGTCCCTAGGGCTCGTAGTATTGGTAGTGAAAGTAGTAGACTATGGTATGTAGTTGTGAGGTCACTGAAGTTTATCACAGAGCTGTTGTAATCAAGCCGGTTCAGTCTGGTTTTAGATCTTCGTCTATCTATATTCTTCCACTCTCTCATTCTGCATCTCATCACTACCGTACTGTTTATCGGCAGCCTGTTTCGGAAGTTCTTAAGTAATCACTCATTATTTTTACCCGGTCAGTTATTTCCCCTCTCCATCTCACTATAGTTCTGTATTATATATTACAGTAGTAATGATGTCATTCAATAATATCACTCTCATGGCCCTAAGGCGACATACAATTTCAAAAATCGTCCACAATTTCACAAACGCGCAAGAACACAGCCACACAAGCACACGCACAATACAAACATTTCATTTGGAACCAGAAGCAAAATATAAGAGATGTTCATCCTTCATTCAAACACGCATTGACTGATTGCACTGTCTAGACTGGGTAAAACATTTAGAAGCAAAATGGGGGAATCTTAAGCTGTTTTGTATTTTTTTTTAATGGAAGTAATAACTCAGACCTATTCGGAGAAAGAAGGGGAAAATGGTTATTTCTGTCCTTCATCTACCGATCTTACATGGGCTAGCCTTCGAAAACAGGAGCAGATGATAGTGAAGGACAAAGAAAGAAATAAAAAAAGAAAGAGAAGAAATGAAGGAAGGAAGGGAGAGAAAGAAAGAAAGAAAGAAAGAATGAAAGAAAGAAAGAAAACGAAAAAGAGAAAGAAAGAAAGAGGAAGACAGAAAGAAAGAAAGAAAGAAAGAAAGAAAGAAAGAAAGAAAGAAAGAAAGAAAGAACTTGATCCATTTTCTATATCATGATGACTTCTTAATGGTGTCATCTGTTAGTCCTACATCGGAGCATAAACTGCCCTTGTCTTTAACCTAATTGCCAGTTTCAGGCAGCTGACCTGATTAAGAATTCAGATCTGTGTCATCGGAGTGAGCCAGTCAATGAGTGATAGGCCGACAAAGGGGGAGAGAAGGAGAGACGGCTATGTAGGTCACGCTATCTTTGTGTATGAGAAATGCAGAGAGGATACAAGGAATGTGAGCGAGTGAGTGAGTGAGTGAGTGAGTGAGTGAGTGAGTGAGTGAGTGAGTGAGTGAATGAATGAGTGAATGAGTGGGTTGAGTGGTAAAACAAAAGCTGTGCGATTACGTGTGCGTATGCAGCAGTGTATGCTGGGG
>JAWQUT010000020.1:3669074-3686338 GCA_033807755.1 Ellobium chinense | reverse complement strand
GGGGGGGGAGGGCATGTGAGTGTAAAGGAGGTACCCAACGAAATTGCTAGGGAGGGAGGCAGTGTGAGAGAAGATTGAGCTAACAAAACTAACCAAGACAGAAAAAAAAAGAAAACTTTAACATCCGCATCATACACTCATATATATATATAACAAACATCACTTCATGCTTTCTCATTATATTATTTTAGATGTCATATATATATTCCAAAATGCGAAAATGCCAGCAAATGAATGACAGTTTTGATATAGTAAACAAACATAGCTTTCAACATGTTCAAAAGACGTTCAGTATTGCTGTAAAATTTTTGATGCGGTAAGGAATGATGTAGTAAAATATACGTAAATGCTATTTTATATCCTTCCTGAAGGGAATGTTTGACATGATAATGCAGTAAAAATAAATGAAAATTAATGGCTTGCGAAAGGCATGTTACTTGTTGTGCACTTAGCTCAGTGTGAGTACAGGAATGTAATGCAACATTCAAACAACTTCAACATGACATGAAAGGGTAGGCCATCCTGCAGCCGATCAAAATGAGGTTTAATATATATGGCTAAACTGGAAAATACCATGTCAGGCTCTGAAGATGAACAGGCCATCCGGCATCAAATTTTTGCTTGTTGCAGAACTCCAGAGTAAAATTATTTCTGTACACAAAAACAATAAGTTAATGGGCAAGTGGATCGGTAATTGTAGATAAACCTGAATCTGATATTTTATGTGGTATATTAGAGGACTTACGTGGCATAAAATTGTTCTTCAGCTACGAATTTCTCAGAATTTTTTTGAGTGACCCCCAACCGCCACTTCAAACAACTACAGTGGAAACTCAACACTTATTTCATAAGTATACCTTGTTTCCAAGTACGAAATTCACATGCACAGGTCTCCCTATACATTGTGTCCATCAAATATTGCTTTTTTCTGTTACCAATTGTCAATGAAATGTTCTTGTCCAGAGTTTAGCCCATTCCTCTGGAAAAGGGGATGCAGACATGGATATACATGTTGTATAACTCTCTTGGTGAAAAAAAAATGGCCCTGGGCATCGTCCAGTCCTGGTTTCAGGGTATGTGATCTCTTTTGTTATTTCAGTACCCAGTACAAGCCAGCAGAGTACACCAAACTCTTGCAAAACTTCATATTATCCTATTATATCATTATTCAAGTAGACCTTGGTGTTAAGTATACTTAATATTCAAAACACTTTTTTCCATGCACCCAGTGCATCTAAGCCATACTTTATACTGAAGTTCTATTTGTTTATCTCCCACCAAGTATTGAAGGTAAATTGTTTGTTTCACATTAAGCTTTCATGTCATACAAATAACTTGATTTAGCTAAAATACGACTTACGCCTCATTTTGACTGGCTGCAAGAAACTATAGTCACGAGCTCCACCCTCATACTATGCAGACTGCGAGCTTACTACTGTACTTTAAAGCAGGTAAATGAAACAAAATGAAAAACATGTAATATATATATATATATATATATAATCCCTTGCTGTATCTGATATTAAGTACATTATAAAGCTTGGCATCTTGACTGGGATATATGTTTTACAACTTGAGCGCCCGATGCGCGCTTCCCCTTTTCCCCGAGGAAGTGGGTTAACCTTTGACATCCTGCACATTTCGCAGCACTGTGCTGAGCTGCTCTCCTAGGCCCTGAAACGTTCTTCTGGGAACGTTCACTGCCGTCAGTCTTATGATAGTCAAAGGTTCATCAGTGGTCTAGGTTGCATTTCACAGCTTAAGAGAACAGTTAGGTCTAGTGCTGCAAAATCAGCAGGGAAATAAGTTTAGCTCACTTTCTCTGGAAAAGCAGATGCAGCTGCCGCGTGCTCAAGCTGTAAAACGTGGCCTTGTTGTAGCAAATTTTACCAACCTGCTCTGGCAACCTTACCAGTAAGTCCAATATGAAAGCACTTTACAAATCTTCTTTAAGAGGAGGAGGAGTACAGCATAAAAAAGACTTTCCATAAACAAGTAAAAAGGCTTAAAGTTCTACTGTATCTATAAAGCTACTTTTCACCGAGTATATAATTCCAGTGCATACAGTATACAATATATAATCACTGAATCTCTTACTTACATGAATGTTTGATGTTCAGAATCACACAACAAAATTGTGGTTAGAAAAATTTACATCAGGTCCTTTTTTTTCCCTGTTTCAAACTTATAATTTATACACAAGTGTTTTGTCTTCAAGCTCCATAATCAGAAATAGACTAAATCATAAATTTACAATGCCATGATGGTGTGCCGCTGGGTTTTGGGTTACAATGAAACATATCTATATATGGGACACTCCTACATATAGGCCTAGTGTGTTCTTGATTGTAGCAGTCACTGAATGGTCTCCCAATACATTGTGTCCATCAGATATTGCTTTTTTTCTGTAACCAAACTGTCAATGACATGTTCTTGTCCAGAGTTTAGTCAATCCTTTGGAAAGGGGAAGCAGACATGGAGAACTCTCTCTGTATAACTTGGTCCTGGGTATCACCCAGCCCTGGTTTCAGGGTATGTGATCTCTTTGTTACTACAGTGCCTAGTGACAGCCAGCAGAATAAACCAAACTCTTGCAGAACTTCAACCTATGGCATTGTAAAACAATTACCATACAGACATCTGGCACCGCCTTGTAACAGCTTGTCACTGGGATAGTGACATGTTAATTTTCTACACCATTCAACAACATAATGGATTGTTCCAATGCTATTAGAGCTCTTCTACAAGCTGGATAAAACACATATAAAAGACACAATATCAAGGCAGTCATAACAAATTTGCTTTGTAGATATTTGATCATTTGCTCATCATGCTTTAAATATTTTCATGAATGTAAAAAAAATAAAAACACTTCAAAACAAGTGAGGAATGGAAGCAGGATTAGGAAAAAGTAACAACACTATTGCATAAGTTTTACCAACAATGTAACTCTCAAAAGTTTCTATTAAAATTGATCAAATACGTTTTATCAAACATACATATGAGTAGATGGTTGCTGAATGTATAGTTCACATGTTGCTGAGTGTATCCTTATCATTTAACATTTCTCTTGGACAATAAGAAAGAAAATAACACCTGAAGCCATCTATATACATTCAAAAAAAGTATAAAAGGGATGGGGAGAGGTGGTGGGGGATACTGGAAAGAAGCATGGGGAAAGCTTTTCACCATACAAGGAAAACATATTTTAATCCTTGATGCAAATGTATCATAATTTTTAGTTCACATTCACATTTAAAATTTATCCTGCTTATGCCAGGAACTGAAAATAATTACAAACAAAAACCTCTATGAGAGTGACACAAGTCAATCTTTTGCTACAAAAAAAATTTACCCTGTTTGACATCATAAACTTAATCCCATTGTTTACATTTTCATGTTCACAGTCAGCAACTTTCTACAGACAGCAGACTAACCTCTAAGGCAACAGGTCAAAGTTAACCAGGTCATGTAAGATAACGGCCCCTATACTTACCCTCTCCCATGTGAGGTCTATGGTAATGTTCCACTGCTAAGTGTTTGTCTTCCCATAACAGTTGTGGGGTTACACAGTGTGATTCAAGTTCCCCACAATTAGGAATCACTCTCTGGGTAACTGATTAGAGAGCCTGAAGGAAAAACATGTCTTGACCCATATGTAACAATTGAGTAAGAGATCAGCTGACAAGTGTGCTCTCCTGGCCATAGATGACCAGACAGGTGAAATACTGAGGGCAAATTCAAACCTGCTGAAGGCACTCTGTGACCCAGAGAACCAGCTCCATGAACCTATTTAATCATATGGGATGACAAAGTCTGACCTGATTCCCCATACATATATATGTGCATGAACTTAGGGAACAGACAGAAAATGTTGTGCTGACTATGTGAAAAGAAAGGATTTTTTTTTTTTTTTTCCAATCCAGGTTGAAATCTAGATCAGTAAAATACCTTTGTTCTCTATGTTTCACAGGTAAGTCACAACATGCCAGGGGAACACCCACGGGATCACTTCAGGTCTTAAACTGGGCTGGAAGGAAATCTCCACTGTTTCTATCAGAGGGAAATTTACACAGACTGTTCTAATGCCTTACAGAACTGATAACTGGTTTGGACAGCCTGTCATACCACCAAATAGTGACAAGTCCGCCAACACAGAAAAAACAATGGATATGTTAATACTGCTTATTGTATCACCTGCATACAGCGAAAAGGAGAGAAAATGGGAAAGTTGAGGAAATAAAGACACCCCTGTAAAATATGTGACAAAAGTGACCAGGAAACTTTTCAAGCATAAAAACAAATTATCACTGCTTCTATTTCTCCTATTTATTGTTCCAAAATAATATTATTACGTCTCTCCTATATTATTCTACCAGGCTGACAGCCCTGGGTCTACACAGCTATTCAATATCATAAGATATGTCTCCTAGCCAGTTAAAGTGGGACTGAAGTTGACTGATTTATTTTTTTAAACCGTATCTGGTCATGGCATCAAATAAAAGCTTATTTGATGCACTTTTATTAGGACAAAAATTGTCTGAGCTAGTCTAAATGACAAGGGATGTGGACAGTCATCTCTGTGCAATGACAGAAATTCTGAGACAATTACAATGATTAAAGTACAATTTCACAAGACAGAATAAAAAAATTATCCATAAATCCCATCCACAAAATCATTATTTTCATGTACAAAAACAACTGTACTCTTGATTTCCACAGCCAACAAAAATTCTGTCTCAAAAGGCTCTCATCATCTTCTATCTGAGCCTAATATCTGATTCTTAGTTTAGCAGCATAACTTTTATTCCAACTGACGCTCAGACACATATGTTCCATTAGCTAACTATAGGATCATTGACCAGAAATGATGTTTACAGAATTATACAGCTACATAATTATATTATGTAAATTTACCAAAGTAAGTACACAGCCTTTCACAGACAGATAGGAAGACCTATTCATTTATGTAACAATAACAATATCAACACAGTAATTCAATCACCAACAGTGATAACAACAGCATGCAGCTGTAAAGCTAAAACAAATCAAAGCTGTACAAATGTGTAGGAGTAGTAGCCATCGACACACAATGCATTTCATGTAACCAATAAAGACATCAGGGAGAACAGCACTCTCACCAAGGATTTTATCTGGCAGTTATCATTTATCCTGCAACAAAAAAACTAAGGGGATGCGTTCATTAACTTCTATAAATTTCATAAAGAGGGCATGTACTCTTAAAATCTTAAATGGCACTATTTTCCCCAAAATGCGTGGCTGCCTTCATTTGTGTAACTGCCAGCTGTTGTTTTGAACTGGCTGAAAAAAAAAGTTGCTCCCGTTGAATTCAAGTTCAAGAGTCCAAAACTGACAAGCTATGTTGTCACAGTTGTCTGCCCATCATCTCTATGCCCAATTCGTGTTCAGACAATCCCATATGAAAAGACTGATAAATAAACTAAAATGTACTTCTCAAGGATTGTTTTGTGTCAATCTCTCAAGCTCTCTACAAATATGACGGAGAAAACACAAATGGGCATTATTGCCATTTAATATGAAAGTGAAGTGTCTTTCTTTTTCAGTGACTGAATAAACATTTATCTGGGTTGGCAGAAGCTGATGGCAAATTTTTTTGATATCATGACTTATACCTGAGTCTCTGCTCAGAATAGAAGTAATCTTGAAATTTCTGTCTGTGAGACCAATTACTAAAATGCACTTTTTTTCAGATTTAATGCTTGGTTTTCTGAAAGCTTTGGGCACGCCACTATCCCAGACTTGAGAATTGTTATCTATACATGTTCTTGACAATCATGCTGAACAGAACTTGACTTTCACAGAAATTGCAGAAATAGAGAGCTGAAGGTTACATAGAATGCTCTACATGGACTGAATTTTCTGAATCTGAATCATTACCATTCTCATAAAGGCCTGAAGTGCCAAGCAGTGGGTTTAAAATTTCCAGTCCCCTTCCCCATGTATGTTGGAATATCCCTATTCCTTCATCTGATGAAAACATGTTAGTAATACATTTACTACATGTATTCACAAATTATATAATACCCACACAGCGACAAGACCACCAAACAAATAAAATTATTTATTCAAGCAGGCCTACATTCCTGTTGATTTGTGAACAAATATGCTGCTTTCTTTGACCCTAATTTAATTCTCCAGTTGCTGTAATGTAAATTACAAATAAACGGTGAATTTTAGTGATTCTACCTTTGTGTCCATGTATCACTGTGTCCAAAGTGGAATGTGGAGGCTAGTGAAGTAATCAAGTTCATGTGTAAACATGCAGATTTCACTTTGGTGATATTGTATGCTATCACTGCCAATCACTAATGCAACACATAACAGCTTCTGATGGTCAGCATGTGAACATCTCCATAGCTGTCAAACCACCCTAATCATGTGAAAACTTGTATGAGGAAACCACAACAACTGGATGTTTGCTCTTCCAGCCCTGTTATGAAAAAAGTTGTTTTCACAATAACAAACGGTATGGTGAAACTAGGAATAAGACTGTGTACAATACAACTGGCCCATTACATAGGTTCCACTGTATTAAATTTTGGGAGGCCATGATAGGTACTTTTACACAGTAAACAGATTTTGTTTTATTTTGAAACAGTGGTCAGTACTCTTGGTGTGTGAAACTTCACACAGATTTATATCACATTTATTCAGTGCAAACAAACTTAAAGCAATAAAAATGTTATACTGAGTGCAGGTATCCACTACTTTGATTTAAGGTTTTATGATGCTTCAGCGTAACTATGGCTGGTATCACCTTGTATCCACACTACTAGGGCACCAATAACCAAGGACGAAAAACTAGGAAGTCCTGTGTGCCCAATGCACACATTAAAGATCCCTAATTGTTTTAAAATCATGAAAGAATAAGCTTAAGGGTTACTGTGCAGACAAGACTAATAGCAAAATTCCACCCAGTAATTCACTTTCAAACCAATAAGGCAAAGTGTAATTGTAATCATGCTGAGGCACCACGAAACCCTACTCCAACAAATACAAAGATAAAAATGAGATAAAATGAGATAACCTCTTTAGCTAAGGCATGAGTATTGACAAGAAAAACAAAAATTGGTGAGAAGCCTTATTGCATCCAGTTTATAATATTGGAGAATACTTCTAAAGCTAAAAGAAAACTAGCTTTTTAGTTTACAGGGTTCAAGTGCGTTAATGACAATTAACTGCATGTAGTTCACGTCTTGTGTTCCAGAGTATGGGTCATAAACAGTAACAACAAAGTCAAATAAACAACAGGAGGATAATATGATGACAATGAAAGCTGCCCATTCCATTAACATATAATCAGGGATAATGTCACTGTGTTAACATAATGGCCTGATTCTCTTACGTAAGCTCAATACTGAATTACATATACCCTGCCCTGACATTCCTGAGGTCATGTTCTAAATTGCACATCAGGCCGACATGAACTGAATCAGTCCTTATGAGATCTGATGACAATGCATGCTCATGCTTCTTCGCATTGTTATTAACCCAGCAGGCCTAACTCAATCATTTTATCAATTTCCAGGGAGGCATCCAGTGCTGCTATCAATTTATAGGCACTGACCACTAACATTTGGACATTTTTCTATGTCTACAAGTGAGTAACCATTTAGGAAAATGTGAATGAAATGTTTCAAGGCACCTATGATGTGATCTTAGGCAGAAATCAAACTCATGAATGTTTGATATGGAGTCTGAAACCATAACTATACCCTGCCACACTGCTTCATAAAAACAGATTAGTTTTGTGGGGCTACCTCATTGCAATCTGAGGCACAAATATGATAATATTTGCTTTCATCAAGATAACAGCAAGATGAAATAGGTCATTATGTTAGGAGAGTGACATAATGATGCGTAAAATCTTGCATAGTTGAAAACTGTGGCTGAATGATACTGAAATGACATAATGATTTTGTACAAAATGTAAGATAGTGTAGACCAATGTAATGTAATATAGTGTAGGCCACTACATCACAGAAGAGTATTTAATATCGTAAATGTTGTAGGAGCATTATGTGTGCCTAGTTACCACTTCTTTCTTCTCCTAACTAGGGTTTAACCCTTTCTCTCTAGTGACTCTTTTCTGCATACAGATAGGAAAGCAAGCATATGAATTTGATGAATGCTTACTGTAAAACTCACTGGAACAATAAGGGTATGAAAGAAAGTGTTCAGATCTGATCAGGGCTGATCATGAATGTATAGATAGACATTTACACATCCATCCTCAAAGCATTTTGTAATTTACAAAACACTGTGCCATCCATGATGCCAAATGGAATATAATGACACTAGCTCAAAGATGTGTGGATACGTTCTAAAAAGATGACATTAAACAAAACAAAACACGAAATGTCTACAGGTCACTGAGTGACCAGAAGGAATCATTCATAAACCTCCTGGACCCCAGAAATGAATAATGCAAAATAAAACATCTGTGACCAACTGCGAACTCAGTCTACAGACACAGGAATGTGTCCATGTAACACCCCAAATTTGCAAATTATATCTACTTTTGAGCTTTCACTCATTTAAAATGTCTTCCCACCACTGCAGAAAAAAAAAAAAAATCCACTTATATAATAACATGGTGAACCAAAACATCCATCCAACTTCATCACTTGAACTAAAATCTTTCAGTTGAGAAATCAATTTTTCATTTCTGCTCCATTCTTAAGAACTGAGCAGGGGTGATCAATGTAGCCTTGAGAAAGTATGCAGCCATAACAACTTGATGACAAAGTCTACCCAATAAAAAATAAATGTGAGAAATTACAGAAGAACACATACTGTATTACCTTCTGCCCAATGTTTCTGATTATTTAACAATCGCCCACATTTCATTCCAGTAATATTGTGCCAAAATTTAATTTTAGTCACAGTAATACATCCACACTTTTACTGCAACTCAAAAGTGTAAAATCACCTTCATGGCTTTATGTTTTTACTTTAGTGCTTTACAATCAACCATTGTGGATCTATACCTAATATTTATGACAAGAAAATGCAAGACACAATAGTCTATAACTAAGTCTCTCTAAACACGAACATATCTCATAAGATCTTACACTGATATCAATAACTGATGTTAATGAATACAGCTGCATATAGGTACTTCTTGTTATGGTAGAGTGGACCCTCCGAGATAAGATCCTCTCAATTACGACTTCCTCTCGATTATGACCTAAAATCTCGTGACGGGTCGGTTTTTTTATATGAATAGCAACTCCATCCGAAATCCGACATGCGAACCACCCTGAACCTATGTTCAGCCTTCCCGCCCCTCTGAATTGCGACCCGCCCGCATGGTTCAAATACATGTAGTCGTGTAGTTTGATGCCGGTCGGTCTGCCTCATGACATAATACCAGTGCCAGCCTCTTGAGCCTCATTGATTCAGTGCATGACTGATAGGCTAGGCAAGGTGGGCCTAGGCTACTCTGTCCATCTCGCCCATGAATACGCTGGCTGCAATGTTACTTGCGCTAGTCAAATATGATTGGCCTCAGGAAATGACGTCACCTAAAGTAAGCCAATGAAATACTACACAGACTGTATGGTAGGGCTGCGCGACACCAGCAACTTTTCGGTATTGCATTATTCAAATTGACACCAGTGTAGTGTAGCTGAACAGGTGTCGACACCGATTGGACACAGAGTAATGATGTCATGTTATTATGCGATTCGAGATAGCGGAGCCAGTCCGCAACACGACACAATTCGCTGTTCAGGGACTCCCGACCAGCATCGCCAGGGAGCATGTCTGAGCCCCTATTTGCATAAGGGGACATTACTTGGGAAATAATTTTATGAGAATTACTGCAGCGAGCGCCAGCAAGGCAGTGTCAGAAAACGTGTCATGTCGCGACTCCAACCCTGGTATCAGAGAGTTGACTCAATAGTCTATATTGCCAGTATCGACACTGGTGTCGGAATCGTGCCTATTCCTACCGTATAGTATTCGCGATTTTTTTCCCACACTGTCTTTCTCCAACAAGTGCACATCAGGTCATAACTTTTATCTAGACCTTGGCTGCACAAATTAACTCAGACCTGCAACTATAAGCAAACACAAGTGAAAGACACTCATGTTTGAGGAGGCGGCCAACATTGTAAAGAGGAACAGGGCTGGAGAGACTGCAAAGCATATTGCAGAGACATCAGGTGTGGACAAAACCCGCCTCCACTAGTATTAGCGTGAACCTCTCAGTTACGACTTCCTCCCAGTTAAGACCTTTTCATGAACATTTACAAAGGTCTTAACTTGGAGGGTCCACTGTACTCAAGAACATGACTCCAATTTAGCATTAATTTTGCTCAAATGCTTGAGTTTTGAATTCAAAATCATGCTGCACATTTACTGCTGTTGGGCGAACACATGATAAAGAATAATTTGCCAGTAAAGTCCTTGCTGAAGTGCAAAATCATCAATCTAATAATAACAGTCTTCTTATAAACAGAAATGTCTCTCTGCTAATTTGAATATGCTCTCTGAATGAGCCAAATTAATCTAACAGAATTCAAATCATGACAAATATTATCAATCAATCAGCATGTATGTATCATGTTACCTGGGCTGAAATATGTCCCCGACTTTGATTGTCCAGACAAATTTGCCCTCAAGCATGGAATGAGAAGCAACCATTTCCAGGGGTTGCACACTGTATTACAGAGAAATCTGATCTCTCTTTTTTAACACCAGTATTGTATACATGTACCTGACTTGACAAAAATAGAAGGAAAAGCAGCATTTTACTAATACTTTCAATATCACCAGTGTTGATGCATAATGTCCTGTATTGAATGACTTAAAGAAGAGTAATCAACATTATGCGCTAACATGTATGATACCACACTTTCAAAAAGATGTCTAATTCATGATCTGTTGTACTGACATCAAAACCCTAAAAGCCAAGATAATAAGGATGAAAACTAAGGAAACTCTTCCTAATCCTGGAAACTTCTAACACTTACTTCTCAAAAAACAGAATTCAATTTGCCCAAAGGTAATTTAGTAGCCAGATTTACCTGGCCTAAAGGAAAAAGATAACAGTGTAATGGTTAGTGGCATCTATCTTTCATTCCTTATAAATGCAGTCAACTTGTACAGGTGGGCCATTCTAGTAGACCGATCTTTTCAGCTCAAGACAAAACCTTTCTCTAATGGTTTCCCAAATGGGTATCTTGGTCACAGAGTGAGTACCGAAAATGGTGAATTAAACAGACGTATGTTCATTCTAGTAAAAAACCTGTTTAATCCAGCGGCAAGTTGCCTTAAAAGGTAGCCATATACAGGTTGTTGCCATACCAGGTTTAACTGTATCTTCAAATTACAGGCTGCTATATTAAATGGTACAAGCTTACCTCAATCTCCAACTGTCTCTTTGATATAAATTTCATGCTCCTAAAATATGAAAAGTATGAATAAATTTTAAAGTGGGAAAGATGCAGCTGCTACCAAACCTGTGATCAACAATATCATGTGGAATGACTAAAAAAGGCACATCTGGAATGAAGTGGATTAAAGCTGAGAATTCTCGTTCCTAACTTGACTTGTTCCAGCAGCAGCTGCTGGCTGACTTGGGTTTTCAGAGACTGGTAAAGAAGGACCAGGCTGGCCGTTGGCAGTGCTTGAGCTGTTGGCTTCCATGTTAATGCTTGCCTCACGAAGGACCTTAAATGTAATAAATACAAATGATAAGCAACAGACTGTGAAAAAAATTTAAGACTTTGTACAAGTCAAAGAAATTTCTGAAAAGCAGAATCAAATATGAGTCTCACATATGCTGACCTGCATAATAATAGAAAACGACATCGGATTAAACCCTGAATATAGGCCTGGGCCTGTGACTAACAAAAACTCATTCCAATGCCTAATCAAGTGAACATGAATGATTGTAAAGAGATTAGACCAGTTTTCTCTGACATGCTCAGTGAGAAATCAGTGCTACAATGGAGTGGTCAGGCTGTTCCAATTTTCTTTCATAATACTACAACATGGAAGCTTGAAATCCACTGAATAAACAAAGAGGAGATTTCCCGCATTAGAAAACAAATGCAAGAAAGATTATATGTATACAAGGGAATGAATTCAAAACCTGTTTCAATAAAAGGAATGTCAGGACAGCCCAAAATATTAGATATCAGGAACAAAAGATAGGCATTTGTATCTTACATGGGAGAAGCAGTAACACGAGAATTGTAATACAAGATCCTTGTTGTTGTTGCTGTGGTTAAGTGTGGTTACTGATCCAGCCCCTCTTAGGCTTTAGTTCTTCAGCTCAATGCCATGTAGTGATATTAACAAGTTCTTTGCAACTGCTCTGAGAAAGTGTACTCTGCACTATGTACGTTGGGGGAGGGTAAAGAAGCTGTTCCCTAGCATCACTGAGAGATACATTATCCTTCTGACTGATGTAACCCAAATATGATTTGGAATCTCACTAAGTGTTGGTACTTCATTTCAGAAGGGCCCTAGACTTGTGTTAAGGGTTCTCATAATAAGCATGGCTGTGTGTATATTGAAATTATAGAAATGCCTACCCTTAGGTGATCCTCCACATCCGCAAGACTTTGGTCTATCCAGTCCAGGGTTCCAGACATGCGACATGCATTCTTTGTTATCATCACCAGATGACTTACTGACAGGACCAAAGCAGTGAACCTACAGAAGTGTGATCAAATGGGTTAATACAATGAAAACATCAAACAATGGATACACAAATTAAAATAAATTCATGACGATCTCTTTGTAAAGATACCTGGAAGATAAGGAAGGAGATAAAAGGGAATGAGGAAAAGAACTGAGAGAAACTACATGTGAGACACTCATGCAACAGAGGTGAGCATGTGGTAGAAAGTGATATAATACACAGGGAAATGCCAGCCTTAGGTCTAATGGTGACAACAACCATGTGATTAGCCTAGCTGAAAAATACCATCTATCCATTCAGCAGTGAAATAGGTACCAGTACAGCGATTGTGTTATCTTTGAATGGCAGCAGAGTAATATGACAGTCACATAAAACAAAGCACAGTCAGAACAAGAGAGATGACTGCAGAGAAAAAGCACAGCTTTGATTTGATGTAAACAAGAAAATAACTTGATTGGTCAATCAGCGACACATGTACCTGGCTTCCAATAATCTGGGATCCAAGGGTGGGTTGATGGACTGTACCACTTCATCAACACGAGGGTTGATTCGCTTGGCAGCTGAAACAATCTCTGTGAGGGTTTCTTGTGTGCGTATGTTTGGTGCATTACCCATGGTCATACCAACTAGTTTCTCTGTCAGGTGATGACAGGTTTTCAAAATGGACAAACAATGGGGCACCAGTCCTCTGTGAACACAATATGAAGGTTGATGTAACACACAGTAAACATCCCCCAGTTATGAATGAAGATGTTTACTGACATTTTTTCAATGTGCTTAAGATGACTATTTCCATCAATTTCAGTTATACTGTGTCTGATTTTCATTTTCTCCATTTCTCATGTTATTCTTATTTATTGTAGAGGGGTTGTTTTGTTTCGGTTTTTTTTTTCCCCCACAAGGATCTTATTTTGGCAAATTTTGCAAGGTGAGTTTGGCTCTCGAAAAAGATTCTTGTTCAAATAAGTCCTTTAGACAGTAAACAGTGCACAATTGACTTGGATGTTTGCTACCATAGTGCATGAAAAATATGTCAGCATTTGTTTTGTATGGATTTATCAGCATATCTTTTGTGTAGGCTTGCTCTGCTACTTTTTACTTAAAGAGGAAGAAATCCTGCTAATTCATGCCTGATTATGCTAGACTTCTGCATGTATGCATGAGAAACCATCATGCGCTGTTCGTAAAAATTAGATCCTTGCAAATTTCAACTTTTTTGCCCAAATTAGATCTGCATGAAATAAAAACACTTCTGTAGTATCAAAATCGTTCAACATTATGATTATAAACTAGCAAGGGCACTGTGTAAGTCTGAGTATGATTGCAAGCATTGAGTGTTCTTAAAAAAGGGACTCGTCGAGATCCTGCACATACCAGGAAAATGTGGCTCTGAGAAATAAAATTTCTTGTTATCTATACTAAGTCTCCTGTCATTACATATCCTTCAATATCAGTTAAGACATGTTGAGAGCATTTCCTGAATGGCACCAGGCCATATTTAAAGAACACTTATCTGTGTGAGTTCCTGGTAACAAAGCTTCGTTACTTAAAAGAATTTTCTGCGATAATCATAAAACACTTACAAACAGTTTTATCAGACTAATTTCATCCCTACATTCAAAATTTTTAAAGGCAAGGCTTTCAATCACTTTTCAAGATTTAGAAATGCAACTTACGTGGCATCATCGACCCACTGATCATTGTTGAGCAGTTCTTCCAGCCTGGGGTTAGTGATCTGCACATCTCCCAATTCCACATCCATGCTAGACTGAGAACCCACAACATCTGGAGATTCCACAATAAGCTGGGCATCTTGCCTGGAAATGAGTTTACTGTTAAAACATTGTGCAGTATGAAGGTGCATTATATTTCATAGCTGAGGCACATTAACTCTCTTGCTTTGCTTAAAGCTTAATAAGTTCAGGAGGCTGGCATTTACTGAGGAGTTCCTATATCCACTCTCAAATACACTGTCCAGTCTTATTAAAAAGCTCATTATTTGACATGTTACACATGTAACACAGAAAGATATTTTGATTGGTAGATTGAAAAATAAGGGGGCATTTTTTAACAAATTGTCCATATTTTAAGAATATTTAGAAGTAACAGCTTTTTACTTTTTTTTTTCTTTGCCTTATATGAAAATGTATTTGAACTGCATGTGGAAATAAATCATGTAATACCAATAAATGGTACAAAAAGACAGTCTCAGCAGGGTTCACACTCATGCAAAAAAAAAAAAATGCACTTTTTTACTTTGCCTAACTGTAGTTTTTGATCAGCTACACACTGGTGTATGCAAATTGTCAGCTTTCCAAAATATGAAATTTTCATGATGTCAACTAATCTACAATCATAGTGGTGAGTTAGATCCAATTTAAACGATTTTATGTCTCTTTTCTTATCAGCCGAAGGTCTTAATCTCCATTTTGTAGTCCTGCATCCTTTTTCTTTTATGGTGCTTAACATGTGGGCTTATAAAAATGATTGTATGCAACCCATCTTTAACAGTGCAGTGTCTCTGCATAAGTCATGCAGAATGAACAAACCCAAACCCTGTCTGAAGGTAAGTCATTTATTTCAATTTCACAAGAGAATATGGTTAACAGGTTTGTTATACTTAAGGAAAGAGATATTTTCAAATAATTAATACAAGGCAATAAAAATAGGATGTATAGTGGTGGAGATAAAATTCCTCAGCTGTCTTACCTTGTGTCCTTATTATGTTGCTCGGTGATAAGGTCCACTTTTTTACACTTGTACTTCAGTATCAGAAGTAAAGTGATCAATGCTGCCACAAAAACAGCTGATAGGACACCTATGGCAATTGCCACTACGAGCTCCATTACTCTTTGATGCAGTGTAATACCTGCAAAAGGATAACATAACACAAAAAGTTAACAAAAGTCTAGAAATCAGCCAAATTATAAGCACATCTTCAACATTCAGTCTGAGACATTACCTACCTTGTCTTCAACAATCACATGAGATTTTTAAAAATCGTAATATTTCAACCTCTAAGTATACTCATGCAACTGCACACTGTTTTCAGAGCAAGAGATCATAAGAATTTTTAAAACTCACCTCAGCCAGATATTTGGCACCCATAAAGATGTGACACTGATGCTCGATCATCCGTTGCAATGACTGAAGAAGATAAAAGTTCGCCAAAAGTAAAATCATAAGCCACTAAATCTAGTATCTGGCAGGCTACATATTATTATTGTTTATGAAAAATGGTCAAATGTGGCCCTGCAGAAGTCACAATTAACATGCAACTAACACTAAAAGGGATCTGAATAGCTGATGAACAATAACTTGATGAACATACTCATATTAACACATAGACTAGTCAAGGCCCAGGATTAGGATGAGTTTAGGATTAGGAATATATTCTGCAGCTGAAAGAGGTTTTTACGGAACAGCAATATTCAAGTTCGAGGTATGTGTGCTACAGTAATTCAGGCAAAATTCTGCTACTCTCTCTAACCTAAATATATATATGAGATGAGTGAGGGTAAGAAGAGGTAGAATTAGAAGATGAGAATGGGAAGACAATATAGGCTGAATAGCATAAGTGTGCTACAAAAATAGCCTATGTCCAACATTTTGCGCTAAGTACATGCTACATGCTGTCTGTGAAATCAAGGCACATGTCATGATCATGTTGGCATGTTAAAAAATAAAAATAATAATCGTTCTAATCTAATCTGTTAAACCAACAGACCAATAGTCTAGACTCTAAGGCCTGTAATTTATACTGAGCTCAATTAGAAACGCATCACCCGGGACTTTACCTTTTTACCATTTATTGATATCCGATTTTTTAAATAAATGGAACACCGACTGAGGACATCTCTGACTACTCACTACCTTAGTTTTAGCCACGTGTGAATTCGAATTTCGATTGACGGTGCCGAATGCATCTTTAAAGTCTTTTGACACTAAAAAGTTTACTGATGAATAGAAATCACTCAAATTTTTGTCACATATTCTTCGGCTCGTTGCAATTAAAAGGCCTACTTTTTTTTTGCCGAATCAGTTTCAATTTGATCTCAACCAAGATGCCTCGACTTAATGAAGCCGATCGAAATTTGTGCATTGGTCTCAACCAAGCTGGGTTTTCCTCCAGACAAATAGCCAGGAGGTTAAATTGCAATCAGTCTACTGTTATTAGACTTGTGCAACGCTATCAGCAAACTGGAAGCGTCGCTGATAGTCCCAGACCTGGACAACCACGGGTTACCACCCCTGCGGAGGACCGGCACATTGTGCTTTCTCATTTGCGGAAGAGATTCCTGCCAGCTTCAGTAACCGCTAGGGGGCTTCGAGGGAGACGTGGCCTGTTGCCTCCAACACTGTAAGAAACAGGCTGGCCAATGCAGGACTTCGTTCAAGAAGGCCGTATGTCGGTCCTCCCCTGACGCCTCAGCGCCGTTTGCGACGCCTCCAGTGGGCCAGGAATCACCTCAGAATCACCCGACTTCAATGGGATAACGTACTGTTTACAGACGAAAGCAGATTTTCCGTGTCAACAGCAGATGGCCGCATTCGAGTATGGAGA
>JAWQUT010000020.1:3637527-3665899 GCA_033807755.1 Ellobium chinense | reverse complement strand
AGCATTGCGGAGGCTGCAGAGATGTTAGTTACAGCCCTCTCTAAAAGCTTCATCTGTGGAATATCAGGTATTGCTGCCTTTACCTGTGATGCCAATGTTTTGAATGAGTAATAATGCAGTCTGTTATATTATAATGATTTTATACACTGAAGGTCTAAAAGGATGGTATCCGGGTTAAAGTTACTGATTTATTATGAGTGGTCAAAACGGAGTGATCTGCCCCAAAACAGCAGTATCCATATTTTTCAGTTTTTGGTTGTTTTGTTGTTTTTTGTCAGCAAAATAAAAGTCTGGATTCAATACGCATAATATGAATTTGATGACAAGAACTGGCAAGTTATTCTGATTAAGGTTACATTCTTGATTCTTGATACAGACTTCTAATTGGCTGAAAATAACATGCTGTTACATGCGTTAGGACGACAGTAAAAAAATGGGCCCTAGATTTATTTTACATTCTCTCCTGATTTTGTAAATTAAATCTGGTTTGGATCATTCACTTCGGTTTCGGTGTGGCCTTCTGTGCGGAGCATTTGTCGTTAAGGAAACTGGTTAGCTTGTTTACACCTTTCGATGTATCGGTTCGCAGCTCGAAAACGAACTGCAAGATCTATATTTTGAACATCATATTTAATAAGCTCATTGAATTCTGCAAATAATTAAAGAAGACTTAGAGATTGGTGAAGTTCTTGTAAGTGACAGTAGAGAAAACAGTTTATTGGCTCAAAGAGGAAAATTGGAATTAAATTCTGTATAGATTTCTCTGGTCTCTGCAGCTTCTCACCGTGTGGAGACTCGTATCCAAATGGACTCAAGATTTGCAGCTGCTGGATTCGATTCCCGCTATGGCTATGTTGTAAATGCCCTGGAAAACGTATTATTCACATTCTTTTCCGACCGCTTTTCTGTTTCTGAACAGAAAAGCTTTGGTTAGCAGTGGTTAGCTGGTTAAATTTAGTATTGCAACGGAATGCATTTTTAGAATGCTAGTGTTCAGGACTTGTTAATGCCAGTGGCACTCTATGCTTCCAAGGAATTGAGAAGGTCCTTCAGTGTTGTGGCCGACTGCGGTAATAAAAGTGTGAAGTCGCGTAATCAGGTTCTAGCCTAGGCTCAAGACTCATAGACCTCATTATCATCGCTATGATTATTATTATTATCTTAATGACAAATTTATTCATTTAGTGGCTCATTTTGGTTGCAGTCTTGATTCACGAAGTAAAGCACTCGGTATAGGTATCGACATCGGAACAGGGATTGTTTCGTGTCATGTGGTATTGGCCCAGCATCACATTTTGACCGTGTCACACAGTGTTTAGGCCTGCTAGCCCTCGTTTAACACGGCTATGACCCCTTGAAGCTCAGTGCATTATGAGGGTTGCGGGGGCGGCAGCTACGGCTCTGAGTGCAGACCATACGGATACTATAACTAATGATGAAATCATCAAAAAAGATATCAAAAGGCTTTTGAGGCCACAGAACAATGATGCCAGATTGGGCTCTTTCGAAGCCCAAATACGAGATTTTTGGCTCTTTTCGATAGTCCTTGGTTCCCAAATACCTGACTGGCTTTTTGACTCTTTTTTTTTTTTTGGCTTCAACGGACTTTAGGTTAAAGTTGACTTATTTTATTTACAAAAAAAGTAATTACACTTCTCTCAACCTTTTTGTATTTCAAGTGGTTGGGTTTCTGTCATATTTCAATGATATATGCCCGATGAACACGAATCATAGAACAACTCCAGACAATTTCTATTTAACAATAATTTCTTACATTATTCTAATGTTTGTAAAAAGTTTTATGATAAGATAGTGTCAAAATATATCTAATTCCTATCTTATATCCAAACTTGAACCAGTTTGGCCCTGTCAAGACATGGTTTGGCTCTTTCTAGTGTTTTGGTGGGGTTTTTTTGCGTATGCGATTTGGCCTCTGCTCGAAAACAAGGTCTGGCATCCCTGCCACAGAGTGAAATCACAAGTTATGTGCACCAGCTTGGTTTCCATTTGGTACATTACAGTCCCCTGGGGACTTAAATGCACGAGGCTTGCACTGGCCGCGGTTTTGAAGTCCGAACAGGTTGAATCGATCAGAAACAAGTTAGTCTAACAGAAGATAAACTTGTGATTTTTGGTTTTGTGGATGAGTCCCAGAAGCTCAGGCATAGCTGTGGTGAAATCCATGGCTTGAACCCAGTTTGTGTAAGATGGGCTAAACTTTTTTTTTCGGAGGTTTACAAGTCTCGTATCCCGACAATGCCGGTCCACGCGACCCCACATTATTTCCAACGCTAGCTATATCATCCATTTGATCAAGAACATTCTCAACTTCCCAGGGAATACAGAGCGCGGCATTTACAGACGCTGATCAGCACTGGAATTCTTATTAGTTCTTTCTTTGCCTACAGCCAGGTGCTCAAGTTAATCACTTTGAATTTGGTGTTTGTACTTGGGCAATAGGACATTATCAGGATCATTGGCATAACAGGAAGTATGAGCCGCATCACTGCAGAACTAGCCACCTGGGTGCTCGAAAGATTGAGCATTTACCTCTTGATATATGAACGATCCACTCTAGTTGCACAATTCTCTTTGGGCATCTTTCGAGGTGTTTAAAAAGCACTATTTTCTCAGCCATTAAGGTATGAAGATGCCATTGTTTTTTTCACTGCTGGCTATATAAGATTTGACACCTCTCATTAACTTATCAAGGGGTCCCGTGCCAAAATACTTTCCAAACATGTTGTTTAGCTCTTCCTCCAAATTTTGACACAAAGAAAAATGCCCTAAACCAATTAGAATTTGAGACCTTAGGCAATGAAGCAGGCTGGCTACCTAATATTTTAGACCTTTTCACTCAGTAAACAGGGTAACCTTACCCACCTAGCAACAACCACAAATTTTATACTTGAGTGGCCAAAATTCACCTATTCTGAATCTACAAATGTATTTGCACCAATCTAAGCCTTTGAAATTAAAATCCAACCCCTTTCCCCCCCTCCCCATGGCCAGTTTCCTGCTTTCATAAGGACTTTATATTTAAAATTGCATATTTTTATGCCAGGTGCTAATGGCATCTTCATACCTATAGGCACTCTTTTCTCAAATATTTAGCAGGGTCCAAGCCTAGTCTCTTTAGAGCCATAACCGTGCTGAAAAGCGGCGTTAAAACCCAACACAAAAGAACACAGAAACAAACTGCAGAGCTTACTGCAGATGAACACCTTTCTTTGATTTGATAAAATGAACCGAAATTTAAGCCCATTCACTGTATGATCTGACCTTGTGCGCAAGAGAATAATTGTTGTCGTTGATGGTGGAAAATTTCACCCTTTTTTTTTAACCTATTGTCATCGAATTCCAAAACACAATAAACCGTTCTCAGTTATGAGTATTTACGGTCATCTGGACATTGCAAGCTATAACTCAAACAGTCATTGCATCCGCTTTCGACCCCAGTGTCAGATGAATATGACTGGCTGATAATATGGTACATTTCATTGGCTTTTATTTTTTATACTGATATATCTTTTACTCGCGGAAGCGAGATTTCATGACACATTATTCTATCATTTACATTTACATTTTGTTTACGCTGGAAGTGAGCTTTGTTGGATTGACTAATTAAGAATAGTCTATGATAAGTATATTCTTTAAATTTTCTCTTGAAATAAAGCAGCGGATGCTCCGCCCCTTGAAGAAGTCTTGATCGTTGAGAAAGTTCTTGCAAGGAGCTGTAAGGAAAGTGTTTTAATGACTTGAAGAGAGGCACGATAATAGGAGAAGGAAGACAAGGTAGGACAGGATTATCAACAGCGAACAAATGTAGTGCAGCAGTGAATGCTATTTTAAAGAGCTCGTTTGGAAACATGGCGGCATCAAATGCGCGGAAGTTTACAGCTGTTCATGGAACAACCGCCTCCAATAACGCTCGTGCGGAGCGTGCTCCAGTGCATAAAACAGACGGCTTTGGGCTATATGTGTCTCAGATCTGGGAGATTAGAAGAAATTGATCGCCGATTCAGTTCCGCCATTGTCTGTCTCAGGTTATCCTGTAGTGGTAAGCACGGCTTGGCGTCAACGTTGCAATTAAGTGAGTGTATTGAAAGAGGCAAAAACGCCAGGAAAGCAAGGACAGTGTTAAACCCTTATGCTGATTTGTCGAGTTGCATCGGGACCCCCAAGAGAAGCGCCTGAATGCTGTCAAGATTTTAATGGCCTCTGTCACAATGCAGGGGCAATTGCCCTCTGCTGTGACAATGGATTTAGGGCCATCAGAAAGGGGATTGACTGTCGTGAAGTCAAGTCTTAAGTCACTTATCAGGATTATTCTCGCGGGCGTCGGTTTCTTCACGCCTTTGCGCTTCTAATGTCCGGTGGACGTCAAAGAAAAACAGCGGTGAAGAATTGCTCAGAATTTCTCATATTTTTATGGCAATGGACTCCCGCCTGTCTGCGTCAGTGGAGTGTGTAAAAACGTTTTCTTTCTTTTCAGTTTGCCCATTTTCAGGGTACATAGCGGACCCCCTTGGTGCTTCCTCCATTTTCCTTCTTGCTTGGCGTCATTCCGTCAATCGAGCAGGAAAAACAGACAGACAATGGATGTCTCTTCCATGACCCCCTCCCTCCCCGGGCCACCCCACCCACTCCCAAACCACACTCACACTTTTTTTTTCTTTCTGGTAGTCTACCTTGTAGAGTTGTATTGGAGTTCGTGTGGTTTGCGCCTTGAGGCATGGATATACAGACTGTGGAGGATCTCATTGCCATTTTGACAGGTAATTCGCGCACTCGGGGCAATTTCATCCCTTACTGATGAGGCCGCCAGAGGGTCCCCGTCGTGCCTGGTGTGTTGGGGCGGATGAAAGCTTGTTCACCCGAAATGTGGCGGATTCCTCGCCACGGTTGCCACCCTGCGCAGCTTCCTTGCCTTTGTTACGCGCTTTTCCGCATCGGTGACCGCCTATCACCCTTTCAAGCCGTTTGTTTGTGCCTGGAGCAAGAGTCAGGTTTAAACCTTTAAGAACACTGGGCTTGATTTCTCGCAACCGTAGGCAGGGATTTGGAACACTACAACGGCTTTTTTTAAAAAAGGACCCAATTTTGTCCCCAGTGAATTAATATTGGAAATTTATGTCTGAACCCGATGCACACTTTGCTTTTCTATATGGTCGTTAGCGTTAACATAGCCAGGCATTGAGCCTCGTCAATTGTCAGGCACTGCTGACCTCCTTGTGAAGTCATGCACACTCGGAGAAATCACATTTGTACATTATAATGCTTAATGGATACGAGAAAAATTGGTTTCTGCTCTCAGGTTCTGGAGATCTGAATGCAGCTGAAATTACATCGAACGCTTGTAGCTGTCGTAGAGGATACATGATCAATCATAACCTAAAATTAATATTAGGCTATACATGATGAGTTTAGTACCATGTGGTCATCATAGTAGATTCAAAATGGTCTTGAAAACACTTGAAAATGAAGAATTCCATGAAAATTCCACGACATTCTTTGTGGCTATGAAGTCATTGAAATAGTTCACGTCTGGAATGCAATTTTCAGGAATGTACGGAAACTGTTTTGAGAAACCAGACTCAAACAGGGGACCCTGAGGCCGGAAGTTACACAGGCTGCAGTCTTCAGAAACGTGTCTGAAAACTGTAAAAAAAACTCAAAAACCTTCAGACTGCTGACAGAGTGATCATGTGCATAGTGTTTCAAAAGACTGACATGAAAGGGGAAATCATGCCCCAATCAATGCCTCATTTGATGGAACATCAAATGTACATGAGAGTACAGAGGAGCACATTATGGTGGAAGATGTTTGAAAGCAACTACCTTTTAGTCTGGGAATAATATAACTAAGCGCGTACCTGCATTCCGCTCCTGGTAACCCACATGCCCCGGGAACGACCTAACAGTTTACCACACGGTGGTCATGAGAGGAGGCTAATCTAGACAAACAGTTCTTGTTCTACTCTTTGATACGGGTAGGCGTGGCCGGAATCAAGCCTTCCTAACACCTACCCAGTATTTTTTGGCCACCCATTCACGCGCCAGTAATACCAAGAACATAGCAAGACTATTTGATTTAGACACGATCTCTGCTATATGCAGGTCTTCACAGGCAGTTTCACTGTGTCAGTATTTGAGCCGAAGAAGTATGTTAAGAAAACGATGAAAGCAGCAGAACAATCATAATTTTATATGTAATTGTTTCCACTCTCATGAGCAAGCTTCAATGACGTAGCAGTACACAGGGGTGGAGTGATTGTGTAGGGGAGGGGGGGGGCTTATTAGTTAATGAGGGGGTACAGTGGTGTTTTTTCTTTTGCGGGGGAGGGGGAGAGGGGAAGTACCTATAAAATGATGACACCAGCGAAAAGAATATCTTTATAAGGGCGCAGGAGGGGCAAAGGTCTACAAGCCGCGTTATCTACCCCATAGTCTGTGCATCATCAAAGACAGGTCTATGCTATTTCCCTTTTTTTAGCTTTATAATTATCTGATAAACATAAACATTTTCTTGGCTGGTATATCAAACCCATGTCATTTTGCATACACTTTTCATGTATGGATAGCCATGCGTGTAAACTGTGGCATCAGCATGAACTTATGTTCAATAATAGTTCATTTCATTTGCTGTGTTTTTATAATAGCATGTGTGGTTGAATTATTAAATAAACTCTATTGTTGCAGCTGCTGCTGCTATTGTTGCTGTTGTTGTTGTTGTTGTTGTTAATGTTGTAGTTGTTGTTGGTGTTGTTTTTTTGTTGGTGTTGTTATGGTGATGTGGTGCTGGTAGTGGTGCTGGTGCTGGTGGTGATGATGATGATGATGATGATGATGATGATGATGATGATGATGATTGATGGTGACAGTGACGACGATTACATTTTCTTTATTTAAATCACGATCGACTTCGCTTAATAACAATTTACTCCAACTCGTAACATTTTCCAGATCATACAACTTCTTCTTTGATGAAAAGTAACTGAATAGTAAATAATCGCAGTTTCTTTCAACTGCAATTATTCCCACGCTCCCGACGAGATGTCACTGAGTTGAGTCGAATGTGCTTCCAACTTTTAGAGCCACAGCGGTGCAGCTCTCATCTCTTACCCGAAATGTAACGCTACGTATCAGTTACAAAAAATCTCCGTTTTGGCGGATCGGAAACGGGATGGTGTCAGATTCACCAGGACAAATACCGCCGTACGTGCCGATAGCCCTGCAATTTGGGGAGTCCGAAAACCGAACTCCGGGGCAAGAGAGACGAGACAAACAACATGATAAAAAAAAATGGAAAGTTAAATTGTAGCAGCATCTTATCTTTGGGGTTCATGGGATGTGACTTTCACCCCGTTCACTCATTGCATTCATTCACAAATTAGCGCCTTTATTTTTTAGAAATGTTACACCGGGGTTGTCCATTATTACAAGTTTCGTTTGTGAGTACACTTTATTAGTTGTTGTCTTTTTCAAACTTACTACTTCAGTTGTTGTTGTTGTTGTTGTTGTTGTTGTTGTTGTTGTTGTTTGTTCGTAAACTTATTTACAGTACTTTGTTCCACACTACAAAGACAGTAAACAGCATTCTCGAATTCCTTCCTTTCCCTCTACACCCACGCCCCCTTTCCCTCCTCCTCGAACCCACGCCACCCACAACCTTCAAAGTGAAGTCCACATGAAATCATAGACTGGCGGTCAGGTTGCTTACATCTTAACTGGCATGGGTGACTTGAGTTCTGCGCTACTCATATTAATGTGGCCTTTTATGAGTGCAACGCGGCCGAATGGCAGTGGTGTAGATGTGGGTGTATGACGATCGTGGGTTCGATTCCTGTCATGGTCATGTTCACTGGGAAAGTATTCTGTTCACATTATTTCCTATCAGCCCTCTGACTCTGAAACATGGGGAATCCTTGTCAGTGTTTTAGTTTGACGGACTGATCTCACCCAAGGCTTAGACCGAGGTTTAGACCGAAGCACTCATTGCGAGGCCCTGTCGAGCACTTAATACTCCGGTCTTTAAAGATCAGTCTATCAGACAAAAACACTGATAAGAATTCCCTTTCTCATTTAGCAACATAAAAAAGAAACCATTAATTATTGTTATAGATCTAGTCTAGATTTTGTCAGCACCTCACAACTGTTAATACTGGAAGTCAGCTGTGCTGCCCATAACCACTACGGCGCCCTGTGACTCCATCAGTGCAAACAGTGTGCGCAGTTAGCTTCTTAATATACCACTCTTGAATGTATGAAAATCGAGGATTCCCAGTGACTATAAAAATATCCTTTAACGTGGCGAGCATTTACAAACTATTGCCTCCTAGTGCGTAATCAGTAAAAACGCTTTGGGTGTGGATACTCCCTTGACGATTTGAATGTAGTGCGTTTTAGTGATATAGTTTCCTAGTCATGAATAGAATGACGTAGTTTAGTGACGTGGAATGTGGAATTCCTTGTCAGTATCTCATGTCTTGGTAAGCCAAACATCTCACACTAGAAATAGCTCGTTGGGATGAGAAAGTAGATGGCTGGCTAAATAAGCCGAGTGTTTGTGATCATAAATGAAACAACAGCAGGCAGCTGAACATATAAAAAAAAAAGTCGCTTGAGCAAACATTGATTTTATACGAAATAAATGAAGAGATCATTCTCATCAGGTGCCATGCTGCAATTCCTTGCCAGACCTTCCTCTGCTTCTTGTATATTTTTGTCCATTCCTAATCACCGTGAGTTTTCGTACGATCATCGTGCATCAAGTCTCTATCTGCCGCTCTTGCCCTCAATCTTTTCCAGTTGTTGCAAGATGTTTTAGATCTAGCTGGTGATATCGTCTAAAAGTTTTGCTTGGCGTTATCTGATTTCTGTCACTCTTTTTCCCCCCTCATAAAAGTAAACGATACAGGTTTTATTATTTCTATTATACGCCTGTAAATATCACAGGGTCATTGCACGGTCTTTCTTTGCAAAGTATCAAAGTGGTACGTGGTACGATCAAAGTTGAAAACCTCTGGTAGTCTAGAACGTGCCTTCGGCGGCGGCGATTAGTAGTCCAAGTAGTGGTGTTGATTTCCGCGACCTGTATCGGCATTTGAATACAGCGGCGTATCAATGCACCACAGGCATTCACAACGACACGGCTTTGGCCAGCATTTTCCCCGGTTTCTTCCGCTAATAGAAAGAAAACAGAATTCGCAGGTCGAGATCGCTTGATGGCACGACCGAATGTTTGATTTCAAGTTTGTCCATAATTGTCCTGACTATTTGCAAAGTGTTCATTTTACCGAGGGTCTTCCTTCCTTTTTCTTCTTTTTTTCCACCTTAAACCTCATCTCTTAGAGGTCATAGACAGGATGTTTTTTATTCTATTGCTAAGTGACAGCACATCTTCATCGTTAGCGAATATGGTATTGTTTAATAATTGAGAATATAAACATCACGCTAATTTGTTTAAAGCCACTCGTGTCGATTAGAACTGATCTCAGTTTTGTCCCGCGATCAGCGCCGGCTACCAGAAATGTCGGTGAAGACCAGTGGTCGTCTTCGTTGTATTGGTTCAAATTAATTTTTGCATTATTCGGAGATACCAGTGAGACATAACCAAAACATTTTATAGATTAAATTTGCCTCAACATGTCGTCGTTTCCATAGTAGAGTGTCTTGTTATATGGTGCTCCATGAAGCCTAGACGATTCATTACTTCGCAATAGGAACAATGATGTGTTAATCTAATTTCACGAGCCATTTAGAGACACATATGCTTAAATTGTACTGGTGTTCAGTGATCATGGAGCCAGTAGCAGTTCCGGTAGATATCCAGTAACATAAAAGAGCAAAATAAAGCCACATTTTGTTATATATGTGAAATTTATTCTTCGGGACGCAGCAGGGTTGTTGTGTTCTATATCTCACTTTCCCTTTACCCATTTCCCCTCTTCATTCCCACTCCTCTCCTCCTCCAATCCCCACTCCATATTCCACAAAAGTATACTCACAAAGGCTGGAAGTAACGCTCACACTTCATGATCAAGCTTTGAACCAATCACACGCCAAGATGCACACCGCCAAGATTGGTCGTGGCCACTCTGGCATCTCTCCAGATATAGTCATCAATGGCCCCAGTATAAACTACTGTATATTCTTCATTGTCCTCTGAACGATACAAGAGTAATATTATTAAGCTCATTACTATTATAACAGGCCGAGTCATGGCAAACACCAAAGATTTCGTAGTGTTGGTGGTAGAGTAAAGGGGAAGAGATGATGATGAGTGGATATGTGTGGCTTTGCGAGAATGGCTCAAAACTGAACTGCTGACCAGTCATTATACAGACCTTACCATGCTATTCTATGGGTTGCTCTTTGTTAAAATTTAGTTTTGTGCAAGGTGATTTGATTCCATTCTGAGCTGTGCGCTGTTTTTTAGAATACACTGTGTAGCATTTTGAATTTTCACTTTAATAAGTAAAATTGATTCTTTTCAAATTTCTGACAAAGTGGAATCAGTAGGCCGAATTTAGGGATTATCAAAGAATTATCAACTCATGAATGTTCACCAAAAGTTAGAGACACAATTAAACATTCACAAGAGTTAATCAATTCCAAAAGGTAATTCTACAACACGGCTGGCTTATGTTAATGTACAGGCCATAGAGTCTTGATTACTTCACTTTTAACCTAACACTGTCATGTCATTTAGCGCTTGTAACTTCGAAACGAAATACGATTTCAGCCAATTCTAAGATCCTGTCCATATTCGGCAAAACCGAATTCCAAATTTCCTCACCCCATCTCTGCTAGTCCCTGGCAGAAACACAAAAGCACGCTCACAATGATCAATTTCTTTGGCTGTAACTTTTACTACTATAAATAAGCAACAGGGTTTTATTAAGGTTCATATAAAAATGTTCAGGGGAAAAGAGGACTGATCAGCGAGCGTTTTTGAAATAGCCCCATGTTACTATCCTTTATCCTGGCTATATCCCAACAGAATCGGATTTAAACATTCACTTGATAATTTTTTTTTTCGTCCTGTACATGTGTAGACTATTTATAAAGACATTACAAGTTCAAATTTGTGAAATCGAAACGCCACGATGAAGCCACGGAGTGAAGTAAGAAATTCCCAAAAGACGTGTTGTTATTTGTAACTTGTGCCGTTTAGGTGTTTGGGAAGAGACTGGATCACGGTTTAGAAGTGAAACTTTAGAGAAACCAATAATGATTTGTAATGATCACTCCCTAATATGGTCATCTTGAACGTCATAAGGGCAAAATGCATGACGGAATTAGCGACATTGTGGGATAATCGCATCGCTCTTTAAGTAGATCTAAAGAAGGCATCTAATTTCTAGATTTAACCATTATTACTGAGAAGTGCATAGATTTATGAGTTGACAATTTAACCACCTATCGCCCCGTTGAAAGCACGGTGGTACAATAATACCAGCAAGAAATATAAATCTGTAAAACGGAAAAGTTCACGGGAAAACGAGGGCTAACGAGGAGCTATCAACAGAAATTTCTCTAAGGAAACCCTATATTACCACCGAATCTTGGCCTTACCATGAAAATTCTCTGCCCCTCGTCTAGTCAGAGCCAAGGAGCTGGAATTCTGGCAGTCTGTTCTTTCTGTTACAGTCTGGTGGTAATAAACAACAACTAGACTCATTTTCTTTTTCCTCATCAATCAGGGAAGGCCAAATTGTAGGGTCGGAGAGAAGAAAGGGGGTTAAATCAGCCGTCGTTTGAAAGATAACCCAATAAATTTAGTCTTCACGTGGTGGGCCCAATGCTTGGCGCCAGACCCGTAATTGGCCAAAATTGATTGAACAAATAGCCGGATGCTGGCACAATACGGTGGCTGATGGTGGTTGACCGGTGGTCATTCTTGTTTGACCCTTTGGTCGTGTGGATTGGAGAGTTAACAAGAGGACGAGGAGGATGGGTTTTGTGTGATCAGTGTTGACCTCGTGTGGTCTGACTGGAGAGGTTGGGCTTTGGGAGGGGGGAGCTGTTAGGAGTGGCGCAAAGGGAGACGATGGATTCAAGAGAACAAGGCGACGAAAGGAGGTTGAGAAAGTGAAAGAGTGACTGGCAAGCAATAGCACAGCAGGATACCACTTTATGACAAGGCATGCCAGAGCTCACTGGTCACCGACTGCTTATGTCGTCGCGTGCCATAGGCTGTGTAACCACAACACTGCTTTCTTTTTCGAACTGCTGAAGCATGCGAAGGAGGCATTTTTTTATATTTTTTTTAAATCACTGACCAGTAGTAATAGAAGCCAAGTTGAGCTTGGGTCCGCTAAGCAATACATGTTTTCTTCTGTCTGTCTGTGCTCGTTGGAGGCTTCTTTCCTAAGTTAACAATTTTATATTCAAATCAAGAGGATTTGTGCACAATTAGACTGTGCTGATATTAAACAAATATCTTTTGATTCATTATTCTAAACAAATGTCATGTAGTATATCATTTCAATAATTTCATTGCACTTTGCAGGTGTGTACCACAGATCATTTTGGTTCCAATATTATGCAGCGCTACTGCTGATAGTTAGGCAGGCAGACAGACAGTTATACGTGCAGTCAGGCAGGCAGACTGACAGTCAAGCAGACCGGCAATCAGGCAGATAGATAGATAGCATGGCAGACAGGATTATAAGCACCTAAATAGACAAACAAGCATACATACAGGCAGACATTCAGACAAGAGAAACCGCCCAGAGAGATCGACTAGCCTGGGAAACAGACAAAGCGAAAGTGCCTTCCAATTCGCACCTCATTCATAATACTAAAAGATTCCATTTGCACACAGAAACCTCTAGGGCGGAATGGCACTTTCGAGCTGAAACGCAGTAGGTTCTTGTGATAATGTGAGATACCTTCTCAAGATTTTTGTTTCCATATGTGTAAATTCACATGTACGTGTATGTCTTAAAACTCTTTTGACTCACTTCCACTGTAATTTAAAACCTTTCCTTCACGTTCAAACTATTCTAGACACAAATATTAACAATGACTGCCATCTGACTGGAAAAACTGGAACTGGATAGGGATTACACTACTGTACTCATTCCTTTAGCCCCTATAGTTATGACAACTCATCCAAACTCTGTGTTTAGTAAGTTCATCATTTGTCAAGTTCTTCGCCTATAATATTATCATCTTCGACTTAATTTCATTAACTGAGTATTATGGACAGTTTTTGTATTTACTTTCATATGTGATTATAGCAAGAGCTAATAAAGCCTTGAAATGAATTGAACTGAACTGGAAAAATGTATACTCTGAGGTACACGATGATGTAAACTATTTTGCATAAGTGCCACTTTTGTTAGACTTCAAAGATGATAGAGCACATTGTAGCTTTACTTTGTTAAAAGACATGAAAAGGGGATTGCACATGCGTTCGCATTTTACATTATACAGTCGTTTGACCTATGTTCGCGCACGACTGGTCTCTGCGCACCTGGGCTATTTCTCTCTTAATAATCTATATTTTTCAAAATTTTCTGGTGGTCTAGGGAGATAGCATTGTCATCTTCTATAAAAACATTTATCTCAATTCCATCTTCAAGAATATAGATTCTGGGAGGTCCGTAAAACATTAGGCTTAGGTGCGCAGACACAGGTAGAAGCATGGTATATTTTGTTCTAGTGATTCCCTGCTCTCTTTATATAGTATAGAGCTATTCTCGACATGGAGGAGTGAGAACGTCTCCACCCTCCACCGTAGCAATGCGAGTAGGGGATGGGACGAGGAGTATGTAATTATGATCTTTTTAGTACATCATCAATTTTGGGAAAGTATTTCAAGTACCACAAGGTAAACTGTCTTCATCTATTCCTAGCACTCTTTGAAAAATCTGAAGTTTACGGTATATTGTGACTCTTAACAAACAGCATAATTACATGTATAACATTAGGTCTGTAAAGACTTAGTGTAGAATAGGTTAGCTGAAGTGGTCTTTTCCGAAACTCTAATAGGATGGGGAAGGATGGAATGTTTTTGGAAATGAAGAAAAGCAACCCCAGTGAGCCTTTTTGAACATAGTTATACGCTAACTCTTGTGAAAATTAAACGCGCATTCAAACGGTCTACAATAAATGTATCCTTCAACTTTGGAGTAGATAGTCTAGTGTTCCATAAAATAGATATACCGTTTTCCTGTTTGAATAGTTTTCTGACAGCACGTCCATTCATTTCATTTTTTTTTCTGTGAACTTTCCTTTTAATTTCACAGTTTGGTTTTCCTCGTGTTTTATAGTTTTCGCAGCTCCATTTAGACTGTGTTTGCCACAAAATATTATGCCGGACTTAAGAGTGTATATTATCTTAAGAGCCTCCATTCACAAGCGGTCGTATTATGAGAGCGCAAAAACACTTCTGGCACTTTATCTTCCTTCGACAACCACTACGAGTGAGTGGGGGTGTCTACTGTGGCAAGCCCTCGTGGCTGACTTCATTTCTTGAATGGACTTTTTCCACGGCCTTTGCCCTCGGGGGGCTTCGGATTGACGAGTTAGACACAAGGATTCCGCTCCAGCGTTATGCATGCTCGGCCGACCCATAGAGTACATACTCTCTTCATAGAAACCTTAAGGCTCCAAAAAACATGGCTGTGGTCCCAGAGCTTATAACTTTGATTTCCGCCTGGCTACCTCTGGCTTCTCGGCGCTGTTTCTTCTTTGCAAACGCGAAACTCGCCGACGCCCGTTAAGGCTCTGCTGCTTTAATGGACCCGCTTGAGCCCATTTAAATCCCCTAAAACCTCATTTTTAACTTGTATAACAGGGTCTCCACACTTCCTTTCTCATGAATAGCAGCGAACGAGCTTTCAGATTTTGCAGGAGCAAAGGCGTATCCTTGTTTTTTGGTCTAAGCAAAGTGAACTAAGAAGGGGGACAGGGGGAAGGGGCAAAAGGATCACTCAAGACATATTGACGTGTGGGATGATGCAGCTGCACAAGTCTTCTTCTTCTTCTTCTTCTTCTTCTTCTTCTTCTTCTTCTTCTTCTTCTTCTTCCAATGTGGTCGAAATATGAACTTTGATGGTTTGACCGGGCTAATAAGTGACTCAACATTTACCCGCTGAGAATCAGGTAATACAGTATAAAAATATAAAAGTATGTAGATATCTGTGATTGATAATCACTGTGGGCGCCATGGGACAAGTTAGGCCTTGCACTTTGAATATGACCTGGATGGCAAATGCAGAACAGAAAGATCTAATCAAACGTCATAGGGAATAAGTCAACAGTCAGTGCAGCTTCTGGGATGGTGTTCAAAAGTAATAGTACAATTGGGAAAAAGGAGTCGATTTATTGTCGAGCCTGTAAAATCTCGAAAAACTAGATCTGTAACCTCTACTAGAGCCGCTTAATGGGATCAAGGGATGAACTTAGAGGTATCAGAATGTCAAATGGACCTGGAAAGAAAGTTATGGTACATTAAATAGTCATTGTATAGTCATAAAGTAGGCATGGAAAGGGTGAATAGGGGCTTGGTTTCATTTTAAAATGTCCTGAATGGTTGAAAAGTGATGGTAAACTTAGATTATGGTAGGTTTTACTATTCATTTATAACATTTCTGGTTGTTGCTAAAAATAAGGTCACTCTGTTTACTGAGCGATAGGGCCCTAAATGCTGGATCATCTTTCCTCCCTGTCTGGAAAGCTCAAAATCTATTTGATGTTGGCGTATGTTTCAATCTATGTTTCTAAATGTCTGTCTGATGAAGAATGAAAGAATGCTTGTGTATTTTTGACGGGTTACACATGTATAAGGATGAAGTGAGTGAAAATGGTAATGTATAGCCAATAGTGGAAAAATACATGGTGCTTTTCAAACCTTAGAGACATCAGAAATGTTGTTAGAAATTCCACGAGAAAGGATCACAGTCTCTAATACTAATTCTAGTAGTCATCATTTCTCAAAGAAGTAGACCATCTTCCTTCTAGTTTCTGTCTCTCACTACACTAATCTAACCCACCGAGGAGTCGCCGGAGAGCTCTCTACTGCTCCTTGATTTATGACCAATTGAATCCTAACATCCATTTGAGTGTGAGGGCGATGTCGTAAGGAGGCGACGCAGACATTAATACAAACTAAATTGCTAGTGGCATTAGGTTTCTCGCACGCCAAGGCGGACTAAGTGCGAACCTGTTTTTGAAGGCGTTGATCACCCAGGGGGAAGGGCTTCAATATAAATAAGAGTGTCTGTTGAGGGATGGTCCCCGCGCCGACTCCATTATGAGATAAAGTGATTTGACACACAGTGATAGATGACTCCCATGGCTTATTCCCCTCCTCACCCCTCCCATAATATCATTATATCTCCAAAGTAAAAAAAAAAAAATCAGGGTACAGGTCGAACTGAACAGAAGTAAAGTTTAGAAGGAAGCAGTATTTAGAAGGGAGAAATTAAATTTACATGAAATGGGGAGTGTAAAACAAATAAGAAAAAAAATTCAAAAGCAATATTTAAAAACGAGGCTCATGTTAAACCAGTCAATTCAATAACTAGATCAGTATGCCTTCGAAGAAAACAAAGTGATAGAGGTTAAGGCCGAACTGAACAAAAGCAATAATTCAAAAGGAGGAACGAAATTTACATGGAATAGGAAGTGCTGAAAAAAAAAATCGAAAAATCATTCTTTTAAAACACATCACATGAAATTGATATCTCGCCACCAGGAGAACAGTAGAACTGCAGCAACTTGCCACTTATTAATAGTTGAAAGTTCGCGTTATACCGAGGATATTTTTATTTCCCCAGACCGTGAAGTCAAGGGAGATAAGACTGCGATAATTGGACTGCACTGACGATCGGTGCCTACTAAAGTGCTAGAAGATTTAAGAAGCGAATGAAATGCCCTAGATCTGAAAGTCTGAGAGACCTCTGCGGTCATTTTGATTGTAAGTGTACATTTGCATAGCCATCGACTACAACACAGTGAAAAGAAAAATTAGGATGACATCATTTTGACATGAGCATCGATGTTGTTCTTATTGTGGTGGTGGTGGTGATGGTGGTGATGGTGGTGTTGGTGGTAGTGGTAGTGGTTGTGCTGCTGCTGCTGCTGCTGCTGCCGTTAGTGCTGCTGCTGCTGCTGCTTTGAGGATTATGACGATCGTGAACGACAACCATGTTGGGGAAGCTCGACACTTGGCTAAATCATTCTGCATAAATCTTTGTACTGTATTTTTGTGTTCCGTGCTGTTTATATTTTCTAAACCAGTGTCATAAGCCAAGGTTGGAATTAAGTTAATTGCCATTAAACAGTCAAATGTATGGCATATCCAGTGAAGATTTCTGTTGCTGAACGACGCGCAAAGTAATCCGTGAATTACTTTCATACCGACGTCCTGCCAATGTATTCGCACCCTCCGGAGGATACTGACCCGTCACTAAATAAAATATTCACTCATTCATGAAATTCGTTTAATACTTCATTATGACCCCCTGCTTGCACTGCCCCCCACCAGTAATATGGGTCTGACAAGCCCATAGTGTTCGTCATGGGTCCCAGTCTCGTGAACAACAAAGTCATGAAGTACTTCAGAACGCACATACCCGTTATGATGCTGAGCAGGGACCACTGTGTTGTGCACCTCTGGCCAAGACGGTCTGTGTCACTTCAACCTACGCCGCATTAGGCAATGCAAACTCCATATGGGGTCCATTCCCAAAAGGGTACTGACCCATCCCAAACCGCCAAGTACGAGTTCCAAGATCAGAAGTGCCAGTAAAGAAGTCACCCACAAAAATCACACCTGCATCAAACACTTATGTCACAGTCATGTCAAGAACAGCTTGCTTTCTTGTTGTTGTTGTTGTTGTTGTTGTTGTTGTTGTTGTTGTTGTTGTTGTTGTTGTTCCCAAAGCGTTTACTTATGCAGGGCCTATGACCTGGAATTCACTCCCAGCAGAAATTATTCGTTGTTCTACCAGCTTTGAATCATTTAATAAAGCTCAACTGAAAACCTAATAGTAATATATTAAGCACCTCTGCTCTAACAGTTGCCAGACTGTAATTTAATTTTCTTTTATCTTATTTAATAATGTGTGTGGCTCTGGTGTATGTGTGTGTATCTCTGAATGAGTATGAATGTGTATGTGTATGTGTTTGTGTGCACGTGTTATGCATGTAAGCTTGTGTGTTTATAGAGATGTGCATTTGTGGCTGAGTATGTGTGCTGTAAGGCGCTTTGAACCCTCCCCCCACACCCCCCGGGGTGAGGCGTTTTATAAAAGCACTTTATCATCATCATCGTCATCATCATCATCTTGTGCGTTATCCAGGGACGGTTTAGCACGATGAAGGGTTTTGGGATAATGAACGCGGCGGAGTCCTTCTCTAATCGAAAAATGACTAAGAGCCCCCAGATCCTTGATAAACACAGAACCCCTTGGTGCTTTTGATAGGCGTGGGGTCCCATGAGTCCTTTTGAGAGGTGTGAGACCCTTTGGGTCCTTTGAGAGGGATAGGGCCCTTTGGCTCCTTTGTGAAGTACGAGGCCCAGGGGCAAACTGCTCTAGCTCCTCAGTAGCTCATCCATCCCTGGCCTTAATCACTACCTTTTCCTTCATTTACACAAATGATGCCGCCGCCTACGGCGCCGTGGACATGGAAAGGACTCCTAAATTCCAAGTTGCACTTATCTGACCATAATTTCCTGTGAAGGGTCAGTAAAGTTTATTTTATCTTACCTTATCTTATCTTATTTTAACTTTATCTCCGAACTTCTTTGTTGTTTACATCAGCTCGTTTATTGAGAAAGTCTTATGAAAAGAGCATGCATTCTTCTTTTAACAATCATCAGATTTAGCAGACAAAGCATTAATGCACTGCTGAAGAGGACTTTGGCGGTTTCAAGTATGATAAGATTTTTTTCGGCCTCAGCAATCCTGACAAAACAGTAGGATCAAGAGAATGAACAAGTCTTTTACGTGTTATTTATTTATTAAGTATTTTTTTCCCTGATGAAGAGCGGACAGTTTGGCTATCTTTGTGTAGTGGATATCAAAGTTTAATTTGTACAATGTTTGTGGTTACATTTCATCCCAGTATCAATGGAGTAAATAAAATTATGAAACATCAGATTAAGATATCCTCTCTGCAGTGGTATATGCGTGCTTACAGCGCCTCTATTCAAAACATTCTAAAGACCGTCGCATTAATGGATTTACAGTAAGAAGATCCGTTAGCATCCATGGAATGGTTGCTTAAGTACCTTCAGCTGTAGACCATCAGTTTGTTTACCACTTGCTAAAGGCGTGATGATGGTGCCGATATCATGATCTCCTCATTGTTCATTTAGTCTTAAGTGCTGAATCTCATTTACCACTCTGAAGTACAGAAACCTGAATCCTCGATACCCACTTAAACAACACGGTCGTCAATGAGTACAACCTGAGGGTATAATAGATTGTTGTTGTTGTTGTTGTTGTTGTTGTTGTTGTTGTTGCTGTCATGTGTTGTTGATGTTGTTGCTGCTGCTGCTGCTGTTGTGATTGGTGGTGGTGGTGGTGGTGGTGGTGGCGATGGTGGTCAGAGTGATATTCTTGGGCTATTAGTTGCTGCAGCTTCTCTGTAGAGTTTGTTTACCATTCGCAAAGGTGCAATAATGATGAGGCCAATGACATGATTCCTAACTGTTCGCCTAAGTGCAGAATCTCTCACCTAAGTGCAGAATCTCTCACCTAAGTGCAGAATCTCTCTCACCGCACATAAGTATGAAGGAAACAAGTCTTCTAAACCCACTTCAACAACGCGTTTATCACTGCGTACAACATGAAGGCATATTATTGTTATTGTCGTTGTTGGTGATGGTGCTGGTGATGCTAATGGTGTATAGTCACCACTATTTATCTAACAGGTGAGAAATATTTAATATAGTTGTCTGAAGGTGAAGAGATGGAGGAAATGGGGCACGGTTAAGAATGGCACAAGAATTGGCGCATTTAAGAATGGCCAAAGAGAAAAAAAAGCCTGGAACAGGGGGAAATTGCCATCCGGAAATTACAGAGAAAAGCTAAATAGGCAAATAAAAAAAGAAGAAAATGGATGACAGGTAAGATTTAAGGCCTGAGGAAGGACACAGGAGAGTGAAGCTCAGGATGGGGTGGGAAAGGAGGGNGAGGGGGGGGAGGGGGGCAGGTAAAAATTTAAATGTGTTTATCGTAGACGCGCACTTGACCACAACTACAACGTTATGTCAGCCAGTCACTTGCAGCGGTGATCGCTACAATAATGTCATCTTGTCAGAATGTAAAGGATAATCCTAGTCTGTGGTCTTAGATCAGTGCGCGCGCGCAAACACACACACACACACACACACACACACACACACACACACACACACACACACAAGCAGAATCTCACGAACTCAAATGTTTAGTCTCTGATTTCTGGTTTGCAAGTTATTGAGCTTATGAGTAAAATTTCAAGCAGAAAATGCGGGCTTCATGACCAGAACACGAGCACATCAGATTCAGTGTAATGAGGTCATCTAGTATTGGTATTTGAAAGATCATAGAGTAATTCAAAGAATATCAAGTCCAAATATTTTTAGAAGACCTAATCTGGTGACCTGATTCAAGCCACTTTGCACCATCATTGTTTTCAGTATCTGCGAAGGGTTCCAAGAGAAAACATACAGTAAATTCATCAATACAAGACCTAGTTTACTAACCTGGAAACCAAAATTGAAGGCCCACTATCAATGTTTTGAGTGTTCTGTTAAAAACTATTTGGATGCACCTGGGCTTTGCCAGCCAACAGTCAGTGGTGAAAATAGACGACACTTGAAAGTTCAAGAACAACAGAAGTGATCGGAAGGCGCCTGCAGCCTGATTGTTTACACCTTGGCATTGCGTGAAGTGTTTCCGCTATCTACTTCCTTTGTAAGTTGGTTAGAACCTCGGGGAAAATAAAAGGGGTGGAAAAAGCGTGAAGAAAATGTTGGGTAAACACTGTCCGGTAGTGCTCGGAGGGTGAAAATATTGGCTCTCACGACCCATATGTTTGTTGTTGTTATCGAGCGCTAAATCCATCTCGGATAGTCCAGCAAGCGGCGGCTAGTTTCACGGGGCTGGGTGTCCCTAGAGCGAAAGTTATGTAGGAATCTATCTAATCCAATTAGTTTCCATCCCGTCGCTCGGTCCAGTCCCAGGGCATGTCCGCGGAAGGTTATTAAGGTGGATAATTTGCTTGTTTATGACGCTATGACAAGTTAGGGTCCCCCCTGATTCCCTGGGCTGATATCGTCACAATAGGTGTTGGGGGGTCTCCTTCTAGGCTGAGATCACGGAGAGATTTACTACTGGGTGACCACGGCTTCCTCCATACGGTGGGATTACCCGCCCCAGGGGTCACAGGGTCGCCTTGGACCTCAGGAGCGTATCGAAGACTTTGGAGAAAGGTAGAAGGTGTGGACAGGGCTGATTTACGGTGTTTGAGTTGGGTTTACAAGAAAGTTTGGGTAGCAAGATTGGTTTGGTAGAAACAGGTAGGTTTGCAGCGAAGCCTTGCCGGACCATGAACGTGCCTGACAGCAGGAGCTGAGGAGGGTATATGTATCTATGAATGACTCGCTGCTGGGCAAACTAAACTTTGAATCACAAACGGTCCGTAAAAAGTAGAGATAGACACCAAAGGCATATCACACATGATGCAACAGAACCAGTCCCAAGGGATGATTTACAGTGTCTGAGTTTGAAGCCAAAACGTTGTTTGGATAATTAAATTGGTTCGATAAAAACAGGCAGGCGCAGACCTGCAGGGAAGCTGTGAAGAAAGGCGTATTGAATGTTGGTTTGCAGTGAAAGTTTATGGACGCGAGTGATTAAGGATGTAGCAGTTGTAACTGTGAGACGAAATGAACCTCTTGAAGGCATACTGTTCCTACAGAAAATGGCAGCCCTCCCCCTCATTTCCCCTGTCCGAGGTACCTTTCATGGCTGATATGTAGTTTTCACGTCCCGATTTGCGATTGAGTAAAATGAGCCAACTGAGTATTCGCTTTATTTGCTCTGCTGAAGTGAGGCTAATGGGTTTGGGTGGGAGGGGGTAGACATGAAGTTTCCACTAAACTGTTTGTTTACGAGCATACTTTTATGTGTTTTCAATGATGTGTCTGTCCAGCTTACAGGTACATTTGCCTCAATACACCTGTCATCATCAAAGAGGTTATATACTTATTAGTAATAGGCATACATCTATAGTCACTACTGACACGTTTAAAGCACAACAGGAGTTCTCAGTTTTTTTTTGCTGGCTGAGATCCTCCAAAAGGCACATTTAACTTAGATGGCAAATTTTTAAATTCCTGAGAGCAGAAAAAAAATCCGAAGGTCTTCAAAGGAAGAACCTCCTTCAAACAAATGAGTTGGCTCTTTACTTCCTGCACTCTAAGGCAGCGTTACAAAGTAGTTTCGTCACTTCCATACTCAGTATTAGTGAATGCAAATCGCGGAGGTTTGAGAGTTGTGTGGTTTCTGCCGATAACAACGTTTCGAGACATCTGGGAAAATAGCTTTTGATGTTTCTGTAGATTTTTTTTTATTCTGCATTCGACAAACCCCACCTTTGATGACATCGAAGTGAGTAACATGGTACAATCTTTTGATAAAGAACTACATCCGCTTCCCTTTCCTCTTATCAAGATCGTAAATGGCAACCACTGTGTTTGAGCTCTTATTGTCTGAGAAAAAGAAAACTGACCCCAGGCTATGCACGTTACGGTTTGGTAACCCCTGTATTTACGTGGTCAGTTCAGTGAAGTGTTAAAACTTTGATAACAATCACGTAGTCGCCCCACGGTGAACTGATGGATGAGGAGACTAAGACAAGTGAGATCCCCCTATAAATTTGGTCAATTACGCCATGGTTGATTCACGGTTCACGTCCTTGGTAAGTCAGGTGGAATTTTGATTGCTACTGTAAGTTCAGTTTGCTTGATGGTGTTCGACTCCTTTCAAAATCTCTGTACGCATTATCATCATGGAATTACAGTATAATAATAAAAGAACGCAGTCTTAATCATGGTATATGCAGCCGTTTACACCTGAAGAAAAGATCTGAAATTTCTAGAGAAATTATGACAGAAATGGACAGAAGAAAAGCGGTGTGGGCTTCAAATCTGTGCCATTTCACTTTTTTTTTCAAAGACATCTATTCAAAAGCAGTCCCATTCAGCTTTTCAAATGCTTCTTATTTTTGATCCACTGTTAGAGCCCATACCTAAACAATCTTCGCGTGAGAATGTGTCCGTACCCTTTTTCTGCATTAACGCCAGCATTCATTAGATAACTTTTGAAGATGTATAATCTAATCCAACCACGCGGTTTCATTTATTGCAATAAATCAGTCTCCTTATGGGCATGTCACAATATGTAAGCTTTGGTGCCAAACATAAAAGAAAGACCAACTGTTTAGAACATACGCATACGCCAGTAAAGGCGTAGATGAGGCATTGTCAAGATAGGATAAGCACACCTATCTTCCGAGTAGATTATGTTTTCGTAGACGATGGAGGCACGCTTCACATTTAAAACCACTTAAGGAGATATGTATTACAAGCATTAAGTTTATTTGTCGCTGTTCCACTTTCAAAGTCATCTGAGTCACCTTACCGTGCTGGGGTGGAAAGTGAGGTGATAATCAAGACGCCACTGATACTGCTCGTACATTCTAACTTCATGGATGTTTCGTCTTAATGAAGTACCTCTTGACACTGTCGTTTAGGGGACCAATGGGTTACAGCAAGTGATTCTTCGCACCCCCGCTGTCAGACCTTTGACGCCCACAATATCCACTGCTGTTACCTTAGAAGATAAGAGGAACGGAAACTCTTATGTTTGTCCAACTATTCGGGTGCTCTTTGACTCAAGCTATTTGTTCTTTAAGTGACTTTGATTGCAGTGTTTTGATTCAGGGCAAGTCGTGTTGATGAATAGGTGACTTTACCACGGATTCTCTGCCTGTATGGAGAAGTTCATACCGACAGTCTGTGACTTTACAGTCATGACTTTTAAAAATAGCGGCTCGAGGAGATTTGAAGACATATTTCATATGATGTTTATACTCTGAGATTAAATTTTGTTTTAAATAACAATGGAAAAATACAAGTATGTCGTGGACGGAACTGGGCTGACCCAATATTTCGTGAAATGGGGTGAGTGGGGCTGGGAAGGATGAGCGAGACAACAGAACAGTATTTATTAAGAATGTCATTTTAAACTTATGCGTAAATGATGTGCGGAATGGTTTTGTTATCTTCACTTTTCATGAAAATGCATTTCTCATGCCAACATCCATATAAGTGTAAGAAAACTACAAGGATAGAATTTCTGCATGATGATATCACATCGATTGCACGCACACAAGTTTTTGTCATCCACACATCAATCATTCGTATCTTATAATCCTACCTTCCGTATACAACGTACGGTACATTTTTCTCCGTAAGAGAAAGCAACCCTTTTCACAGCTGGATCTTTACCATGATTGTTATGTCGTGGACGTCTTTTTAAGCACTATCACCAGGAGGGCTTACATCTTCTTTGCAAACTATCGTCAACGAAAATCATGCTCATGAAGGCAAATAGGTCCTTGTAATATCAAATGGATGTGTTCTAGTTTCATCCTGCTAGACTCAACTCTTTCCAGTGTGTTCATATGTGATGCAGGAATATATGAGGAGAAGAGGAAGATGACAAAGATAGAACATTTGATCTTAAACCTTCCGCTGTAGCTATTGCTGCTGTATTGCTGTTGTTGTTGTTGTTGTTGTTGTTGCTGCTGCTGCTGCTGCTGCTGCTGCTGCTGCTGCTGAGGCTGCTGCTGCTGCTGCTGCTGCTGCTGCTGCTGCTGCTGATGATGATGATGATGATGATAATGCTGTTGCTGCTGCTGCTGATGCTGATGACGATGATGATGATGCAGATTCATCTTTTTTTTTGTCTCCTTTACTCATTGAATCCGAACCATTTCATTTTGCCAAGTTTAAAAACTTGGAAAATTCAAACGAAAAACAGATATCCAAGGCACTAAACCGCAAATGAAACAGCAAAGCCTGCAATCACCCGGAAGTGTTGTTACCGCAAGCACTGGCTGTAAAGAGCACTTGAATCGCTGCACATTCTTAGTGGAGGGATTTGTTATCTCAAGAATGCTGAAGAGAAGAGCTTACAAGAATACCGTGAGAGAGCGTTTACCCTTAGTCACCGCTAAGACAGAAACCCTATTCCCCCTCTTGATTGCATTCTTGTGGTCTTACCGTAAAACTCAAAACATGTTCTCAGCTGGGCGCTTCCCGCAGCGGACATTGATCCTTGGTCATTGCCCGCCCGCAGCCATGTCCAGGGGCGCGAATCTGCTATCTACAATACACTTTGTGACAGGGACAGGTTAAAAATAGCAGCTGTAATTTTATTCACTACCCGTCATGCAGTACTGTCTAGTTTGCCAGCACCGTGAAGTCCAGCCGCACGATATCCCTTGTTCAGAACATTAAGTTTGAGAACTAAAGATTCGGTGTTAATGTTCGATCCTCACTGTGGACATATTTTTTTCCTTTTTAATGATTGAGGAAAATGAAAGCTTTCGTGTGTCAGGTGCTGATGAGCAGTGATAGTGAGAAAATAATGACTTTGGAAAATTCTATGCCAAAAAGTACGTTTACAAGATTTTATTTCTTTGCTGCGTTTGCACTCATACTTCATCTTTCTAATTACAGAGATCTTAGCATAAGAATCCGGAAATTCTCAGAACCGGCAGCTGCTTTCAAACCATTCGTTGTTTGTTTTTTTTACTATAATTTCTATCTCTAAGAACCCAATCTCGAAGCTAAAGAAATGAAAATTCGTCATAGAAATGAGCCTTCCCCCAATTGCCAAGCAACACCATGCAGCTGTAGATAAGATCCTGCCTATCAGCTGTTCACTTCAAGAGTTCTCCACTGCTCTATATGCACTTATCCAACTTGCTAGTCCATCCAAATATTTCTCGCGTCGTCTTTTGCAAATTTGTTTAAGATTTAGTTTTCCAAAGTTGTTTCTGAGTGTTCCATCTGTAGTTTTCTCACTATGTCTAGTGAATGTTGCTTGTCTCATCCTCACTGGTGAAAGTAATTTCCTATCATGATTTGCTACCTTCAGAACGTGTGCATATTTTTGTTCCCGCCGGTGATATCTTAAGCATTCGTCTTAAAAACATTGTTTCTGTGGCTTTCAGCGATTTATGTGTTTGTTTGCTAATGCGATAAAAAGGGAAAATTTCCTTCATACCTCCCTCGCTTTCACAAAAATCTTCGAATTGGTCCACGGAAATATACAGAACACTTTGGGACTGAAGATCTCTAGGAACTTTCGAAAAAGTTTTGATGTGTCGCGGTCCAGACGCTTACAACAGATTAGTTAGCGTTTCAGAGAACGCGGCCCATTTAGGCAAAGCATTTCTTTCCGGTCCGTAAAACTAAACACTGAAAAGATGGTGCAAAACCTCAGGGTACGCAACTTTTATTTGCTCACTCTATTGTCATAGTGTGCTTTCAGCAGACAACATCTTGCATAGCAGGATCCCCGGGTAAGCTGATCTTATTGATATGAATAGGTTATTGCATTATGGCCACCCAGTACTATGACCACAATGATAATATAACCGTTACACAAAAGACCAGAGGAGTGGAAGCGTTTTATTAGAGGGTTTACGTTAGGGACAACGTGTGCCATCGTAGCTGTCACCAGCACTGGCACGGCGACAAAACTGATGTCAGCGAGGATAAAAGTTTCCAGACCAAAAAGTGCACTGTGTTTATCTGTTACGAGTATCCCTCGTATGCATATCGCTGGTGCCGCGACGTCGGCGGAAGACGAGAGGAGCTAGTTAGTTATGATAAAAGTGGATTCATTCGGAGAGAGGACGACAAATGGTAGAATAAGGAGCCACCACTCGGTTTAAAAGCTTAAAGATTCGTCAAAAATAAGGATAACTTTACAGAAACTTTAGTTATTTTCTTCTTATTATTACTTTACTGTCATTAGTAATACTCTGTGTCAGAGTGCAGAGATAGAGCTGGATGGTAATTCAATTCAATTCAATTCAATTCAATTCTGTTTATTAGCTCTGGCAGAGTTCTGCACTAGAGCAATGCAAACAAATTATTACCTCCGCCTACAACCCTCNCCCCCCAACACCCCTTCCCTGCTGAGTGGTGGTGGTGATGGTAGTGGATGAGGGATGGTGTATCCGTGAAATTAACGACTTGGGTAAATGGACAGAAGGTATATAAAACCTTTCGTGTAATGGGGGTGTGTGGGAGAAGGGGGGTGGTGGGGTTTGCTGTTACATACGAGAAGATCAAGAGTAGGTTGCTTAACTGTAATCTGGTAATCTTTGCACCAGGCTGTCTGAATTATACGTTCCCAAGGGCATGATGGCCTTGTTCGAAGCTTTGCATCAAGAGGGNGTGAGGGAGGGGGGCGGCATAAAGCTGTGGTCCTGATGTGCTCCCTTAGCAAACACAAGAAAAGAGGAGTTGTGGGTGGGGACAGACAATGCTGACCCACCAGACTAACTGGAGAATGTGGGGGCTCATGTGGGGTAGGGCCGTAGTTAATCATGGGACAGACGAGGCCTCCTAAAGACCTAACGGACCTTGTGTCTCTCGAAGGACCATCGGGTCATAAAGGGACCCACGGTATTTCCTATCCCAGGGCGCTACATCAAGTGAGAATAAGGAAGGGGTTACAAGTATAGGGGCCTAACTGCAGCACATCACAGTAATGACATGATGTTGCTATGAGAGCCTTCCCTTAATAAAAAGATTGTATTGTTTCTCACTGTCTATATGTTCGATGCTCGGGAATTTCGAGTCAGTATCGAAAGTATTAGATGTATCAATAGTATCGGAAGTATCAAAATTAATTTGGATTCTTCTCTGATCCTCAGTACCAAAGTAACTCCCAGTCTCCTCTTTGTAAAACCTAACGATATCACAATATATCGAAAGAATCTAATCTCTTCTTACCTTCAGGGCCAAACCAGCCGTCGATCTCTTAATGCAGAACCTAGCAGTATCAAAAGACTCGAAAGTATTTGAAATTTTGAAGGTATCGAAAGTATCGAAAGTATCAGAAGTATCAAAAGCATCGGAAGTATCGAAAGCATCAAAGATGTCGAAATAAACGGTAGTATCGAAAGGTATCGAAAGTTTCGAAAGATTTGAAAATCTTAACACCTATATCTGAACCGAAATACAATCGAAACTTTCTATGCTTAGATCCCTAAAACAGAGTATCACGATATTTTAAAGCTCGGGTATCGCCTCTTACCCCACCCCCCCCCC
>JAWQUT010000020.1:3618502-3637519 GCA_033807755.1 Ellobium chinense | reverse complement strand
CCCACCCTCCTTTCAACCGCCCCCAAAATTATCTTTACCCTCCCCTCCCCTCCCATACTCCTTGATTCCATGTTTGGTCCTCATTTCACATCATCCTTCTCAAATCAGTCCTTTTTCTCACGTATAAGGCTTGGAACCATTCACACAGTTATGTGTAAGTCCTTAAGCCATCTTGAGAATGTTCTACTGATTTAAGATTGGCACTTGTCCAGGACATGCGCAGCGACACGTAAGCTCACCCTCGTTTAGTTCCCGCCTACTGTTAGTTTGTTGGGTTTTTTTTTTTCATATATAATAATATGTTTGCCCTCTTGAAACGTGTTATTGTCAGCCGACCAATAATATCATGAATCGACATTAATGCTGATCAGCAGCATGTCAGTTTGTTTGTATAAGCTTATATGGCAGTAAAGATTTAAGTGGGAGGTCATAAGCCAACTCGTTTATTGAACTTCCGAAGATTTGTCTGAGGTTTCTATCTTTTTATTGATATCGCTTGTGTTTTCCTTGTTCATTCTTAAGTGGTGGCTTTCAGTTAGTGCTTATTTATGCTAGTGGTTATCTAACCGAAGGTGTGTTGATCTATTTTTTTAAATGGAAAGGATCTCTTGATCTCATTTCTTCCTGTAAAAGGGATTCAAGAGTGTTATGTGCTTTAAGAGTACTGTTTTTATATTGATAAGATATATCTGAAAGCTCTTATTTTCAAGTTCGGATTTCTTATGGATCGTTATGGCAGAGGTAGATATGACCCTTATGGCATTTACTGGTGTTAAGATCACATTGTACGTTTGGAACGAAAATCAGATGTGAACTTCATGTCTAATCAAGATAGTCTAGTCGGACTGAATTTCGGACAACGGACACTCGGACAATAGTGTATTTGTTATAATCTGTGTGGTAGGTACTCACTCACCCCATCCCTCTCAGCTCTGCAATATAAGTATTTTTTTTTTCTCTCTCCCTTAAACAAATCGTGACGCTCATTTCACATTTGTCTAATCTTTTTCTCTCATTTTTTATTGATGATTAGAATTGTCTATATTACTATGACCTTCCATTTATCTTCTTTCTCCTATTAAAACGAATGTAGAGTTTTGATTTGTTATTACATCCCAGCAGCTTTACAAGCTAAACCACATCTAATTCATTGTTTTGCTTTGAGCAACAGCTTGAGAGCGCTCAGTTTCCCAGAACCTTAAAATAACTCACGCGAATGTGGAATGCGCGTGACGAATTATATGACCTAGCAGCACAGAGGGATCGATAACCTGCGAAATTTTACCTTGCTTAACTTTATGCCCTTGTTGGGGGTGGGAGGACTTAGTGTATTACAAGGTTGTGATTTTATAGTAAACTATGAGCGCTTGCATTTTTCTTATTTCAGTACTTTTTTGGTTATCTGTCTTTTTTTTAAAACATATTTACAGGGCCTTCTTTTTCCCAAGTGGTAGTCAATGACTATTTGACTACCATTACGCTATGCCCCTGCTTCTTATATTCATTAAAACCCCGATAAGCAAGTCAAAGAAGAGGAAATGATTGTAATATACACACTTTAACATGGCTTTTTGGAAAGGCCACAGGAGTCTTTGCCAACTGATTAGTTCAAGAAGTTAATCGTTCTCAACTCTCCTCACAAGACTGGCTCCAGTGTTGAAAATTAGCCACTTATGTGAATGCATCGCATGCTCGTAGAATAATGCGAGGGCGCTTTGTCTCGACAAGTCGATAATTGCCTGCGAGTGACAAGATTGATGATTTCTTAAGAGCTGGGATCTGAGGGTAAATAGGACGATTAAGGGATTCGTTGTAGCCAGTTTCACGCTATACGGTATTAGTATCAGTATCATTTGGCCCCATGAGCTTCATAAGAAGTATAATATATCAGATGTGTCCCATAAAACTAAAAAGAAACAAACAAAAATAAAAATTACAAAATTTCAAAATTTGCTATAACAAGAAAGTACCAAAGAGCCAGTCAGTCATTTGGAAACAAAGCTTTTAATAAGAGCCAGACATCTGGTATTTGGGTCCAGAAGAGCCGCCTGACAACACTTGTTTGGTTTTAAACTTCAATAACATCAATTACACACATTAGCAAGTCTGTTAATACTGACACTTTTTAATATTTAGATGTTATGGTGATGTTATAGCTGAGAACATAAAAACACACATCCAACATATCAATAATATAACGATATCTTCTTGGGCCACCCCACCCCACTCTCACCCCCACATAAGAAAGCTCACCTACTTCAAACTCCAATAACCTCAATAGTTTTTAAAGAAACTGAAACAAAAACTCAAACCACATAAACAAGCAGATATGATCTACAACTGTTGCAAGTTTCATTGATTTAGGCGCTACACATTGTTAAACACGATTTTATTTTTCACAACTGTGATACAATCACAGCACCTAGAGTGTGAAAAATTGCAGCATTGGCAGATAATATGCGTTCGCTACTTTGTGCCAAATTTCAACAGCATAAGATCTGAATTTATTAAAGAAGTTATCAAAGTTTGAAATTAAGTAAACTTCTTAAGCGCCCGCCAGATATAATATAATCGATTAATTTTTTGTTACGCGGTTTTATTCGCAGAAATAGAATGCATTTCTACAGCAACGACATTGACATCAGGTATGGTGGCAACAGCGGTAGCACCACCACTAGCAGCGGTGGTCAAACACAGGAACTACTAACAGCATGACATAAAAGTAATGTTTTGTTTAGCCGCCAGTGCTTAGGGCGAGGACCAGTCTAGTCGTATGTCTTGATCTGCATTTGACACTGCAGCAAAACGTTAGTGAAGGTATGCGGACCACTTGTAGCGGCCTATCGGGGCGTGGATGGGCAAAGGGTAACTGTTACAATCTCTGCAGGGGGTAAATGGTGTCAGGGCACCTCTTCAACCGCAGATTAGCTCGGAGGATTATCAGATAATGCTGAAAAAGGTGTTATGTTTCCTGTCCCTTGGTCCTCTTGTCGTCCTTCCCTTCGTGTTTTGTGTTGCATGTCGAGTTATTTTTTTCCTGTTTCAGGGTCACTCCATGGACCCCTTCTGGTGAGTTTATCATAGAGCAAAATCTCAACTTCATCGTGGGGAATGTTGGTCAGCTTTCACCTCATTTACAGTTGATTGAAACTTTTTCAGAAGCATAGGAAAAGCAGCGATTAAAATGGATAACCGTTAGATTATCCCTCGATTTCTATATTATGTTGGAGAGTACCCTATGTAATGGTCTGGCTTCTTTGCATTCTGGACAAATCTATTATGCTTGCTCGTCTTCATTTTTATTATTTTTTTCATACCACAATGGAGGAAGTTCCCCGACCCGTCCATTCAATACAACTTTTTTTTCCTGGTCCCCAAAAATTCTGAATCTTAGCAAAGTGGCATAATCGTCAAGTAGATTTATGCATGGGCAAATTGGTTGACTAGACAAAAAAATTGTTCAGATAACTGATTTAGCCCGGAGGTGCAGTCTCGTTTACACCCACCTTTGATAAGAATAGACCAGGGTTGTCAGACCGCTCTATCAGAGCCAAATACCAGATTTATGACTCTTTTTAAAAGCTTTGCTTCCAAATAATTGCCTGGCTCTTTGATTTTTTCTTGGCTCCAACGGACTTAAGGTCAAAGTTGACTAATTTCCTACACAAAAAGTATTTACACTTCTCTCAAACTGTTTGGTATTCCAAGTGATCGGGCTTCTACCATAATTGCCCGATGAACACGAATCAAAGAACGATCTCCGTTTCCAGTTAATAATCATTTCTTATTATGTTGATTTAATGTATGTAGAAAGGTTATTCATTCTTATATCCACATATATCCAATACATTGACAGTTCTAAGAAAATGTCTTGTCTTATATCAACTCTTGACGGTATTAGGCTCTTTCTTTGGTTCCTCTTTGACTCTTTTTCGTACGCTATTTGGCTCCGGCTTGAAAAAAAGCCTGGCAACCCTGCAACAGACATAAGTTTTAGGTGCCCACGCGCCAACTTCAGATTGAGGCCAAGCATGCATTCGCGCGTCATTCAACCGCTCTTCCTTCCTCGTGATGAAAATACAGTAGGCCTGGTTACCTGAAATATTTTGCAATTATGCAGAGTAGATGGTACATTTATTAGTGTTTGTCTTCTGGGTTATGTCCAAGAAAACAAACTCATAAGAGCATGCGTTTAAACGTAACTTGATATTTCACTCTCGTATTGCTGGCTGGTCGTTGAGGTAACAGACGGGACACTTCACTTTATAACTGACCACTAGACTTAGTGATCTGACGGAGTGCACTAGAACTTTATTAGTGAATTAGTCATGGGCTGCACACACCAAAGGTTCTTAAGTACCTCCCACCCCACGCTACCCAACTCAAGTCTGCATTACTACTCTGGGGTTTGATTGTTCCAGCGTTGCAATCCTTTTGAGCTCCTTAAAACATCTCTGTTGAGCCCATTCTTTTTGATCCCCTAGCTTTCGAATCCGATTGCAGAACACGATACTTTAAGATTCTTAGTGATTATGCATGTGTAATTACCAATACTGGGTAAAGGCCTATAATACATTTTCCGCCCCATACAGGCATATAAGGGAAAAAAGTAAGGAGAAATACAATTATCTAAGGCTAAACATGACAGTTTAAGCCATTTGTAACAAACTTTTTAAGACTCCATTAAAAATGAACGACCCTTTTGAACCGGTTCCTTCTGAGCCTCTCGTTTTTGAAACCGATTATAAAAAACGATATTGTAAGACTCTTAATAATCATGCACTGTGAAAGGGGCTCAAAATGAATGTACCACAGTTCGGTCATTAAAATATATCTGAAAAAAAATGCGTAACCACAATAAGTTGTTGGTGTTGTTGTTGTTGTTGTTGTTGTTGTTGTTGTTGTTGTTGTTGTATGTTGTGTTGTTGTTGTTGTTGTTGTTGTTGTTGATGTTGTTATGATTTGGGGGAAGGGCTACGTTTGCAGGTGTATGTGCATGTGTTTGTGTATGCGTGTGTGTGTGTGTGGATNGGGGGGGGGGGTGATCAAAATGTGCCAGTGTGTGTGTGTGCGTATGTGTGTGTGCGTATGTGTGTGTGGGGGATGATCAGATTGTCTCAGTGTGTGTGTGTGTGTGTGTGTGTGTACAGTATGTATGTGCGTGTGTAAGTGTGTATATGTGTGTGTGTGCGTGTGTGTGTATGTGTATGTTGTGTATCTATGTGTGTGCGTGATTGTGTGTCCGTGGCTGGATCAGGGTGGCATGCATGGGGTGTGCGTCATTGTCAATGCATTTTAAACAAATCTTTCGGGTAGCTCAGTACAAAGTGCAGATAACGAGACTAGACTAAGACTATGTCTTTGGTAAGGAGATTAACACGATCTCTCGTTATAGTGGAGTATGGGAATGTGGCATTAGACCTGTCTCGCTGTGTGACATATGAAATCCCGTGCATAATCCAAGGACGGAGGTGTTTTAGTCAGACTGCTTGTTTTGTTAGGTTTGAAGTAATGACTTTACACTTTGATGACACAGTCGTAGAAAATTTCCACCACGAGTCTATAATTATAATGTTGCTAAGGTGAATTCGTAACTTGAACTTGAAGATGAAGTCAGAAGAGACTGTTATTATTCTAAAGTGTTCATGACATTTAACATGGGCTGGGTACACTGGGCATAATCTACATTTTACAGGTGACGCTCCTAGGTTTGCAAGAGCCAAAACATGAAAGCCTCCACGAGCCATTTAATAAAAATTTCTCCACGAACCATAGGAAAGCTTCGAAATGGCCAAGGTTGGTCTGCAGGCCTGGTGCCACCACTGTACTCAAACTATATACTGTTTACAGGGGGTCCTTCACAATTTTTCGCAATTTTATTTTAAATGAAAAGGGGTTAAAATTTGGCCTTCTTTTGTAGACCACAGGCCCAAACAAATGAAATCCGCTGAAGCTATTGGGAAACACTACCTGCAACATTTTTGTCTTTCAAAACAAATTCAACTGCCGAAATTTGCTGTTTCATATTATACGATTATTTCTACACTATACCCTGCTTTTATTGACTCAGATAGTCCACTTTTTTTTTTTAAAACCAGTTAGGTTCCTGCAACATCATAGAACCGCAAATTTCATGTAAAAAATATCTTTAGATTTTGATTCAGTGTCAGAAAGATTTTTTTTTGGCAGAATATAGTTTGTTACCTAAAAAGAAGCGTTTTGGGGGTATGTCTTAGTGTGAAGTCTGTGGTTATCTGGTGTCGTGCGGTGTGGGAATGACATGACACGTCTTCGGCTGTAAGCCATCATGATCTGATCTAACTGCTAACGCAAGAAGAAGTTTGTTTTTTTTTAAAATGATTCAACAGCAAAGCTAACTGTGTACATTTATTAAAACAATGGTGTGGGTCGTGTTGGTTTTTTTTTTCCACGTTACAGTCATGCTTCTTGTTTGAGAATTATTCTTTAGCATCTAGAAATTTTGAATAGTTTATGAACGCTATGCATAAAATCAGTCATTGATTATATAATTATAAGCGCACAGTTGCAACGGATACCATGACTGGGAAAATAGGGACTTGTAGAGTTATTTTGTGTACCTTGTTCAATGCATGCAGATACATCGGCATGAAAAGAAGTGTGGTGGTAGGCATTTAAAAGATAGTGTCTATCCAAATGTATACAGAATGCGATAATTCAAGTTGTGTTTTTTGTTTGTTTGTTTGGTTTTCTTTTGTAAACAGGTGATTTACTTTTCGTCATCAAACGCAAACGGTCTTTACAATAAATATTAGTTAAACTTGCCAAAACATGAAGATGCCTGCGGACCCCTGACACTGAGAGTCTTAATGCGTCGTCCGGCGGTGTAGACTAGACTAGTCTTAACTCTTGCGCGCTCTCACTTCCCATCCCAGGCGCTAAGACTGTGGAGAGCACTAGAGCAGCCAGTGTCAGGATTCAGGCTTCCGTAGCCAATGTCTGTCAGTCCGGCTAGACTAGACCACAGGTTTCGCTCGTCCTCCCCTTTGACTTAAGATCCGCGGGTGAAAGCGTTACTCTTCCAGGCTGTACTCGAAGCGCTACCTTCTTCTCACCTGTGCTATGCCGTGGCAGCGATTTGTTACCTGAACGCCTCGTCCTTCTCCTCCGTCGCCACCGCCTCCACCTCCTCCCACCTCGACACTTTATCTGTTATCATTTCTTCTATACCGTCAGAGAGAGGAAAATTAAAAAAAACGGCGCGCGCTGAAGTATTGATACTGTTGATGAGGATCATTTTGATATTATCACTCGCTACTGCTAGGTGGAAATAGGAAATAGAAGGCTGTTTAAGATATTTCCGCTGTCAAAAAATAAGGCCCGAGTTAGTGTGTCTTTCTACGGCTTAAAAAGATCACATTTCAGTTTGGAGATAATGTGTCGGCGATTGTGATATGGGAGTAAATTGAACTGACAGATTTCGTGGTAAGGATTTATTTATTTATTTATTTATTTATTTATTTATTTATTTATTTATTTATGTTTTTCCTATTTCATAATCTAATTAGTTTATAGCTTATTTTATTACTGTATTTATTTTCTTTCATTTGTGTGTCGTTGGTTTTATGCGATTTTTTTTTATTATTTTCCCTTAGGCATGCAATTTCGTATAGGTTGATTCGGCCAGGTATTACTGCTTCAGTAAATTTTACCCTCTTTGTGGTAAAATGCAGTGAGCTCAAACCCAACCTCATATTATCCTGAAAACAATAGAAATAAAAACATACATATACTCGCTGTATATCTCTGGTTATATCTATGTCCCTTAATTTCCTTAGCAAAACGTACTCGCGAACTCGAACACTTTCAAACTCGGAATTATACTATTATAGGCAGATCTGAGTTTGTGAGATCCCACTATGTGTATGTAAGCTTCGACGCATTTTGTCTGTTAAATAACAAATAGTAAGAGCTCTTTGACTGCAGGGCCTGTATTAACACCACAAGTACAACAAGAAAAAATGATATTACTTCTATTGATATAACCAGAGTAACAATAAATATGTTAAGATACGCCAGACGTAGTTCCGATCAGATATTACTACATCATCCTTAATTACATCCCAGTCTGGCCTTCCGTTCCACCATAGCTCTCAGGGACGGTCAATGAGACTCGCCAGTCAATACATCAATACGTGCAAATATCATATTTATAACGCCTAGCCCTTTCTAACGGTCACCAAGGTTTGCTGGTCTTTCTTGACGATGTGCCTGTCCCTACAGAAAGGTTTGATTGCATTTGGACAGGCTAGTCGTAAATTTGCAACGCTGTCTCGCTCAAAATCCATTTTGGTTTTATATTTCCTTTTTGTCTTCTTTTCCATTGAGTGGATCTCTAACACTGTCACCGCTCGTCATATCGGCTGGCATCAGCTTTCCATAATTCAGGACTCTCTGATGCCATTGAGTCGTAATCGTCTCCAGTTGCCGTCAATAATTCACCTTATCTGGCCATACCCTTACTGATTGTGACTGTATGTGACCCACATTCAGACAAGGGTGGGTCATCGCTGAGGAAAACGTTTCAGACCGAGCCATGGCTTTCGGAGACTGAGCTGCAAAGCGCTCATGCAAAATTAAGCACAGCGAAGACTTAATTTTCAAGGGAATGGTGTAACAGCTAAGGGTGGCAAAGGTTTGTCCTGGCTCAGTGGGCAGTCGGCATTTGGTTAGCCACTGACTGTGCGCTAAATATTTAGGAGAATATCTTCTGAAAAAAAAAATCACTTCTTGTTGATAAGATATAATTACTGCTGCGGCTTTATTCTTGTCTGTGTGTTTAAGTTTTGAACTCTTACGTAAGCCAGAAAATCTTTACTAACTACTGGAAATAAATTCTGGGTTACATGCGACACTGAAATATCATTAAAGACAATAATCAAGAAGGGACACAGCAACAGTTGAAATCAATACAACTATAATGGTAATAGCGGAAAAGATCTATACCCATTTATTCGTATTTGAGAGTGGCTGACAATTTGTGCTATCAACTTGCTATCTAAATTCGACCCATCGTGGCTAGCTGAATGTCATCCAATTCGTTTTCACAGAAATTATTGGACAGGATGATAGGTGCAGGACAGGTTCAATCTGACTATCGTTGATACGATTCGTCCACATTGTATAACAGTGTTATTGAGCCTTACAGTGTTTTTCGACACCTTTAAGTCTTTCTGTTTCATATCATTTGACACTTTAACGACACTTCTGGTTATACGGGTACTAATATCAGGAAAGAGCAGTAATATTTCCAGATTACCTTTCTATCACCAGTATGTCGACACCACGGTCTCTGAGAGAATTTCAGCAGTTGAGCTGCTCTTCACTATTATTATAACCCATTGTCACAATCACTGGTCGATTGTCAGCATTGCTAATATCAATAACGTAAAATAATAATAACGTTATTGTTATTGTTTCTGTTGTTGTATTAATGATGACAACAACTGTTGGAGAGCGTTTATTTTCAGGCTCGAATATCTTAACGGACCAATACGGTAGAGATAAGCATGTTCATAGTATGGTACTTCTGGTATAGTGATCATATTGCACGTTGCTGACTAGATGTGAAATTTACATACAATACTTCAAGTTCGTAACATATAATGTGATGGTGGGACCAGGATATGCCATATCGCGAATGCCTACTCATGCCATAAAAGAGATCTGAACTTAAAGGAAAAGTTCTCTTTTAAAAACCATATAGCCAAAACCTTTTTGTACAACGCATTTTGGGGGATGGGCGCTCCTAAAAGTTTCAAAAAGTCGATATACGGATCTTTTAATATAAAACGCCAGACTGAAGGAAGCACAAAATGCTGAGCAATTATGAATGGGTTTAAAAGGAGACTTTGTGAACCTCTTGAAAATATCCCTTCGTCCACAGGTCCGTAATTGTGTATCCTTTCTTTCTCACACTTTTATTCCACTTACAATAGCCTGTCTTCATTTTCCTCCGCAGGTCAGAAGTTCAAGTCCTTCCGATTCCTGATTAAACAAATCTAATCAGCACTTCAGACTCTTCCGGTTTCCAGGATTACTTATCAAGTGGAGTTACTTTTTTGAGAATCTGAAATTGAGTTTCGGAATTTTTGGGAGCCAAGGTAGGCCATAAATATTTACTTTGATATAATATGATTGTTTACAAATGTTCATTGAACAGAGAACACCAAAGGATATCAGAATTATGGCATAGAACAGCACAGCACAACATAGGTATAACACAGTCATTATATTAAAAAAAAAATTAATAAGCTACAGTACAACACACAATCAATGGAACATTTTAGAAATCTTTGTCATGGACTTTGAGTCTGTATAAGTGCATTTCATTTGTGTACATGTAGACTATGTGATGCAACATTTTAAGATTATGTGATCTCTTTTATCAACGTCACTAGTATCCCTTACCTAGCACCCCTTTTTTTGTGCGGAATCGTTGTTGCCTAGATTTATGAAGGGCTATCCCAATTCTGAATCCTTTCAATCCTTCCTTGTACTTATAAGTCCCACAGTTGACAACAAAGACATACAGTAACACTTAACCACTTCGCTCATACACTGCACTCTTAGAATTTTAATATCCATGCCCGATGGTGCCACCTCTTATATTCAAGAGACTTTATCTCCGCTACATTTTAAGGTTAGATTCAAGGGAACTGTAACCTTACTGCTGCTGTTGTTAATCTTTTAAGACAATAAAATACCAGGGAAATAAATCAGTGAATAGCTGTGCCATTCTGTATTTTAGCAATTAATTCATGTTGCCTGCTAAACTGCATGGGCATGCAGGACAGTGAGTACCGCAGGCTTAACAACAAGGTTTAATAAGATTTATTTAACGTAGTAAAAATCCCAAACCAGAAGATGGTATATGGGCAGACATAAAAACATACATAACAACATAACATAATAACAAATGGCCATACAGATCAAACACTACGCAAGATAACCATCTCAGTTACGTGCGGAAAATATTGCGTTCACTTGCTAGGCTCGAAACCGCCACCCCAATGATTGGAAATGTCGAAAGCATAGATGACTCCATATTATCATACATGCACGATCATCCGGGTATCGCAAGCCAAACTTCAAGCGGTTCAAGAAGCATCGCTTCCATATTCTACTTTTCCGTTGTCAGACAAATATCAGTGGCTCGTGTGGTTTATTACACTGTTACTGGCTGATGCATCCTTTCCTTTTGGAGGCAAGATTTTATGACGCAGTCACACTACTATTTACACGTACATATTGCTTAAACAGTCAGTGAATTTTGTTGGAGTCAACTAATTAAGAACGGTCTAGTTACGTGGCAATTATTTTTGTTCGCCTATTTTGATTCCTAAAATAAGACGCTGTTATCTAGTCTAGATGAATTTATTTGCTCACCAAAGAGCCCGGAACTCGGTCACTACGCATTTTTATTAGCTAAAAGATATATCTGGCACCTCGTAGCTCTGTAGCCTTGACATAAACTCAATGGCTTTTCTGTTTTCTTCAGTCTGTCACAGCTGCTTAGGCTAATTTAATAGCTCATACATTCTTCCTTTTGTGTTTGTATGCTGACGTTTCGAAAAAGAAATGAGCGAAAGTGTGAAATTTTGCACACGTTTCTTTCTGCTTGCATTGAAACCGAAGTCAGGGACGGACAAAAGCAAGTATGTATTAGAGGGTCTCTACAAAAGACAGACATAACAGAGATAGACATAGACAGTCAAAGACGGACTGAGGCTAACCTTTCCGCCAAGGTAAAACGACTCGACGTTTATACGGATGATTTTGCCTCTTCACGCCTCACGCCTATTCTCTCTGGCTGGTTGGGTTTACTTTCCGTTTTTGGCCTCAAACAAGCGTCTACCGTTGTTCCGTGTACCACCAGGCACCGACGGAAGATCTCTATTTACCCTTTTCTTTAATATACACCAATTTGTGAGATATCGGTGGCAGGTCTCGTTTGTCTCAGCGCTCATTCGCTCGAGGATTTCTCACCTCCGAAATGCAAATGTTGAAGTTTAAAAGGAATAATTTGTTGTCACAGACAGGCATCTTGATAAAAACGCTGCACTTCGTGACTGCATCAAAAGTCCTATTAAATTACCGTTACGCGAATGTGTGTGCGTGCATGTATAAATGATGTGTGTGTCCGTGCGAGCATAGATTATGTATATTTTCAACATGCATATTTTGGTACTGAACTGCGATGTAACCCGTAAGAGAAAACAGCGCAAAAATTGAATTATTAGGAGGATCAAAAAATATTCACAACACGTGGGATAGAGACATATCTTCTTTTTTTTTTACATTTCTGTGTGCTCAATTTTTTAACACTTTTTTTTTTGTTTGTTTCGTAATGGATCACACACATTGCAATGAACAGTACTATGTTTTTACTATACAGTTCCTTCCTGTCTTGCATTACTAATCCATGTCATTGTCATGATTATTTGAGCCTGTATCGATCTTTGTTCATTGTACTACAGGTATGAAGATGCCAACGTTTTATTGTTTTTCACTCTTGACTATATTAGCATTTTCACTCACTCCATCCCTTTTTAGTGTGTAATGAGTCTAAATATTTTACAGGCATTCTTTCATACCTCATTAAATTTTGACACACAGAAACATACGCCATGATCAGTTGAATTTTGGGCTGTATTGGCAGGAATAAGATGATATAAAGTTTAAATTCTATTTGGTAAACACAGTGATTTTACACCAGTAGCAGCGACCAGAAAATTTATATATGAGTGGTAAAACTTGCTGTAAATAATTCAACCATAACTTTCCAACCATTCAGGGATTTTAAAAATGGAATCAAGCTCCCGATCTCCCTCCCGATATTGCGCAGGTTTTGATATTATATTATTATGATTTAAAATTGCGTGCCTTTTTGCCTGGTCTTCGTGGTATCTTCATATCTAAAAGCAATGTTCGGATGGAAAGTGGGCGGTAAGGGACGTGCGCCGTAACTGTGGTGAAGTCTTTCAGCTCAGAGTACTGTCTTGTGTGGTCTTGGCCTGCGTGAACGGACTCCTGAAACCTGGGTGGTTTGTTAAGGAAACGTTGAGAAGATAAAAATTAAGAGATAGACAGCCAGGGATGGGCAGAGATACATATTTCAGATATCACGGAAGAATTCTTTTGATCAGAGCAAAAGGCAAGCGTGCCTTCATATTCACTTATACGAATTACACCAACGAAATTTGAAGTATGGCTTAAATTTCAAATTACCCAGAGGCTTCAAAGATCGCTGAATTAATCAAACAATGTACCATGGATAGTGTGTGTAAGTTTTGAGCCAGATACCGGGAGCTGAGCTAGCGGCGTTGGAATTTTCCTTTGGGATAATTTGATGTGTGTTTGCCATATGGTTTGCGGGATATAAACCTGTACATGTATTTCATTTTTGTCATGTTTTTCTCCATGAGTTCTATTAAGTTGGGTTTTTTTTAGCTGCCCGTCGACCTACACTTTCCCCCATCATCCAGGCCTATTCACATCATCCTTCTGTGCCGTAAATTTTAAGGTTAACCAAATGTAGAAGTCTAGCGTAGTTGAAAATTTTGAACTTGATGGCTGCGTGTGAACACACTCTCCTTTCGTGACTTCGTCAAACCGAGAGTGACTACTTTTTACTCTCCCAACAAACAAAAAAAAAGCCAATAAAAATACACAACTAACCAAAAATAAAATGGCCAAAGTTTCCTAACATTCTAGAATTTGTTCCCCCCCCCCTCCCCATTCCCTTTCCCGATGGGTGAGTAAATCGAGTGAGTAAATAGACCTCAAGTCGAAAGTTCCTTCACACTGTGTACCCTAGTGTGACAGCCTGGAACAGCCAGATGATTGTGTTTAGGCGGTATCTAGACTCCTCCAGAGTGATTTCTCTACTCTGGGACTTCCAAAAAGCCAAAGATAATTTCCTCAACGAAGAACACCGGGGATAAGTTCAGAGATGTTCAGGCTCTGAGAGAAAGTCATAGTCATCTCATAGTCATCTTTTCCCATTGTGCCCCGCATGCATATATCTCTTTATCGCTCTGTCAGCTTTCTCTTGAAGCACAATGTAGGCCAACCGTTTAAAACAATACGTTACCGTTATTCTCATTATTCCAATCTCTTTTCCTCAGACTCACCGTATTTCCAAGTCGCCATCCACACTAATGTCTTTCTTTATAGGTGAAAGACCACAAGAGTTTGCTATCTAAGTCTTATATGTTACTGTTGGAATCAACATCCTCCATCCCTGGCCCACACCCTATCCCTTATTCTTGGCGCAGTAAACAAAGGTACACGTACCCCCTTTCTTTGGCGCAATTCGCCTAGGTATCCCCATCCCCTTTTTTGGAGCAACCATTGGTATCCTCTTCCTCTTTTTGACGCAATCTACTGCAATCTCTACATAGGGACTGCCACTAACCCTTTCGGCGCAATCTAGAAACACCGTGCCCGGAGACTTACTACATAGAAAGACGTTTGTGGCAGGAATTGTAGGTCAAAGCCGCTATTTCTGGAGCTTGATATTATTTATTGAATATTTGATAACCATCTGAAGTCCACATCACCTGTCCGCATAGCTTTCTAATGTTTCTGTGATTACCTATCGGGTCATCTACCTTTCCTTTTAGTTTCCATCATTCTCCTTCACTCACTGCTCTGAAGTTTCTCCTTTTCCACTACTTTTAATCCTTCATCATCCTATATTATAATCTTTAATGGCATATACTTGTAGCTCATAAGATACATTGCTTTTTAACCCTGGCGTTTCTCTCAGCTTAATTGCATTTTTACAGCTGTGTTCATCATTTTACATGTTATATATTTCTTAAGAGCCATCGCCTTCTTAACTACACAAATCTGTTTGTCTATCTGTCTGCCTGCCTGCCTGTCTCTGTCTGTCTGTCTGTCTGTCTGTCTGTCTGTCTGTCTGTCTGTCTCTTACTTTCTCTCCCCATTTCCTTTCTCCCAATTTGTCTGTCTGTCTGTCTGTCTGTCTGCTTGCCTGCCTGCCTGCCTGTCTGTCTGTCTGTCAGTCTGTCTGTCTGTCTGTCTGTCTGCCTGCCTGCCTGCCTGCCTGCCTGCCTGCCTGTCTGCCTGTCTGTATTCTCTTTCTCTCTTTTTCTCTTTCTCTCTTTTTGTCTTTCTCTCTCTCTCTTTCTCTCTCCCTCTTTCTCTCTCTCTCTCTCTCTCTCTCTCTCTCTCTCTTTTTCTCTCTTTCTCTCATCTCTTTTTCATCCATATCCTATGGCATCTGCTGACTTAAGACACACGTGTGCACATTCCTTGTGTTTGACTATCTTAGCGTCACTTCGTCCCGATGCTCTGACCATCAGGTTTTCCACCGGCACTGTCTTTTGCTAGAGTAGTCATCGCGCCAGCCCCAGGTCTGTAATCTTGATGACAGGTTGGCTGCACACAGGGTTAATAGGACAGTCCTCGTCATTCCAAGCGATGGAACTTTACCATCGTAAATACGACCACCAAGGTGCCATCACTGCACATGTTTCACCTCTGAGAATGAAAGAGAAGCGATTTAGAGAGTGACTCCAATGGACCTGGGTCCATACACGGCACGGCACGGCACATCGTCGGGGCATTTTCGGGTCCTCTCTTTCTCAATACTTTTTCGGACGATGCTGACTCCATCGGATCCGGCATGTCACGCCACGACAGAGCTCTGACATTATCGTACTAAAGCATAGAGGTTTGCCTGGGTCAAGATTTACCGTATCGTGCCGTGTTCGGATATGATGAGTTCGTGCCTTAAGAATCTAAGGATTTTGGAAAGTGGAGTTAGTCTGTGTTGTATTTATGCTGTATTTTTTGTTGGCACTGTCGATTTCGTCTGGCTGTAATATGGATAGTCACAAATTCTACTTAATCGCAACACTTCTGGTAAAAATTAAAAGGATTTATAAATGGAGTTTCAGATATAGCCTTGAAATCGAGAATGTTTACAAGCTTATAATGAACCAGCATAGCGTTGTCAACAGCCCTCCTATACATCTTTTTTACTGCTAAAAGAGAGTGAAAGTCTATGGAAGTTAAGGGAGAATGATGCGGTAGATTTCTCCGTGTGAAAGTTGAAAGCAGGAGTGGCCGTAACTGAAACTCAGCAAGGGCTGATTGTGCAGATAAAATGATTTGGCATTCATGAATTGTATTATCTCGAGCGTTGTTACACTTTAATTAGAGTTAAGAGGTAGAAGAGGAAACTATCTAGTTACCTGGGTCTATTATTTGCACGACCTTTGTCTCTGCTTCCTAAAGCAATCCATCCATCCATCCATCCATCCATCCATCCATCCATCCATCCATCCATCTACAAAAATTAACAAACTAACCAAACTCTCTTTTTTTTTGCCGTAAAATCAAAGAGTTTTCGAAACAAACTTATGGAATTTTCACATAGTATAGCTGAAGCAACCATACAGGTAATCTGAAAAAGTCATTAAATTCCATTGAGTGTGCACAACATGATGTGCAATTAACTTTGACAGGCACGAGTCAGAACCTGCGCTCTGATTTACGCTCTTGAATTTTTATAGCTAATAGAATTGACGTTGACTGCAGTTCTGAGCATCTATAACTGCTTGTGGTGATTTATGTCTTCTAAAGCATGTTATTTCATCAGGGGCGTATCTAACGAAAGCAGGCGTTATAGCTAGGACTGAAATTGTGTCCCTTTCGAAATATTAGACACTCATCTGTTAGATAATTTACCATAATATCAGCTAATACACACATATCAAGCTAGCTAATCTGTAAATACAATAAAGATTGATAATGATAATACAGTAATAGGCTTATAATATTTGTAATGATTATACTTCATGAAAATTTACAACCGCGAGCAATGAAAACGGAATTTTCAGCGCCAGGCCGGTTGTCATACCTATGGAGTATGAGTTCATGCAGTCGCCAGCATTGTATTTCATCGTTTAATAAGAGTGCGTTAACAATCTGATCGTCCCAGCGCTGATGACTTATAACAATCAAAACAGATCAAACATCTGAAGAAAATTATTTTTAACTATCTCACTACTGAAACATCACCAGGCAATCACTGCAATGGAACCCACAAGGAACACGAGGAAGGGGTAGGCCACGGAAGACATGGAAACGATGCACAGAAAGGGTCATGCGAGAGATGAAGCTCACTTGGAACGAGCTTGGAAAGATGGCCCAAGACAGGGAAAGATGGAATTCGCTTGTACGTGGCCTATACCCTGCTGGGGGTGAAAGGCATTGATGATGATGATGATGATGATCTCACTACTGCTTGTTTGATTTTTTTTTTATTTAATAAAGCTTGCTCAGCGGCGTTTCATTCCTCCCCCACCCCCCAGCACATCCACCTCCCTGGGCGCCCAGGGCATGTACCATATCTGCCAGACCGCCACACCCTAGATACGCCTTTGCACTTTATTCATCCTTCATTCATTGTAAAATGCCCTGGATTCTGAGGTTTGGGTAGAAAGAGATCATCAAAACCTTTGATTGCTAAAAACGTCATCAGTCACGTTCTGGTTAGTCCAACCGGCTTGTTTTAGAGGGGAATGTCAAAGTAAAGTGTAACTTGTCAGTAAAGATTCCTACAAAATTGGTTTTAAAAAATACAAACCGGTTCCTTGCCACGCCTATCTATCTATCTATCTATCTATCTATCTGTTTGTTTGTTTGTTTGTTTGTCTGTCTGTCTGTCTGTCTGTCTGTCCGTTCCTCCGTCCGTCTGTTTATCTATCTATCTATCTATCTATCTATCTATCTATCTATCTATCTATCTATCTATCTAACGTCTGTCCGTCTGTCTGTCTGTCTGTCTGTCTGTCTGTCTGTCTGTCTGTCTGTCTGTCTGTCTGTCTGTCTGTCTGTCCGCCCACCTACCTGCCTCACTGACTGCCTGCTTACCAACTTGTCCGTCCAATCATCTAGTCCGTGCGTATGTCTGATTGCCTTGTTGCCTGCCTGACTGCTCAATTGCCTGCCTGTCTGCCTGCCTGCCTGCCTGCCTGCCTGCTCTCCCGCCTGCCTGCCTGCCTGTCCGCCTGCCTGTCTGCCCGCCACCTGCCTGCCTAATTGCCTGCCTGTCTGCCTGCCTGCCTTCTCCCTGCCTGCCTGCCTGCCTCACTGTCCCTTCCTCTGGTCGATCCGGCCCACCACACCTTTCCTTTAAAAGAGCCCGACTTGGCGAAGTACACCGTGACTAATTAGATGTGACAGTTTTCTGTCTGGCCTTGATGAGCGGAGGCACTGGCTCATGAACCCCGGCCAAAAGGAATTCTGTTTGGCTTCCTGGGACAAGCTGCCTCATGTGTACACACACTGTCAGTTTTGTCTGTCTGATGAGCGGTTCCATCGGCTATGACATGAGCATGACTTCTCCACCCGGATAATATAAATCTCATTAGAGTCAACTCCGTTTAATAGTTGACATTGGCTTAATAGCCATTCTCTTAAGACAAACTTTCACTGAATTCCTTCGTTAATTATGACGTTCATGTAGTTCTTATTTTTTGTTTGAAACTGGTCTTGGACGTGCCGGTACGTCCCGGAAATAGCATTTATGTTTATCCATACGTCCTATTTTCTATATAAAAAACTATTCTAATATACAAGCTAGTGAAGGTATGGTGAGCTGGTCACATCGGCACTTAAAAATATGATGGCATGAAGAAGTTAAATGCATTTTTTTTTCTTTAGGAAACAGGTATATAAGTTGGCCACTTATAGTGCACTGCTTCCTCAAACCCTTCGCCTAACTGCAACATTTTGGCGTCTCCATGGAGTTGTGTTTTAAGCGGAATCAGCTGTATCAGATGCTCTCTCTCTCTTTATCTGTGTGTGTGTGTGTGTCTCTCTGTCTCTCTTTCCTTTTCTCTCTCTCTTTCTCTCTGTTTGTCTGTCTGTTTGTCTGTCTGTCTGTCTGTCTGTCTCTCTCTCTCTCTCTCTCTCTCTCTCTCTCTCTCTCTCTCTCTC
>JAWQUT010000020.1:3596606-3618481 GCA_033807755.1 Ellobium chinense | reverse complement strand
TCTCTCTCTCTCTCTCTCTCTCCTTGAATGCCACCGTTCTATTTTATATATGATTCGTAAGTTTCGAGCGGACTGCTATAATTGCTATCTGAAAAAAATAAATTTTACACCCATAGACTTTGTATAGTCTACCATAGATTTTATATTTCAGAGGTCGGTCGGTGTTGACGTTCATTCTCTGACAAAATTTTCCCGATAGTGTGTTTACGCACCAACTAGACAACAGGCTTAGTCTAGGCGCCGTACGCACAATGCTGCGTAACTTAGTGCGCCGGCGGTAACTACGGGAAACACCGCTACAGTTTTGGGGTTTACCATAGTTACCGCCTGGGCGGAAAGTACGCAGCACTGTGTTCACGATCCTTACTAAATCTGCCACCGTAAAAGAGAGAAAAGTCACCTCCTTCCACGTAGACCGGAGTTTGATTGTCTAAATGTTACAACTTTACTTGCAGAGAGACACATTTGTTGAAGGCCTCAGAACAACGTGACTTCCCATTGTTCAAATTCACAGACAGTGACGAAACCGTTGTTTAAAAGTAGATCTCGTCCATTGTAGACTTTTACACTGCTTTCATTGCGTACGAGTAGCAAATTAAAATTAGTTTCTAGAACATTTACAAGACAATTGTGAAATACAAAGAGATTGTTTATTTTTAACAAAATATTTCAGTCATAACTCAAATATTTCAAAAATGTTCAATTGAGGTTTCTAAGAAAATCTGCTACTTCAAGTTAAGTGCTTCTGCCTCTCAATACGAGTATAAGCGTGTCGTAATGTTTGCAATATTGTAATGGCTTGCAAGGCCAAATCCTGTATGTCACAAGCAGCACATTTTTCGTGGAACTGCCCGGGCATTTGTAACACTGGCTGTGGATAATGAACCGCCACAGATATAACACCAACGTGTTAGTACAGCGGTCCGCCAAAATATTTATCAGTGGCATAACTCGCTAAAAGGTTTTGACGAGAGACAGTAGATCCCTGGCGCATTCAAAGACGGTGGAGACATACACTATTGTTGAAAAGTTGATCTAGTCCAGCGTAGATTTTTACACTGTTTTCACTGGTAACATTGAATATTATCATATCTCACCACGGGATGTGGTTTATTTCCTTGACTCATAACATCGCAACGTTTTCACGAAATCAATATATGTTTGACGTTTTATAAGTGAAAAGGAGGATTTTTTTTTTTAATGTTTGTGAAAACAATCTTCACTCCAGCAATGTTCTTTCCCAGTTATAATCTAGTCCGACCTTGCTGTCTTGAAGTATGGGAATCTTAGTGTGAGTAGTTGGGAAGTGTGTTAGGGTCACGGGTGAATACCAGGCTCATACATAGAAGATAGGGAACAATATTCAGAAAGTAGGATGTAAAGATTAAATTGCTGGAAAGTTAGCATCCCGTATTTGTAGTGGTGGTGCGTTCAGACTTATAGAGGTAAGCAGTGACAGGAAGTTTTCTAGTGTATGATTTTTTTTTCTTTTTTGGCCCTTCCTCTTGAGATCGATCTGTCACAGTAATTTGGTAAAATTCTTGGTGATACACTTCTCGTTAAGAAAATTATCAGACTGGGCTCACATTCCCCCCCCCTTTAATATAATAATAAGTAGGATATGCCTTGCCACACTCNCACCCGGTTACACTAAAGTATGTGAATGTTATCTAGCAGCATATTTAAGAATTTAAAACCATCGCCATTTCGTCAACACAGAAGAGGAACCTTATATCTGCGACCTTGACTCCTCGAAACGTAATTCATTCCATTCCTCCAACTCAACATTTTTTTTTTTGTTCTGTTTCGTTTTTTAAATCTTCCGTGTATCCGTGAAAATTGGTAATATATCGTAGTTTGGCGGCTTTGTATATACTCAGAGAGTTTGTGAGATCCTTTAACTGCTTACATTATGTACTATCATTTCTCCGGAGATGTGTTTTTTTCCTCAACTCATATAATATTGTAACGTTTTGAAGAAATCAGTCAGTGATGATTGCACATTTGTTCTTCCCTAGTTGTTTTCTAACCTACACATGCTGTCTTGGAGTATATGAATCATATCACGTAACGCTTTTAAACTCATCGCTATATCATTAACACAGAACAGGAACCTTATATTTGAGACCTTGATTCGAAATGACATAGACTACATTCCATTCCCTCAACTCATTTTTTTTTTTTTGGCAAATTTTTCTTAGATCTTCCGTGAATCCAAATAATGAAAACTCTAAAATATATCCTAGTTTGGCGGCTATGTATAAACTTTAGGAGTATGTGAGATAGTTCAACCACTAGATCAATAGAATGACACCGTTGTTTGCAACCTATGAAGACCAAAGTTTCAAACTGTCACTTACAGGCTTCTTGCACTGAGCTGTGGTATTCTTGGCTTCAGTATGACCACAGCTAGGTGAAGGGAAATGATAAAACTATAGGCCTAAGCCATATTACGTGAAGTGGAGGCAAATGGCAACGATCTAAGTCCTAGAATTTGACGTATTTTATCAGGACAGATACAAAATACAAACGTCGCATTCCGTAACAAAGTACTCTGAGGCAAACATCGTACAATGTAGCAGAACTTTATAATACAAGTTTGCAACTATTTGCATAATTATTGTGAAAACAGTTACACGCCGTGCGGAGCCATGAAATCTGTCTTGATTTTACTGGGCACGCACATCACCTCTTGACTGACACTGACGATGGAAGAGAAAGAGGGGATAAATCACAAAACGTAAGTAAGCCCGATATTTTCGCCTACCAGGCACACAGTAGCATTACCAACCTTTGTAACTGTCTACAATCATTATGGCACGTAATGTTTTTACGGCCTAATGAGGCTATCCATTGTCATTGATTAGTAAGCTATGGCTATAAAACGACTGCTACTGCTGTCATAACGATTTGTTTAGACAATGTTTACGGTGTAATGAGTCGGGCGATGTCACGGCTTGGTACCGTTGTTTCGACACTGCTGCTGTATTTTGGACGAGCTTGCTAGTCTACGTCAGAGATCTCAAAACATACCGCTGACAAATATCTAGACTATATACATAAAGATGAACTAGAGAGTCTGCCTTTCTCTACTCCTGCGTTAATATGGGTTGTGGAAGATCAAGATTTTCAGGATGAAGAAAGGATGTTCCTAACCGTGTTTTAGTCAGGTCAACTTCTCGTATTTTTCCTACTTAAAATTATTTCAGCATGGGTTAATTCCGATTGCCCATCGTGGTCCAGCTTTTTCATGGAGTCTAATGCATTCGTCTATGGTGTCTTTTGGTGCGCTAGGTATTGTTGCCTCTGGTGCGTTGTCTGTCTGTCTCGCTTTGCTAATGGGCATGTAGACGTTAGACCTCAGCCATCTTGCTCCTATTTGTAAAACGGGGAGTTAGTTTTTTAACTTTCTAATGATGTTCTGTGTACGGGTGAGGAAGTTAGATGACTACTAAATGCTACGGATCTTTAAAATGTTCACGGATATATACTGGGTGCTGTTAAAAGGGGATCTGTGCTGGAAAAAGCAATCTTTTGACTTCCTTCACCTCTTTCCGCACACGTTTGCTATGTCTGTAACTGTTTATCCGTCCTATGAACACTTCATCAGAAGTGCGAGATTTTATTCCCCCCCCCCTTACTTTATATCTCTATAGTTACAAAGTATACCTGTCTAAAGTACACTTTTCAATTAGATCCATTAAAGAAAACTTATTGTTATGGCGTTATCGCCTAATTGAATTTAAGTCTTAAATGTAATACAGCTTGTATAAAAACATCAAAGTATGCAGCAGGCAGATATGCACTGTAATTACAAGGCATTGAAATGTTGAGAGTTTTTTTTTTCCTAACACTGTTAATAAAAGTGTACACATAAGGACAATGTGCACTTTGTGCACTCAAGACATGACAAGCGTTTTATTAACGATCTTATTAATGTGCAAAGTATTATTCCACAAAATTGAAGTATCAAGAAAAACTCAATCAAATATAACTATTTTAGTATCACTCGCACCATGAAGGGACCAAAATCCTCATAAAATTACGGTTCAGACTTTGTGTTTATAAGCTTCCAAATATACCTCCGATAGCCTCTTCTCTTCGTTCTAGACAAAATAAAATTGAATTTGAGTGTAGACTAATTTATGAAAAACGCTCTTATACACCAACAAGGATNGTATATATGCATCCACAGAAACTGCAGACCCCACACACCCCTAATCAATGGCTAGATCAAGTAAGCGCCGCGCCAACATCTAGACATCAGTGTATCTTGCTATGCCTATGTAACAGCTTCAGGCTCTAGACTGTATCACCAGTTATGTCTACAACGTGAGCAAATTTCTTGCTCCGCTGCCATGGTATCCCCTGGCTGCTCTCAGAAAATGAGTCCTCATCTGTTTCCGTTAATGTGCATACAATGGTATTACTGCGCCATTATGTCTGGCGTCCCCAGAGTGAGTGATGATTGTGATGACTGGAGCGTGCAGGCTGGTGGTGAGGAGATTTATGTCATATCGGCTGAGGTGTCCCAGAGAAAAGGGGGGGGGNAAAGGGGGGGGGGGGCAACTAGATTCATGCCATATCTATACGCATTTATGCTGTTTGTCTTAGAGCAAAATTGCAAAATTATTGTGATCAGACGTCGAGGAATTTGGCCTCATAACGCCAACCAGGCAATTCTAGGCTGCAATATTCATGCACTTGACATCTAACTGGCAAGTCTGCACCATTTTTGTCAACCAAAGAAAACGACTTGCCCTTAGCTTTTGCCTTCTCCAACCGAGGTGTCGGGTAATCTCTATCCTTTTGTTCAATGCGCAAAAGGGCCTTTCTAAATCTTTGGGGCCCTAATATGTCTTTGTGATACTTCCTCCCTATTTCCGGATGACTTACTAAGTTCGAGATCTTTACGTTAATAGGTGTACATTTCTATACTGGGCAAACAGTCTAGCAAGCTAGTGTAACAAGGTGCGGTAGATCTACAACCGCTATGAGCAGATTTTTTTTTTCTGTAACAATTTGCAAGGAACTAGAGATCTAGATCAGCAATTCTTATTTAAGTGTAATATTGAAGCCCGCGTTTGCAAGTTGCTCCGCACATCAAAGGCTACAGGACTGAAGTTAGTTATAGAATGATGACTATCTTAACGAATACAGGGCTCTAAAAGACACCGGTGAGTGAATCCACGTTTCGCCACCCTTCATGATATGGCGTTACGAGAAAGGATATTCATTACATTATTGTGAAGCTAGACGGTGCATTACGATAACATGCCTACCACTTAGTAATCACGGCCATTGTTAATTTCAGGAGCGGATTGAGGAATTCTTTTTGTGGAGGTGAGAAGGGGGGCGCACACCAGCCTCTCCATCCACCTCTCACTGGCCAGAGAGAGAGAGAGAGAGAGAGAGAGAGAGAGAGAAAGACAGAGAAAGAGAGAGAGAAGTGGCCTTTCTTGGGTTCTTTGAGGGGTGGCAAAGGGGGGGAGGTGGGATGCCGTGGCCAGAAAGCCCCCTTAAGATCTGCCCCTGGATAACTTTTTATTCGCAGAGGAATTCTATCTTCACAGCTGCGAAGCATTTCATTGTGCAGAGGAAACAATGGTGACAGACAAACAGCATAGTAATTTATACTTCGTATATCATAAAGATAACCCTTATTTGTTCCTCACCCACCACGTCCCATACCACTGTCATCTCCGGTAGCCTCTAGTGAAAAAAATGGTCAAACATCCTTTTGTTTTCTGTATTATCCCTTTCTGAAACCCATGGAATTTTATACAAATAAGAACCTCGATATAAAATATGCCTTGATGCATAAAATAAATTGTACTTACTATTGAGTTCTACTTAATATCGAGGTCCACCTGAATATTGACAGTGATAATGAATCCGTGCATGAGAAATTCATATTTAATAACAGGGTGTACTTATTAAGCGAATACTGAGTATCGAGGTTCCACTGTATATGCACTTACTCTGGCGGTAGACGTTCCAATAAAAGTACAAAATGTATTATTTGCAGTTATCATAATCCTCTGAAGTCACAGGAATAAAAAAAATATTATACAACAGTATTAAAGATGAAGACAAAGTCGCGGAACTGATGAGTGGTTCAATGGGACTGACTTTCTCTGAGATGTTAACATTCATTTCTAAATCCCTGTTAGGGGCAATTCCACAGCCTGTGGGGTGACATGTATCCATAATGCGTTTGAAGATTTGTTTATATTTTATCGGCGACTCACATACATTCGAGCCCCAGTGGCAGCAGACTGCTTTTTGTGGTGTTGATAAATTCCTTGCCTGACTCTTAGCCTTCACCTGGCAAACATTTGCACTCTAGTGTATAATGTCAACCTCACGTAATCGCAACTTTTCGTGAGCACGGAAATAGTTGCAGTTAACAGGCTTAACGATCAGCCAGTGGCTTTTAAATAGATAATACACCTTAATGTTGAGGGGAAAATGTTGTCGTTAAGCAGAAGTTACAACTGGTCGAAGTCGAGTAGAGGTGTAATAAAAAATTCTAACAGAAATCAAAGAAGGAGTTATTTTCTTGGCCTTGAGTTGAAACAATAACCACATAGTGCCAATAATCGCCAGAGTGACCGCGTGCAAGGCGGTAATATAATTTTACGGTTAACAGGTCTCAAAAATTGGACTTGGAGCATCCCTGCCATCTTAATGAAAAATACAATTTAAAAAAACGTTTATCTGCCAGACAGATACTGCCAATCACTACATACTGGATTACGATGCAGGAAATGCGTTATGCCCTCACGCATCTGAGGCTATTAACTGAGTTTCCAGATGGTTTTTGTTGCTGAACACCATTCTGTAAATCTCATTTTTAGTACGTGCTCAACACTGGCTATAGGTTGGTAAAAATTAATGGGATCTTGCGAGATCGAATTCCAGAGGATGAGTCCATAATTCCGAGTATAGAAGGCGTCGGAGTGTGTTAGTAAAATATACCGAATGCCTTCCTCCTCTACCCTCCCCCCNAACCCCCCAAAAAAACAAACAAAAAGATTTCTTAATTCAGAGTCCAATAGTCTCAAGAATTGAAATGAAACTGGGATAAATTTTTAAACACATTTACGCAATCAGATATAGTCCATATTTGTTGCAAGTTTCTAAGATCCAGGTGCTATACTTTCGTCACAGCAAATAAAAAAAACTGAAAACATATTTCAAAAAATGACCTGTCGGAGTCAGTGTGTCAGACGCACATCTTTGTTAGACATGTGTTTTTGATTATTTTTCAGCTGCGATATAATTATAGCACCTAGATTTGCAAACATTAGCAGACAATATTCATCTGCTAATGTGTGCTAAATTTCAACAACATAACAGCTTAACATAAATAACATTTAAAGTCACGTAAACTTTTCCAAGGGCATCCGATATGTGACCAGATGGTGAGACACAAGGATTAGGAGGAGAAAATGTAAGTATTCAGCTGATGATGAAAGTTGTCATATACTGTATGGAAAGTGTGCCTTAGGCACTTTTCAGAATCACCTCAGAGAGGAATTTTGATAAATGAGGCAGAAACTTTTATAACACTAAAAAAGTCGTTATTTGTGCCAGGGCTTGAACCTTCTAGATCCCTCGAGATGAACGTACTATCCATTTACATCACAGGAATATAACTTTACTTTGAATCTAATTCTTAAAGTGTTATAATCTTAATATCGCCTTCTTGCTGCAGCGTGTATGCCTTTTGTTTACCCGTGATTCTGATATGCTCTCCAACTGCTCACATCTAATACAGAATATGAAATTGAAAGTCAGTGGCTGGCTGACTGACTGGCTGGATTTATTTGTCTAGTATAGAATTTTTTTACTACTTACGTAGGCGTCCCGACTTTGGCAAAGCATCCTTAAATGTCGAGGAAGGATACGACATGCATCATTGACCCCATGAGTCTCCTTGAGACCTTAGGGAATTTGGAGAGGCCCTTTAGCGCCTCTCCCACGCAGCCCCTGGACACCCCAGCTAAAAGCAAATATTGGACTTAGGACCAGAGTACTAAAACGAGTTTGCGAATTTTGTTGTCGTTGTTGTTGTTTTTTTGCGAGCACATGAGGTTGTTCGAGGTCATGAGGCTTTGCACTGTAGTTCACATGGGCGAAAGTGGCGTCAATGACATGAAGGTCGGGCCACGTAGGTTCCGGAAAATTTATTGCTGTAGATCTTAGCTTTGATGGCCTAGTGAACCCAGATAATCTATATGAACTCAGCTGACCCACACCTGATCAGGACAATGCATAAGAGAGAGGTGAACTCAAGATAATGTAGCACGGAGTGCTGCATATAATTTGAATGTCTTGAATACGAGAGGATTAAAATGTGACGATTATTCTCATTCACCTGTCTCTGGAAATAATTCTTGGTGTGAAGAAAAGCGTGGGGACAAATTGAAAGCAAATAGAAAGTCCAATATGTGTCCGTTTATATAAGGGAAAAGAATAGTAAATAATGGTACAATTCTGTTTATGCTAATGTGTTCAACTCCCCATTTAAATCTCGAAACAACCAACTAGATATACTTTTGCCTAATTATGTAATTGCCATCGTTGCCATCGTAGATGCAGAAAGCATGTAAATAAGCACTCCAAATCTGGATTAATTTTAACTCTGATATTTCACAAAAAAAGCTAACCGAAGCAGGGGCTAAAACCGATTTGTACAAAATGAATAGGAGATGTCCTCACCCCACATTACCATTACGAATTAAGAAATGAACGCTATGTATTCCCACCGTTTACCTATCTGCCCTGCCCGAGGTTGTTTTTTTTTCTTTTGCCTCACTACTTCTTTCACTTCAATCAGCCCCAAATAATCAGTCGCCAATAATCGCCATTAGTCAGTGGCTGTGCACTCTTTCTCCTTCAGAATTGTCAAATTTCACTATCGTGTTTTCTGTTCCTCCGTCACGAGCATTGTCTAAGTTGTCTTCTTTGCAATTGCTCATACTCAAGAACTCGAACATTCACATGGCGAAGTTTTGGTTTTTTGTGATAACAGGTCTCGAAAACCTTTTACCCAGGAACATTTTAAGTTAGAAAGTCCCTGCTTCTCGAAGAAAAATAATATTATTTTATTTGTAACTTCCACAATACCTCCTCATTCCACCGTCATTCTCAATCCTCTCAAACTAAGCACAGCCAGGTACCCATTCACTCATATTTACGAGAGGACATAACACTTCATACCTTTTCCAATAATAGGTCGGGACTTCTTTTCACAAACAGTAGGAAGTGAGTGGACACAAATAGATTATGCTCACGCTGGGAAGTGTAGAGGCAGAAAGTGAATATAAGACTTATGTGGAAAAGAAAGAAAGAAAGAAAGAAAGAAAGAAAGAAAGAAAGAAAGAAAGAAAGAAAGAAAGAAAGAAAGAAAGAAAGAAAGAAAGAAAGAGAAAGGTGAGACTGGCACTCGCAACCTTTGCGGATCACCCTGCAGTCTGATCGAAATCAGGTGGACGTCTATACAAGGCAGTGCCACCGTCCTTTTTAGAGTCAACAATGCACCAGCTATTCCGCACCAAGACAGTAAGAATTTGCCTTTGTGTCACCGATCTGTCCGCATTAAAAGTGTCATTGCCCAGGTGTGAAGGCAAACCAAAAAACTTAGATCCTTGTCTGTCAGGTCTGTTACACGACTGGAAATCGGGCAAGAGCAAAGCGTTTAATTGCTTCATTTGCATAGTCACAAGTATCACATGATAATGTTAGATCGCCGAACCTAATTACAATGCTGTAATTATTAAACGTGCCTGGTCTGCAGCAGACATTGGCAATGATGGCCTTTCAAACAATCCTTATCTCTGCTGTTCCCGTAAACTTGATATAACTCTTTCTGTCGGTGTCTATCCATGTCTACCGTGCAACGACAAAACACCATAAATAATCATACATACTTTTATCATATTATAAGCAGGGCCTATTTCTGGTGTGTAATAATTTTTTGGTAGGCCTATGTCACACGTTACATAAATTTGACCTTTCACCTGCTTACGAATATTTTGATTGGAAGCCTTGGAAAGCCTTAGGTGTATGAATATGTGACGTCGTTTCTTTTGTAACTATTTTCACTGCCGTGGGGGTTTCCCTCTGTCTAAATTTAAAAAAAAATTCAGTCTGTCTTTCTTATCGCTTCTCGTCGTTCTCTTAACATTTCAGTTTCAGTTCAGTTCAATATTTGAACTAAAAGTACTTGAGATGTCACAGTGTCTCTATGGTCTCAAGTTTCATCGAAGATTGTCAGCTGTCTGGATCTACTCTGTGTCGCGTAACTGTGTGGTTCATTCAGTTCAATTGTTTTGATGTGTCTCAAACAGGGTGAGGGCCACTTCAGGCTCCTTTTCACAATTAAAAGTTCATTTTTTTATTAGTTAGAATTTATATGATAAAAAAGGCTCGCGAATACGATAAATGTGTAACTCATTTTATAAAATCTGATATTAAACAAACACGAGTTTCAAATCCTCTATATACATTATAACGATTAGACAGTATTTTGATGTTGCAAGGCAGAAGTGTTTAGACATTCCATATATCTTGTCTTCTTTTCTCTTTTTTTCCGTCAGTCATTCTATCAAATGACCATTCTCTCTTTTCCTCCTTTCCTGATAATATGTCCAAGGAATTCTCGCTGTTTCTTTCTGATCTGTTCTGCGGAGAATGTTTTGGGAAAACTGATAAAGTTTGTGATACATCTTTACACTACCAAAGGCCACACAACGATGATTGTAAATTTTAATGATTTATACACATAAGTAGTACAGTCGACTTCTTTAAATCGCAAGTCGCTTAGTGGCATCTTCCACTTTATGGCAACACTCTTAGACAATATAACACATTTGTTTTACTTTCTTTATAGAGGTTACATGATAATGACAGTTGTTTTTGGTTTTTTTTAAAATTCCAATATTCGCATACTGAGCCGGGGGTGTGATTGTAGTAGTAATTTATGACGATCTACGTTATGCGATCTTACGCATGTATACACACACTCCTTGACCTCTTGCACCACGTTCCTACCCAGCTCTTACCAAAAACGATGACAAGTATACTCATTTTAAAACAGTTATTCTCAATGAATCTTCTTTAAAAGATACCTGATTTACGTCAATCACTGATATGCACATTAACATGTGCTTATGTTAGAAAAAGTTCTGATCTAAATACCAATTACATGTGATCTATACAGATGACAAAACATTGCTATTTTTTCAAGAAAAACTCAAAACTTTATCGCTATCATTCGTCTAGACATGTATTCTCTGTTGCCATCAAAAACACCACAAATATGCCTCAGCGTGTGCAGGTTTGAGTACAAAGAATAAACTATTTCTTAATCTTATCTTAGAGCCATAAGGAGAATCTTTTCAACTTATTTAGCTGCCTTAATGATATTAAATAAATTTCGTAGATACTTGTGGCGAAGATGCGCTGGCTTAAGCAGCCGAGCTGACTGGGCATGAAGCAGTCATACAACACATTCGTTGTGAACTGGCGTCTTAATGGCTGCCACGTAAGGGGAAGGGAGCTGATCCTACATTTTTTATTATACACACCTCTAAAGACGTCGTTCATCTTCTACTCTCCCTCCCCTCCCCCTCTCCTACCCATTTCTTTCAAAGCAAAAAGGGGGAGGGGANGGGGGGGGGGGGGGGGGGGGGGGGAGAGAAGGAGGGGAAGAAGCACCGAGGATATTTGTTTGGAAGTTCACAAGTTTCAACAGATTAGCTCATCCTCATTAAGTAAGTAATGAGCAGTGCTCGTCATGCTGATAGGCTGGATACAAAGTTCGTAACAATAAAAAAATAACAACAAAACATCCTAATAGAAAGTTTAATGTCTAATGAATAAGAGACTGTTGTGTGATGAGAATATAGCAAGTAGGAGGAAGATCATGTTGAGAACATTTATTTATTACTCTTGCTCTAAGAGGTGTGTTTTAAGTATAAATCAGTAAATTATCCCTTCAACACTGCAATCCGAGCCTGCCCACTTGGATCTTCAACACCGAACGGCATTGCAAAAGTGTAATACTACAGGGCTTGCGCATTAACGATGGGGTCTGATACCACTCTAAGAATTACATTGGTGCATCGGTGTTGAATGCACCCTTAGCAGCGTACAATATTCAGAGTTGGTGTAAATCCCACGGTGGGAAGAGATCCCATCATTAATGCGTAGGTTCTCAATTGTTGTTTCACAGTAGCTAAACCTCTCCCAAAGTGAGACGAAAAAAAACCAAAACCGCTCTACTGATCAATCGGTGATGTGGCATGATTTTATATTTAGTATATTTGTCTCACTTCCGAGGGTCACGATCTCACAGGTAAGCTTGGGGTTTCCTCTTTTAATTAACGGACTCCATTAACTGGGCATATGCGTCAATTTTGCGCCTCAGTCAGAAGAGTGGAAGAGAAACCGTGAGCATAATAATATATCGCCATGCCGTGTGGTGCACCGCTAAACAATCTGACAGAGTTTGCGCTGATAATGTCAAAACTAGCCAGTGTTCGGGCGGAATCGTTTACACTGGGTCATAAGTAATGGCTTTCAATTGAGATGTTTCATTGTTTGGGCCTGGTTTGCTCCGCCGGCCCGTAAGATAACTCTTTAACATTTTTGTACTTTCATCACCGAGTTCTTCCCTTTGTAATCTTTTTATGCTATTCTTCGTTGTATTTTGTTTTATATTTTCCCCCTGGAGGATGTGTTGGTTTTGGAAGGGGGAGGAGAGAGGAGAATGGAAAAAGGATGAGATCTGCGCACTTCTACATCAAGAATTTCTAAAGCCAAACAAAATTTTCTCTGATTTAGATCTCGTTTAAAATCGGGATAAAGGGATGGCGCCCCTCTCTCTCTNCTCTCTCTCTCTCTCTCTCTTTCTCTCTCTCTCTTTCTCTCTCTCTCTCTCTCTTTCTCTCTCTTTCTGCCCCTTTCTCTCTTCGCTTATAAAACTGCGCCTTTCCCCCTAACGTCCTGTCACTAGGACGTGGCAGTTCTTACGTAAAAACTTCTATGATGATGGCAGTGACGCTTTTGATCTCCACTGCTCGTATGCGCTAATTTCTTTAGCGTCAGTTCTGTAGCTGTTTCTTTTTTTTTTAATAAGAGATTAACGTGGCTTGCCTACTGGGAACGTAGACTTAACAGACCAGTTACTAGATTTATAAGCAAAAACTTCAGTTTGTACCAGCAATTTTCCAAAAAAAAAAATCAGAATTTTAAAAAGTCTGATTTGACTGACTGCGCACCGCACAACTAGGGTCCATCTCTTTTCTTCTCGAGTCGCAGCTCAGGACGAGGGCAAGTAGTCACTCACTTGATGGCACCGACCAGAGTCTTGAACGGTTTTGGACCAGTGTGTCTCGTTAGCACTCTTTTCACCACTCTTCCCATGCAGTCTTTTCACTGACAAGGAGAGAAGAGATCTCAAGAAGTGGTGTGAAGGGGAAGAGACAGTCTCAGCTATAGAAGGACAGCCAGGAGTGGGCAGCCGTAGAAGGTGTGGAATTCTGGTAGGAAGTCGCGGGATGTTTTCAATCGTGTGTGTGTGTGTGTGTGTGTGTGTGTGTGTGTGTGTGTGTGTGTGTGTGTGTATGTGAGAGAGAGAGAGATAGAGAGAGAGAGAGACTTTGCTTGCATATGGAAGAGTATGCTGGGTGTGAGAAAGTGTGTGCGAGAGAGGAACAGACAGGCTGAAAGTTTAAATGACGTCGTCTTGAATAGATGGCTCAATCAGTAACCTATTTAAGCTTGACAGAGAGCATCGTAGGCTAAGGGACACAGGTAACAGCCAAAATTGCTGTCCTAATGGTTTAACCGTGATCATATCATCCATCCAGCTGACACAGATTCTGTCGGAATCCTCGACTAAGTAACTACAGGCTGCAAACCCTACTTGGTAACATATATTTTCCCCAGAACAATAGAAAACCTCCGAGGTATCTTGATCTTTAGAGCAGCATGACCAAATGGGTATGGCGTTGGACTCAAATTCAAAAGATCGTGGGTTCGATTCCCGACCACGATCATGTTGTAAGTGCCTTGGGAAAGCATTTCATTCACATTTCCCTCAGTCCCCGCCAGTAAAATGGGTATCTGGCTATAGGCAGTGAATGAAAGATATTGTCAGAGTGCTACTGATCAAAGCCCGCTAATGGCAGCGGCACTGTATGCTCCCCCAAGGGAGTTGGGAACGTCCTAGAGTGATCAAGCCTGCTGGGTAATCATAGTGTGAAGTTGGGTGAGCGGGCTTTAGCCTGAATACGAGACTTATAAACCGCATCATTATCTATCTGCGGGTCTCAAGCCGCTACTGTCTTCAAATCATAATTCAAAATTAAAATACCTCAATGTATATGCCTTCAAGAAACTTAGGAGATAATTCAGGTTAGATATCAAGAGCTTGAACAGTGGACTGTCTCTCTGCAATCTGCAAGTCTGCAAAGACGTAAAGCCCTTGATAAATACTGTTTACCTCAAATATTTAGTCTAAGAAAACCAGGGCTATAATATACAGTTATCTGCAGGGAGGTATCTGCTAATCCCTTGATCCCAAAGGATACAAATGTTTTTCCTACCCTGAAAATTATTATGTTTAGCAATAGCAGGAATCAATTTTATGGAAAGATCTAGCTCAAAACCGAAATTTTAAAAAAAAAAAGTGAAAACATGAACGGCCTTAACATTATACTTGAGTGGCTAAAATCTATCCGGACAAGAGAGAAGAATAGAAATAAATATGCAGATATGTTTTCATTCAACTGATTACGCGGTTTTTTAACATGTGATGATTATTTGTCACACTAAAGGGTCAAGTCTCATATAGGGCATAGTTTCTTTCTCCCCACACACACACCTTCCTCCCCCCTCCCCTTCTCCTTTGCAAAAATTAATGATGAAATCTACTAGAGGTGCGAAACTTACATCTAATGACGTCTCTAAATTCAGGTTACATTATTACTGCATCTTGTGTGGCTGTCGAAGGGATATTTGGTGGTATCGTGGTTCATCAACGTTGACCAATGCAAACTATGAAAATACTATAGAAGTCTAGACTGCTATTTTCTTCATCAACCCTCGCCTCCAGGCAAAAACTAAATAGATCACCTCGGGAAAATGACATTATCTTTAGCTTGCTTACAGCATACACACAATGAGTCTTGTACTTATGCTCTAAGTGTGATGAATGTTCTTGCGCGGTGGGTCCATGTGTATCTATGGCTTGCGCAAAAGGTTTATCACACATCACACGAGGGGTTAAGCAACGCATTATCGCCTTCTCTCTCTCTCTTAGAAACACCCCTACACACATGAAATATTGCTTTTTGTTTGTTTGTTTGTTTGTTTGTTTGTTTGTTTGTTTGTTTGTTTGTTTGTACTGTGTTTTGTTTTCAGGTATTGCCTTTTATTTTTTTTTTTTATTTAGAGACAAAGTCCTCAAGTTACCCCGACTTAATCTTTTTCTCACTCTTCAGTACGCCCAGCCCTCTGTGTGGAGGAAACTATATCTATCGCTAGCTTTTGTCTTCACTCTCCTCATGTTCTCTACAGACTTGATAAAGACATTCCCACCGAGTATCATGTGTAGACTGTTAAGAACATTGCGTCATACCAGACAGACGAGAAATCATACAGCAATTGTCACCAACACCTGTCCCCCGCCTACACTGCGTGTGGCGAATCTGTTTCAACCGTCTCTCGTGTTTTGAATAAGAGTTACATTTTTCTTGACGTACGTGTACTTAATATGCGTCTGGGAAAAAAAAGGGGGGGGGAGGGAGAGAACATACGGCATGGAGAAAATAGACAAACGTAAATCTTGGATAAAATAGGCAGATGTAAGACAAGGAGAAAGTAGGCAAACGTAAGGCTAGAATTGAAGGAAACAGGCAAACGTAAGGCTGGAAAGAAATAGGCAAACGTAAGGCATAAGCAATGTGAGGCGAGGGGAAAGCAGGCAAACGTAAGGCTAGGAGGAAATCGGCAAACGTAAAGCTAGCTCCAGATCCAAAACAACAAACTATGCTGCAGCCTTCTGCGGGACGTGAAGGAACCCTCTGGAGCGATAGCCGCTCGGTTATCGCTGGTGCTTGCGGTGTGGACGGTTAATACGAATAAAGAGGGGACCTTTGCGCGTGCCGCAAAACTGCAGCTTTGTCCCCCTTGGTGTGGAATTATGGGCCCTGAGTGTCAATGTCCACAGTCAGGCCTGTAGTGCTGACACGTTGGGAAGATATAAAGAAGCAGTTTGGGTGAGGAAGATGAGCCAAAGAGGATGTGCGGTTTTTTTTTTTGCTTATGAAAGCTCAGGCGATTCCAGTAAACTTCACGGGAGCGCGGGGGTAGAATTACAATTAAGCGGAAGAGCCATTAAAACGACGCTGCTATTTGTTTCTGATTGTTATGCATGTTATCCGAAACCATAAGAAAAATATGAATTTGCGATGAAGTGAAAATAACTATCTAACGGACTGCTGGCTGTTGAATGGGGTCGAGTAGAAAAGTCATCATGTCCGTTTAGACCTGTGGCTCTGCCGATACTGATTTCGAGTACTCTCAGTTCTGACCTTCTGCGCGAGTACTCATTTCCACCTACTGAGTTAGTCCTTAGTACTGATATGGGTAATCCTTGTCAGTTTTTCTGGTTGACGACCTGAAGCCAGTCAGTTCTAAGCAAGTACGAGGGGAAAATCCCACAGCCCACCGAGTTCGCCAAGTCACCCCTCCAAGGACCACAGGAGGGGGAACCCGGGAGTTGCAAAGAGGCGTGAAATGATTTCCTTTGGGGCCGAACGGGTGGTATCCTCCGGACCGAAGTGAGATGGGGGTGTGGAGTCGTAGCTTATCCCCCCTTGGGATCACCGGTGCCGGCAGGCCAATGACAGGGCCTACTTTCGGGCCTCTGGGTGCAATGAGATCCTAGCTGGCTACCCCGACTCGCCACTCCACGGGGATAGTCTGCGTTCAAAGTTGGGGGGAAATGGGGGTGAAGGGCCTCCCGTCCTCGAATCGGTGGCTGTGCGGACCGCCCCCGTTCTTCCAAAGGGTTCAAGGCTACGAGCGAGCACGATCTCAAAGCTGAAATTACAAAGGAATCCATGACGTACTACTTGTGCCACGCGATCACCAGAAGTATACGTTACCAATGGTATGGGGCCTGCTTGCGGTAGTTGTGACTCGATCGGCCCATTGGGTAAAGAAAAAAGATAAGGATCCCGGACCGGTTTGCTATTGCAAGAGAGCGGGGTGGCGAATGCTCTCTAGATGAACATCCTCCTTTTTCCGTATCCCCAGGGCAGCCCAGGCTGGTGTCCCCTCAGCTCACCCCTGCCTCCGGGGCCTGGCCACTCTACAGCTGGGCACTCAACTTGCTTTGGACTGTTGCGAGATACCCTTTGAGAGACGGTGGTCCTCTGTCTAAGGCAGTCGGACCACCTGGGGTAGAGCTCGCCCACCAGATAGGAAAGAGTGCGATGGTTCGTACCTCCCCTGCACGAGCCCATCAATGACTGGCACGGTCGTTACGCCGTCGGGCATGTATGGCCCTAAGCCCTCGAAACACATGCCTCAACTGTGTCGTTGTCCCTATGTCCCCCCGCCCATGATGGCGAGACGGTAGACTCGATTCCGACCGCAGATTGGTCAAGCAAGACCCTTCGGCCATCTGTGAGAACCTAGATACGTTGCCCCGAGGGCCGATTGGCCTGTATCTGTGGCATAGAGCCCCAACACATTTTGCCGATCACGTCCGGTAACACTAACCAGGTACGCTGATCGTTTCCAGTTGCCACCTCGTGGAGGTATGTGAGGAGATCTTGGGCTAGGCCTTGCCATCAGCCAAGCCCCCCGGCTCGGACACTGGTCGTAGTCTTCCTCATCCCGCAGATACCGCTCTTTTGGGAGATTCGGACTAGCGGCCCCAAAGCGTCGTCACCGAAGCAACTCCTGAAGCCAGCCGGCGAGCAAAGAGTACTTTGATCTTTACTCGTGTGAATGATTGGCTTTTTATCTAATGCGGTTTCATTTACTGCTTTAACAGAATTTACATAGAATTTTACATAGAATTAGATCTTTGTCCGAGATAAATTTACCAACGTCCAAATCGGATTATAGACAGTGTCTAGATTAATGAGAGACCTTTCTTTGGAATAACCAGTAGAATCGTAGCTTGATCTTTTCACAGAACAGTTGTGACGTCACAGTATCACATCGACTATAATTGACGACATAAGGGTTGGGAGTAGTCATATTTTGAAAATAGCTACCACAAACAGCCACTTCGTTTATCCGACTTTTCATGTTCGTTGAGAGATAGTCTAGACATTCATCTCTCAATGCACACAGACCCACAGTCGTAGAGAAAGAAAGCTTTTTAATCATTACATGCGATACTTGTAACACAAAGAAAGTATTTGACCCACCTGTAATCATAATCGACAATTATATGTAATATACGTTTCCTGTCCGGAATCCCCTCCCCCCTCCAAATAGATCTATTATAAATAAAAGTGGCTTGTCTCTGTGGTGTTTTTTTTTCTTTTTGGAGAGCGAAGGAACATTATACAGGGAAAGCATGCAAGGCATTCCACTTAGATACAATTATCAGGCTTTTAAATCCGAGTCTTTATACTTAACTGAAACCGGTATCCTGTGTTCAAGCGATTGATAACTGCTGGGGGGTTGGTGGCGACGGAAAACTGCGTGATTAGATATCGAATAACAGGTGCTCCTTCAAACACTGAATGGTGGCCATTGTTTCTCGGACAAAGATTGTTTGTAGGGTAAACGTATATAGACAAACAGGAGATATGGCACTGAGACTAAACAGAATCAAAGAGAACTGGGAACGGGGNAGGGGGGGGGGGGGGGGGGGGGGAGCGGATTGGGAGAGGTGGGGAGAAGGAAGAATATTTTTTGGCAGCTATGAGCATTTAAGGGTTCCTTCCCCGTAAGAAAGCAACAGAGAAAGGGAAAAGTGAGGACGATGGAGGGAATAATAAATCAAAATGAGTGATAGATGGAAGGCAGACGAACAGATCAAATGTGATAAATAAGTGAACGAGATAAAGCGAAGATAAAAATCATCTTTATTTCTTGTAGTGAATGTTTTTTATATGATATATGCTTGGGAAAACATTTTATTCACGATTTCCTCAGCCCACCCTTCCTTCAAAATGGATACCTGGCTATAAGCAGTGGACGATATTGTCAGAATGCTAATGATCAACGCCTGTAAATGGCAGCAGCACTGTATACTCCCCAGGGAGTTGAGAAAGTCCTAGTGTGACCTGGCCTGCTGGGTAATGATAGTTTGAAATCGTGGGAGTGGGCATCAGCCTGGATAGGAGACTTATTAACATTATTACATACAATGATATTTCATTCATGATAATGCACATGGATACAGCCGTGCATATGGTGTATAATAACATGATTGCATAACATGATCCTAGTAATCGCCGCGGTGCTGCGACATTGTCCCGACAGCTTTAAAGCTAAATATTCATTAAATACCTGAGTCAAGTAAGGAAACGGGAGTATGTCTTACTAGACTCATAACCATAGAATCACGCTTCCTACCCGTTCCTGCCCTCTCCCCTTCCGTGCCCAAATTACAAAAATCATGTGTTCTTCCATCAGCACGGCTGAGCAATAAGCCATAATAATATTCCAAGGGGCAATGTCAGCTTAACCAAACCACACTAAGTAGAGGCTTCGATGCAGAAATGTCCAGGTCACAATATTCCACACTTTTCGTGGTCTAGGCCTAGATCACTGCGTCCGTTCACACCTCGATGCATTGGGTATTCTTTTACTTTTTGCTTATTTCTTCGGTGGTTTTCTCTTGTTTGTCAACTATCTCTGTCAATAGCTTACATCCAACAGGTAATGGCACCTCCATTCACTTGCAGCGAGATTCCCACACAACAGAAGACGCGGACCCCATGCTGCTTAAACGGTCCGCCTCTTTCCCCGGGTCTTTTGAAGTCTGTGAAACAAGAAATAAGCCTCTTTAAAACGCCGTGTGACGTAGGCGTCATTTAGAGTAGAGATGGGCAAAACCATGGAAGAGTGTGTAATAGTTAAGTCATGCTCTACCAGGTCTCTTGCAATATTCTGTAGGTGTCTCTGGCTCTTTGCCTTCGTTTATCTCCGTTGCCCAGCCCTTTGGACGCCTCCTCCTTTTTCCACGTCCGCCCATTTCCCTTTAGACATATGAGCATAACAGGCATCATTGCATCAGAAGCTAAGACATACATCGCATTTCACCGACAAAGAAGCAGTTCTCCAAGAGTGTGGGCTTCTAATTTGGTCGTAAATTTCACGTGTTCGCAGATTAAACTTGAAACTTCCATTACATCATTCCAATTCTTTTAGCTGTAATTCCCAATAAATCAAACACTGTTTAGCTCGGCTTTCTCACCATGGCAAACGCCATGTCTTTCTCTGTCATGGTAAAACCTTCCATAGCTTCATACGTTCCCTCATTTTCTTCGACCACGGAAATGATAAAACATGGGCTAGCAGTGGGGTGTGACATATGTTTAAGGGATAATTATGACAAAGATGAATATTCATTCTGGAGACCTCCTTGGTTGAGAAACATTATGGGCGATAACAGGCGCTGTCTTGATGTAATATTGTAGACTTTTTGGTCGTACTTAATAAGATAATGTCTTGTTTACTGGAATAATTAAACTTACGTCCTACAATTCTAAATCATGGTTCCCCAAACTTCTCTATAATCTCTACGTGCAAGTATCCAGATTAAAGAGGCAGAAACATTTAATCTTTCCACTGGCTTCATGATCGACTGTGAATCCTTTCCCTTTCTTCCTATATTCGTATTTTCTTCCGTCTGTTGAGTACTCGCACTAACATTAAAGGTTTTGTGAGCAGTGACTTGGTACATGGCAGACATTGGTTATCGGCATCTTGTCCCGTAATGTTCTGGCCACTTACATCCCATGACGTCCTGGCTACTTGTACGCCGTGACTGTCTGGTTACCTGCATCCCTGATGTTCTGGCTACCTCCATCCTGTGACACTCTGGCTACCTGCATTGTGTGACATTATGGCTACCTCAATACAATGACGTTCTGGCAACCTGCATCCCGTGACGTTCTGGTAACCTGCATTCAATGTTTGTGATGCATATACTTTCAAAGTCTGCATTAAATCTTTTTGTCATTGTCATTGTCATTGTCATTGTGACATTCTATTTACCTGCATCTCGTGACATTCTGGCAACCTGCATTCCGTGATGTTCTAGCTACCTGCAACCCATGCTATTCTGGCAACCTGCATCCCGTGACATTCTGGCTACCTGCATCCCGTGACATTATAGCTATCTTCATCCCGTGGCGTTCTGGTTACTGCATTCCGTGACTTTCTGGCTACATGCAGCCCGTGATGTTCCGGTTATCTGCATCCCATGACATCAGTCTCCTCCTTCGGGCTACCTCCTCTGGTATTACAGCTCCATAGAAATACAATGGCAAGACGACGGTCTAAGATGATTTTTATTATGTCAAAATTATAAGCTAAGCAGTCTAGCCAGTCTGTTTAACCCTCGGAATATGAAATGACTGGTGTGATCCAGGATCTGCACTGCCACCCTTACAACCGCTGCAAATAGGAAACGGAGAATCGACAATTATCAGGGGCTTACGAACCCAAAAAGTGGAGGCACCAATAACTTCAGTAGAACAAAATTGTATAGTACATTATGGTATCTCATTTGATAAAGAAAGGCCACGACCGACAATCATGCAAGAGAAAGGAGAGGACTGTCATAAGATTGCTACAGTCCCTATTAGACCCTTATTCCT
>JAWQUT010000020.1:3578805-3590352 GCA_033807755.1 Ellobium chinense | reverse complement strand
GGGGGGGGGGGGTGGAGTGTCTGTGAAGGGGCTTATGATGTAAAACACTATGCATCTATACTGCAGAATTACCTCTTTGATATAAAATACATAGTCTAGACCAAAACAAAAAAAAACCACCTCGTTGTTTCCAAGACAAAACGAAAACTGTTTCTTCCATATGGAGTACATGTGGGATATCTGTGAAAACTCCTGGATTGAGTCTCTTGCGTCCTGTCACTAGCCGCGGATATTACAGGCCTTTCTGTGTTTGTGTACGGCAGTTGCAGTTTCGCGTGGGAGGAAGATGTTCATGACAGCCGGAGCTTTGATGTGATGGGCAGATCTCTGGATTTTATGCATCAAAAATAAGAGCTTAAAAAGTGAGCGATGATATTGGAGTCTAGACATGGATCTTTCTTGCTTGCTAATTTTGCACAGGATATTTTCATTAGCGTTTACATGAGTCTAATATTTAACAGACCTGTTACAAGCCTGTGCAAGAATGTTTAGAATTTGTCTTGAGTGAGCATGACGGACCCTACCAATCAGCGGCGTAACAAAGATGTATCTAGAGGGGGACTCTTGACGGAAAGATGGGGGAGGGGACAGACTGAGGACATTATGATGCATATTAGCCATGTGAGACAGCTGGGTGTCAGGACGTGAAGGGGTAAAAAGGATGGGGGAAAGGTAGAGGGAGCGGGAAAGGATTCTCATTTTAACCAACTGACGAAACTGATGCCACTTCATTGCAGGTATGGCAAGGTGACATAAGACTAATTATTGAGCATATTGAATCATATGTTAACATTTAAGCCAAAAATGTTTTGGCCGAATATTGAGTTTTTATGTCAAAGAGTTTTTTTTTGGTTTGTTTGTGTTTTTAATCGTAATTTCCTGTTTAGGGTTCTTTTTTTCTTCTGAATTCTCTCAACAGTGACGAAAGAATAAGGATAGCGAATATATTCCGAAGAGAGAAATTACACATCTCTTAAACTGTAACTGACTCTCTTGCTATTCTTTCATTCCGCTTTTTATTTCTTCTGATCATCATAGACATTATTATGTCATTATTATTAATCATAATCTTTGATTAACAAAAACGGGACAGTTCCAAGTCAAGTTGGGTCAAGGACCAAGTTGACCGGCATTACGTGATACTGTAATATCACACAAAATGAATGGCGTTAATCGACTATGAACCTCTCAGTTCCCAGCTTCCAAAATGCGTAATGATGGTCCATTCTCCTGTCGCACAAATGGAGACATATACATACACAAAGAGTAAGGTAGATGTGTTGAGCACACGTTCTCAGACATCCTCCCATACTCATAAAGTTTTTTTAATATACACGTGCCACTATAGTCTTGTTTCAGTCACGTTTCAAATTTCTCTCTCCACCTCTTGTTTAAACATCACCCGTCCATTAACTCATAGGAACTGCTCTCTCCCTCCCTTTCCCCCTCTTCATCTCAAAGCCTCCACCCCCCTTCTCCACCCACTCATAAAGTTCCGAAGCCATCTTACCATTGCAGCCCAGGTGAGCAAAGTCTGCAAAGTTTTGAAACGAAACAGTTGCTGGCGCAAGATGAACCACTCCTTGTCAAAACTGTCGAATCTGCACTCAGATTTGTTTTTAATATTTGTCTTAAACATTTCATACCTGTCAGTTTGGGACAGGTGGGAAGTGAAACGGTAGACCTTTACCGAGTAGGTCGGGTGAACGCTGAGCAGCCACGGAGATAACATTAGATATAGTCCAAACCAATTCCATCGCTTTGGTATGAGATACTGTGCCACCAGCAAAAAAGACAAAGAAAAAAAAAACAAGACAGTGCTTCTTAAATACCATGATGTGAACCCTATAAAAAGAAGAGGAAAAAAAGGAGACATAAAGAGCAGTTCTCAAACCGGATACTGAGGTACATGAGCGGCTAGGATGATAACACTTGATATAGGCCTTTCCATTCCATCGCGTCGGTGTAAGATACTGTGCCACTAGCAAGAAGACAAGAAAAAAGAAAGGATCTCTTAAATACCATGATCTGGGTTCCATAAGAATAACAAAAAGAGGATAATTAAGTGAGGTTCTAAGAGTGGAGATTGAGGAACATGTTGTACATAGGTATTCAAATTATTGTGCACACACAGACACAGAAGACAGACAGACAGACAGACAGACAGACAGACAAACACACACACACACACACACACACACACACACACACACACACACACACACACACACACACACACACTCATGCAGACACACACACGACGCTATAAGCCGAAGAGTCTGTCTAGATCTACTCCATTGTATAATATAGACCTAGTCGTCATTGAGGGACCCCTGTTCGTGATTTTTTGGTCTTTTTTAATCGTGTCTTTTAACCCGTGTGTTGACGCGAAAGAGACTCGTTCATACACGTGAACCTAAGCGCAAGATCACACCCCCCCCCCCCNNNNTTATGGATATATTGTACTTGTTAGTGTCTGCCTCAAGGGGAATCCTCTAAACCTGCACCCTACAGAATGAATTTCTAAGACAGGCAACTGATTCTTAGATCAGTTCGATCTGATCTCTTGTATGGCCATAGTGTGGTAAGATCTATAGAGTGAAGCAAACTGTGATTATAGAACCACTGAATTAGATGGTGGACACTCTTTCGGCGCTGAGTGTAAGCCTTCAACAGAAAACTACCGTACTAAACACGTGGACCCTCGTCACCTGCCACCAAGCATTTCGCAAAAACATGATTACTACTGTGTTAAGATCGACCACCAGTACCACCTAATTGTCATTTAATATTGTTACTGTCGTCGTCATCACTTTTTGATAAGGCCCTCATCTCTTTCCTCAGCTGCTAATGTGGACGCGCTGGCATGACGTCAGGCCACGCCTCATCGCGGTCATCAAGTAACAGAAACCACGCCTCCCCGCTGACTGACAGCGTCACTGTATACTTATCTCTTCTCTACTTTTTGTGTTTACTGGAAGCAGCATGTGCTGGTGAGTAGTAGAAGAGCAAAACAAGAAAAATAGTATTATAGACACAAACACATAAGTGCCTAAACAAGAAATGGTGTCGAAAATTAGTCATGGTGGTTGTGGTGGTGGTGATGGTGTACCACCAAAGGGTAGTAGAAAGGTAGTGGCGATGATGGTATGTTGTTTATTAGTGATAGTTAATCTTGCATTTGTGACAACAGTAGCAGTCGATATGGCATGCGTATATTCAGTAACAGTGGTGTTACAAGTAGCTGCTGCTGCTGCTGCTGCTGCTGCTGCTGCTGCTGCTGTTGATGATGATGATGATGATGATGATGATGTCTTTTCTTTTTCTTCTTGATGTGGTTGCTTTTATTGCGAAAGTTATAATTCTTGTTTCATTCTATTGATAAAGGCCTCAGAGCCGAAACGTTTAGAAGTAATTTTCGGTCTTATTTCTTAACTAGATTTTTAATAAATTCCTTAATTGTTGAGCTTTTAATTTTTCTGTTTTAAATGATAATGATGATGATGATGATGATGATCACCATCATCATCATCATCATCATCATCATCATCATCATCATCATCATCATCATGTTAATGCTGCTGCCGATACTGATGCTGCTGCTGCGTCAGCAAAAGCCTCATCAAGAAAAGGTGCAAATAGTAGCAAAAATAACATTACTGTAATGTTTTTACGAAAGAAACGCCTGCAGTACTATAAGTTTTGCTTGTTCTGTAGATATTTCTACAGGCTGCAGTGTTGCTTTTGTTGTTGTTGTTGTTGTTGTTGTTGTTGTTGTTGTTGTTGTTGTTGTTGTTGTTGTTGTTGTTGTTGTTGTTGTTGTTGTTGTTACTGACTGTTGCCCTCATGGTAATGTAAATAAAATGTTTTTGTTAGTACTGTGTTGTAGAACCAAGAAAAGCTAACAAACCTCATAGTATTCATTGTAGGCTGTTACTTCAAGATCTTGTTTCGCCGGTCTAACTAAATGCATCCGCACCAGCGCAGGATCTATACAATCAAATTATCACTAAAATTACCATTTAAAATGTTTCCAACAAAACCATGACCCTAGTAATAAGGTATGAAGGTCGCCTTTGGATTATAATACATGTACTTGTATTTTATTCATTCTCAGGGTCTGACCTATTCTGATTTGGCCCGACTGCAGAACCTAATGCCCCTCATAATCAAAAGAATGTTATGATTAGTCTTAGCCCAGTAAGGATAGAAAAGAACCAGGACGCCGTAAACACAAAATGAAGTGATTTACTGAGAGAGAGTGAAGATTAATTTTTCGGGGGATCAAAGGATATTGTGTAATCATCTTTCATTTGATTATAAGGAATGCATGATTCACTTCGCAATAAATCATGACGCGGAACAAAAAAAAAACTACTAAAACGCGCTATTATTCAATCTAAGGCTAGTTCTGAGACATTTTGTAAGATTTCCTTTTCCATAGGACTTAGTGTCTAAATTCGAAAACACGGCGCATGATGACAACTGACTGTAAATTATATGGGTTGAAATCTGAGAGATGTTCTGTGTCTTTTGTTTGTTTGTATTTTGTTTTTTTTTGTTTTGTTTTGTTTTGTTTTGTTTTGTTTTGGTTTTTTTTTTGGTTTGTTTGTTTGTTCATTATTCCGTTTGTGTGTTTGCTTTGTTTGTTCATTCGTCCGGTTGTTTGTTTGTTTCTTGGCTTGTTTGTTTATTCGCCTGTTTTGTTTGTTTGTTTGTTTGATTCAAAATAAGTCTCTTAAATAAATATCCGCCATGTCTTCCGACTGTGAGTGTGACCGCCCTTTCAAATAGGCCAGTCTTCTTCCCTGCTACACTTACACCCACGCAAACACATCTGATACCGATGGGGAAGGAAGGGGGGCGGAGACGGTAAATTGCCGAAAGACAAGCTTACCGGATAAAATGTACTCGTACTTTCTATATACACTTTTTATATTGACCGTGAAACTTAATGGCTGCCAAGGAGGCTAACACCATGCAGTCCGCCAAAAAAACAAATTGCTGGATGCATTAATTGTGTGACTGAGGTGCAGACAGTTTCGTGATTCTGCATCACAGACAAGTATAATTAGCCTGCGTTCTACATGGAATTCCTTTGGACTCTACTTTTCTTTATCTCCTATACGGTTACAACACACACGGCTTAATGTCAGTTTAAAAAGTGATTTAAGGAATGTTTCTCAACAAAAGAAATCTGTATTATTCCTTAACAGTGAATGTTTGCATGGCAATTGAGCTGCAATAATACAAACTATCCATATGTTAATGTGTGTTGAAATTTCATTTCCATAGAGTTCTGTCTGTCTGTCTGTCTGTCTGTCTGTCTGTCTGTCTGTCTGTCTGTCTGTCTGTCTGTCTGTCTGTCGCTCGCTCGCTCGCTCTGTCAAGTCATGCTTAGGTAACAAAAGAGCAGCCTTGAAATCTAGTTTTTATAACTCCACTACAATTGATTATTTGGTGGTGTTTTGTTTTTTTTCAAATACATGTCTCTATCACTTCTTATACCCTTAAACCTAACCCTACAACCACCATCATACACTCACGTCTTTGAAATCAATCCGTCGCCCATGACATGTCCGAAATCCAAACTTACATGTCCTTATCCCCGCCATTTCTCTCGCTTCTTCCCACGCCGAATCTAAATCCCCCCAGGATAACACCTCCAGGTGTCAGGGGTCAGTCCTGTGTCCGGCGGATTAGCTTCCAGAGTAACCTGGAGAATGAGACGTGCTAAGGTGTCATCTCGTGAGCCAGATCTCTTGTCCGAAGGTGTTGTCGCGGTCATAAACATATCACCTTAAATTTGTCGGCTTAGCAGCCTTTGACCCCTCATATTGTCAGTGGATCCTCCCCTCTGCGGCCGCAAGACAGCTTCAACGTTAAATGTGTTGGCTTAGTAGCCTTTGACCCTTCGTTTTAAACACGTGGATTCCCCTTGTCTGGTCACAGCACAGCTCCAACATATCATCTTAAATTTGTCGGCTTAGTAACCTTTGACCTCTCATTTTAAGCGTGGAATCCCCTCCTGCCTAGTTACATGCTTAAGACCAGTGCTGTGGTCAGCATGGGCAAGGCCGTTCTGAGCTCCTGATAGAAAAAAAAAAAGGCGAGATTTTTCTATTGTGTTCCTGGGTTTCATACGAAGAATGGGAGCTTCTACAATTTATACTACAATCTCAAGGCAACATCAAAGCAAAAGAAACGTATAAAAAGATGGTGAATAGAATTGTCGGTTAAAAGTTGCCCAAAGATACTGAAAAACGAAAAAAAAACTTGAAATTAAGTTATTCTGGTCACATAAAGAAGCACTGGACATGGCTGGAAAGAGTAGTCCAGATAGGTAAATCGAGCTTTCCTCACAGTGTCTCTGAGATACAGGCGGAGAATGGGAGCTTCTAAATTTTACATGAAGATTCTCAAAGCACCACAGACAGATAAAGAAAAAATATTAAAAAATCGTGAATAGACTTGGCGTTTAAAAGCTGTAAAAACTAACAAAACAAAATACTTGAAACGTAAGATATTTTGGCCAGATGAAGAGGAACTGAAGATGGCTGGAAAGAGAGAGAAAAAAAGGGACAATCAAAACAGCAACAAGTCGTAAGTAATTGGCTGAAATGGGACTTCTAGTTACGGCAGAAGGGCTCTAGGGCTTGCTTTCACCAGAAAACGCACCTTTTAGTTTAGTAGCTGGAGTATGACAGGGATGGAGATTGGGGGGTTGGAGGGGGGGGGCGGGATGTCTTTGTGGGTTCAAACAAGACCGGTCACTAATCTCTGTACTAAGCTACTGCATCCAGACAGCTATAATACTACAGCTATACTGTGATGGTGTGCTTGGTTCCTTAAGACTATAGCTGGAACAATGCTTTGCCTCAGAGCTTCATGAAATATTACCTCGATTCACGGCCTGTTCCATAAAATGTCGGTCAGTATCATAAGGCATACATTATGCTGTATGCCTTCATGACGAGAATTCTATACAGCGAAACGGCGGAAGCTCGAGGCACGATCGGTGTTCAGTAGCCACAATGCAAGAGTCATGTTACCAGCTGGCAAGGTGAGCATACGGCAGCGTACAGAATCTGAGACCCATTCGAACAGACGAACCCTGAATAAACAGCGAACATAACGCCTGAGCGAAGTTAATCAAAAGTGGCAAAACGACGACAAACAGTATCTCTAGTTCGTCTTCGTGTCGCAGCAGAACAGTTCTGGTCTCTGAGCTTATTCTTCATCTCACCTTAATGCTTTTACAAGTGTTGAAAGGCATGCCACCGAGAAGGCCAAAAGTGAGGTCTTCATGCTAAATAAGGCATATATTAAAAACATTATATTTTTTTTTCAGACATGCCGCGGACATCTCGCAGCCAGCGAGCCGCTCCTTTTCAAGTTTTTCCATATTATGTGTCTTTGAAGGCTAAACATGGAAAGAATTGACTCCCGCTGGCATGGGCTTCAAATTCCCATCCCCCGTTTCATGAATATTTTGCCCTTGTTGACGTTTAGCGCGGTATCCTATCCTTAAAAAAAAAGAAATGGAGCCAATTGGTGTACAATGTCTTCTTTTTCTTTTTTTGTTAGCACGAAGAGACCCAGTGGCTGTATGCATAATTATTACGTTGTGGAAACTGCCAAAATATTAGAAGTCTTCACCGTAATAAACACAGTACGTTTATTCACGTATGGAATATACATACCGCCACGGGTGTTTATAAAACTGTTACAAGCTTAAGTTTTGAGATCTTTTGTGGATTTCTATTCTATCATCAGTATCGCACCTGCTTAACAATTTGAACATGTGCGACTGTTACATCAAAATTTACATTTGACCATATTTGAGAGGATCACTTGCAAAACCTGCGAAGTCATTTGAGACTGACTGGTGACTTCGCAGGATTTGATTGAGTTTTCCAAGAAAAGAAGGTTTTACAAGTGTTTCGATTTATTTTTCCATCGGTGAGATATGCTGACTTAGTCGGATTTGATTGCCAAAATATTAAAATTTTTAAATGACGGGAATATCTGATAGAAGAGTCAAAAGGTAATAACACATTTTTCGTCAAAACTTGACTTAGTAGGTTTTGCGAGTTACAACATTATTTATGGAATATAACCAAAAAAAGAAGGAATTCTATAAACACGACAATTGTTCATAACAATCCCTTTCTTAGCACACTCCATTCAACAATCCCAATTGCTTTGTTTCTTGTAAGACACACTCTGGATGACATACCCTTACCAGTTTAGTTCAAAGAGTGAGTGTAATATTCAAGTTTCACCATACCTGTCAATATGAACAACATTAATTCAGGCTTATAGAGTTCAAAATGCTGACGTCTGTTTACTCATACAATGCTATAGATAGTAAAGATAGGTAGTTTAATGAGCTTTTTTCGTTGTTGTCGTTGTTGTTGTTGTTGCTGCTGCTGCTGCTGCTGCTGCTGCTGCTGTTGTTGTTGTTGTTGTTGTTGTTGTTGTTGTTGTTGTTGTTGTCGTCGTCGTTTTTGTTGCTATATCGGGGAATTCTTACCCTGTTCTATATGATTGCGGCGACGAAGGTGTGATGGCAGCAATGATAGTGGTGGTGCTGATAGATAAAATTGTGTCAGTAATGTACAGCATGTGATAGTAACAGTGATAGCCAACGGTGATAGTCGTGATGATGATTGCGTGGTATTAACGTTGTTGTGGAAGTAGTAGTGTTGTAATAGTAGAAATAGTTATAGTGCTAGGAGTAGTGATAGTAGTAGTAGTAAAAATAGCAGCAGCAGCACTAACAGTAGTAAAAGCAAACAGTAATAAGGATATAAATTCTTGATTTTTCTTTTTAATTACTATTTGTAGTTGGTGTTTTTGACCATTGGTGTTCCATCGCGCCACTTAAACAGACAATAAGAGCGCTGTGGGAGTTTCCTTCGTATTTTTGGTCTTCTTCTTGATCGTTTCTGGACCCACCATATCTTTATTCTGATGCTGGTTGAATCCAGAAAGTCTGCTGCTCTCTGCGGATCAGAAATCGAGCCTCTTAAATTAAGTCAGTTTCGAAGGTGGTCTCTACTTGCCAGACCTTTCTCTGTGCGAACTCGTGTAGGGTATGGTGGAAAGTTGGCTTTTTTTCTCTTAGCATCTAGACTCACAGAATGGAGTCTCGATGGGAAGAGTCTTGGCTTTCAGTATTCTTTCTTTGCTTATTTTTTTGCAATTGTTGCAGCCTCCGGTTGTGCAGATGGGACCCGGGAAGGACTGGATAGCTTTGAAAGCACTGCAGCGTGCGAGGGGACATGGGAGGGACATATCAGCAATGCCAGCGGACTCTGCGCACCAGGTTGGAGGGTGTGCACGTCGTTTGACGTGGATATCCTGCGCAACATCACCTGGCACCATGCTCAGGGCGTGAAAGGCTGCATGGCCATCAACGCCGCACAGGATGGCGGGAGATGTCGGGAGTGTAGAGGTGATCTGGAGCAGGTACGGCATGGTTTAAACTTTTACGAAGGGACTTCGGGGTACAAGAGAATCATAATATTTCCAACATTATATGGATTTTAATCACCTATTTGAAAAAATCCTGCATACTCATTGTGTTGCTTTTGTCCCAAGTTCTTAATTTTTACAGTATATCAAATTTTACTGACGAATTCACAAACTCACAGTTGTGGAGTTGCCCACTTGAAGTTGCGTTAGTTAAATTTCAGTTTAATTAAATCTAGATCTATTTCGTCGTTCGGATGACGCGTCTACAGTGTGACCGCATTTGATTTTAATGAAATAAAGTCATTGTTGCCAAATTATTATGCGGCATAACATCATCAATAATGATAGTTACAGGTCATCATTATCATTACACTTGTTGACGTCGGCGTTACAACAGCATAATCATTGTCATTAAATGCACAAACAAATGAACACGCAAAATAAAAATGGCAAAACGTAAAGCTGAAGTAAATGAATGAAAATTTAAATCATAGTCCACTATGCAATTTCATTACCATAAAATGTGTAGGATAATATCATCATCATCGTCGTCATCATCATTATCGTCATCACTACTAGTGACTTCCACCACCACCATCACCACCATCACTACCCATATCATCATCATTATCGTTAGTACAACGCCCATCAGGGACATAGGGATCACAACACCACCAAAAAGCTTACTTTTAGATCACTAATATAAAAGCTATATATATTTTCTTATCAGGATGACATGGCTGGTGTAGGCCAAGGTTGTGCTCATCAGAGCTTAGGTCAGACGTCTTGTATCTCCGGAGGTCGCATCGACGCCAGCTGTTGTGTCGACTCACACTTCCACACTGCCTGTCACTTCAAGCCAGGGCTCATCAATGGCGTCATTTGCTGCCGACTGCCAGGTACAAACCGTCAATGAGAATACACACGGACACGCATTTTGCGTTATTCAATGATCCCCTCGAAACGTTGCGTATTAAGCATACAATATTTCTTAATATACATAGGCTTAATCTAAACGTCTAAACCAGTTGTTGTAATGGGATTAGAAAAATGTTTCAGGATAACGCTGGTTTCGCATGAACGTTTTCGTAATATGCGTGTTCGAAAAGGATTGTTCAAGAAAATGAGATTATTTTCATTATCTAACTCCAGTGTATTAGCTAAAGAACAATGTTGGGTTTTTGGAACTTCTCATAAATATCCATCACTCATGCCAATGTCATCTCCAGTAAAGTTCCACCTGGATCTGTTTAAACACCATTCATTTCCTTTCATCATAATAGAATTGCCACAGTCATTACTACTTAAGCTGTATCAGGCTAGAAAGTTTTGTCGCTAATCTCTGCGTCCATAGAACAAAATGTTCAATGCTTGCTGACGTTACCAAAAGCGACCAACAGCTAAAATATTGTTTTGACTGGACTGCTGCTGCAAACTCTCTTGCGCATCGAGTCAAAACATTGACCTTGACCAGAGGGGAGTAAAGCATCACTCAAGAATTTAACCATGCAGCTCTAATTTCCCTTTGACTGATCTATCAGCACTAGGTCGTTGTCAGAGTTTTGACACTCACCCTTTCTGGCGACTGATGAAAAATTAGAACTTTGAGACAGGAAGAGATGTAGCTTATCATGTCCACCTTTAAGTTTAAAGATTATAGATTATTTCTGTACACTGACCCTGAGCCTTACAGGCGGTCTTGCCAAGCATACAATATTAAACATCATACTTCTTTTCCCCAATCAACAGCCAAGAGACCAAACATAGTTGTTAAACCTCCCGAGCGTCTCCAGGTGTACCGAGACTTCATCTTCTTGCTCACTTGCCAAGCGTCTGGAATGCCCCCTCCGAGAGTGCACTGGTACAAGGATGGTAGAAGACTCACAAGCAGCAATTCAAGGATATCCATTCTGTCCTCAGGTGAATCATGATATACATATATATATATATATATGTATTAAGTCTTTTTTTTTTTTTGTTGGTGAAGTTGGATCAGTAAGTTCAGAAATTACCAATCACTTTGCGAGTTACTCTCTCTCTCTCTCTCTCTCTCTCTCTCTCTCTCTC
>JAWQUT010000020.1:3555117-3578759 GCA_033807755.1 Ellobium chinense | reverse complement strand
CACACACACACACACACACACACACACACACACACACACACACACACACACACACACACACACACACACACACACACACACACACACTCACTCACTCAATCACTCACTCAGAGGCGTTTATTTAATCAGTTGCACAAGTACACCTATCCATGAAATTATTCGATTTACTCTCTCGAGAAAGTTGGCACTGCCTTACGGTGGTATATATGAAGTTAATCTATTCTCAGTACAGCTGTAAATAAATCAGAATTTTTATTGTTATTTTGTATTATTTATCTCTTCCGTATCTCTGCATAGCGCGATGATATGAACAAAGCGTGTAAGCTTATAAAACTGCATGAGGCATAGACAAGTGAGGGATGTGATGGATAAAATTATGATTCTGAAAATTTAATCCCATTTCAGATATTGATAAATTGTAAGTAATCTGATAAGCGAACTGTCAGTCCTCTGCAATAACTGACAAGCGGTCTCTCCACAATGGGTCTCTTGCCAGAAATCGCATGCGGCAGTGGGATGCTACACTGTGTCTGCAATCGGAGGGAAATTGACCTTTATATACTGAGTCCATTTCTTTTTTTGGCTATCAGTACCAAGAATGGTTTCACCAACTGGTCCACAGACCACGATCATTAGAGAGTTGTTTTTTTTATGTCGCTGTTTTTGCTCAATCTTGAAATGAATGTTTCCTACCACAGGCGACTTGTTGGTCACTCTTGCCAGGAGGTCAGACACAGGACTCTACACGTGTGAAGCCATCAACGAGGAGGGCATAGACATGGCCAGTTCCTATGTTAGTGTTGCAGGTGAGACATGGATGCCAATGCCAAGCGTGCATGTTTAAATGGTTGTAATGACATAGCTGATGCCATGATACAGATGAAAAATACTTGATAAGGACGTATGTAGTAATACGTAACCTATTGAGATGAGAAGGGGGATAGGGTGTTGGGGAGAGTATACAATTGGCTTAATAATAATATATAAGGTTTAGAACGTGCAAAACACCATGTACATTTATGTGAGATGGTGCGTGGCAAAAAGAAAAGTCTACTTCACACATGACTTCACGAAAAGAGGATGAAAGCCTCAGTTTCGCATAATTTTATTCAGCAAAGTGCTCTGGGCATTATATTCGGGTTGTATTCTTTGATCATATGCATTTTTCAATCTAGTGTGTATTGTGCTCCCGGTTTAGCATTTAAGAAGAATGAAACAATGACAGTTAAACAGAACTCCAGCATTTCACAAAACACATGTATGTCCTCATCTAACGTAAAAACAAGGGTTCGAAAAAATAATGTGGATACGTTCAACACTTACTCAGACACTATATCAAAAGAGAATATAATGTTAGATATCGCTCCAAGAAAGGCAAGGTCGGCTTGACATACTTTTGTCTGCAAGTTCTATTTTGTCTCCTCAGAATATTCCTCAGGGTGTGCTGACGGCACAACGGATGGACTTCACATGCATCGCGAGATTCAGGCGTGTACCGGGGTGTGGAAAGGGCACGTCAAGGACGGGAAGTCGCTCTGTGCCAAAGGATGGCGGGTGTGTAGTCCGCGCAACCAGAAGAACATCCGTGAGATCACGTCGTACGAGATGTTCGACCTCCCAGGCTGCTACGCCTATAACGGTGCCACCAGAAGGAATAAGTGTAAAAGGTAAAATTCCATAATTCGAATAGAAAATCAACCAACCTGTCTCTGCACTTGCATGTTATCTGTCGGTAGTCTGCCTCCTACAACCAAAGGGGGGTTCCAAATGGGATTCATATCTTTACTGACAGTTACCAATACCAATGTCTTAAAATCGCAGTCTTCAGTAAGACCTACAGTGGATCAATTTTGTATTGAAGGGCATCATGCATGGGATGATTGGGATAATTAGAAAGGTTACAACGCTACTTAACTTTAGATGAATATAATCTAATAGAAAATTGTGACACAACGATTTCTATGAATGGGTTTCAACTTTCACCACGGTGTCACCATAATCAGAAAATAAACTAAAACAAACAAGACACATTAAAGTCCTGATCATAATTTCTGAAAGTAGGTTCGCGAAAGATTGATTGAGGTATTTCTGTAGACTCTATGTTGTCTCGGTTTCAAAATGTAGAATTTCTTGGTGACATTTAGAGCCAAGGTAGCAAGAGATAATAAGGAAATGGCCCATTATCTTCAGCCTTGCCTCGGCGGGTCGTTGTTTTCCGAGAGTCTATTCATGCAGGGAAAAACTGCAATTACTTCATTTCTCTCACTGCAATCGCTTGCAAGGGATGACTTCGGATCGTTTCTTGCACGTTTCAACCGATATTCTCGTCTCGATGGGCATCAGGGTTAGGGACCACCTGATGGACATAAAGGTTAGAGACCCTGTTCCGATGGGCATTAGGGTTAGGGTTAGACATAATTGTTGTGATGATGTTCAAGCACGAGGCGCATTCGATAATTCTTTTGTTTGTCATCCTAGATGCAAGTCCAGTAAGATGGCAGGCGTGGGTAGAGACTGTGGCTGGGTGACATATTCTCATTCATCGTGTCTGGCACACGGGCGTGTAGATGTGTTCTCTCCAAATGTTACATCCAGCTGTGAATACACACCTGGTCTCACGACAGGTGTGCTGTGTTGCAAGAAACCTAAAAGGAGACGAGGTAACTGATGTTTATCATGTGCACAAATGTCCCGTTTTCCACGATCTTTAGCTTGTCATCTACGGTACTATCTCCGATGACCACTACAGCTCTGCTGATTGCAAATGATTTGCTTGACTTTGCTCCGGTGGACACTGTCGATCTCCGAGTAAGAATGTATCTGAACTTCTTAGTGATTGTTAAGAATCTGTATTCTCTTTATGAGACAATATTTCAGACATCGCCGATGTTGCCTTTCTGAACCTCATTTAGACATCCTGAGTACGGTCACACTTTGATCACTCTTCTCTCCCCTTTGAATATGATTTATAACGTATTGAAATCTCTCTTGCAGGCAAAGACAAGAACTGTACGCCTAAATGTGAAAACGGCGGAGTGTGCTTATCCCGTAATAGATGTAAATGTGCAAAAGGCTACAAAGGAGCTCGTTGTCAGCTACGTAAGTAGACCAACAACATATATAACATTAGTAAATCAGATGATAAAGTCACATCCTACTGCCTAATTATGTCGATCATGTAATCCATATGTGTTTGTGTGAAATCACCGCTTTTAATGAGATCATGTTACAATTAGATGTAATTGGTAGGAGCTGTGTGGGGATTAACTGAGAATTGTACAATTCCTCCAAAATTATAGAGTTTTGTCCCTTTAATGTTCTCTTGCCCAGAGGACAGAAATACAGTGGAACCCTGTCAACACAAAGTTTAACACATTAGCCTGCTTTGCACACCCCCATTCAACTGTTATGTTCCTAACAAAAAGCATTCTGGTCAACAACTCCCTCTCCAACACACACTCCAAAGCTTGATCCAAAAACTGGTTGCTTTGTAACTGCGAAAGTGGAATCAACTCTATGGATGTATCGGAGGGTGCTAGGATGGTCAAGGTTGGTGGGTGAAATGAGAGGAGGGAATGATAGAGCAGGTTCTGGCTACTTAGCCGTTTTGTATCAGCTCTCTGTTACATGTTCAACTTGCTGTCTGTTGGACGTTTTGTTAGTGAGTGATGACTTTGTCCAGGTCCAGTTCTTAGGACCTGTAAATCTTCATCACACATGTTAAGCAAGACTAACTGATCACAACCTACATTCTTTTCTACCAGCAATCTGCGATCCAGGTTGTGGCAGCAAAGGTCAGTGTATTCGGCCCAACAAGTGTCGCTGCGAAGCCGGATACACAGGACGAACGTGCAGACACAAAGAGATTCTGTGTAAGCCAACATGTCAGAACGGCGGCCGCTGTAGACGGGGCAAATGCAAATGCACGTCAAACTTCTGGGGCAAAGGCTGCCAGTTTCGTGAGTATTCATGACTTTTTTTCACTGTTTATATAATCTTATTTGCAGAAAGATTACATTTTCACATGGCTTTGACAATTCTTCCAGATTCCCCCAGATTCTTCCTTTGGTAATACCCTTCATAAGAAATTACTGAAAAGAAAAACCCTCATCTCAGTGTTTATCCCTGACGTTCTTCATCTATGGAATTTCTTTTTGAGGTTATCTTAAAGTGTCCGAATGGGGTAACTGCTCCAGAGTCTATGAATACCTCTAAACCAGCCAAACAAGCTTGAAACTTGTAAACACTTAACTATCTATAGCACATGTTGCTCTGCCAATGGTCGAAATGAATACTTTTTTAGTCAGAAATGTACAATATCCAGAATAAGCTTAAAGTTTAGATAAGCCGAACATTATTCATGCAACGATAATGGTCATGAACCGAAAATGTCTCCGTCTGTCTTCTAGATAGTGTAAATGCGGTTCTAAGCAACGTAACCCAGGAGTAGAATATTTTCCATCACGTTCATTAATGTCATTACTGCCCTTTTTATTTCCCCAGCATTGCAGCACGTTTTGCTCTCCAGAATGAACAGAACTGAAAGATGAGTCGTGTGAACTCAACTCTGTTGGAATTCTATAAACACTGCCAAGAATGATTCGAAGGAAACTGCGACAAACGTTGAAAGGAAGTTCAGAGCACACGGCCATGGCGCCTGAAGGCGCGGAGCATGGAGAACGGAGAAGACTGGACAAGGGGGTGACTGCAAGTGATGAAATACAAACTGCATAATGTCAATTATAAATAGGACTCTTTATTGTAATATAACTATGTGTTTGATTATATTTAGTGCAGGAGATTTGGTGGTAATTGGGAGGGGGAAGGGGTGTATGTGAAGAGGAGGAAGAGGATCAGGTTCACGAGACTTGTGTGGTCCACTTTGCTGTTGTTTCGATGTTGTTTTGGATTCAATAATGGCATATATTAATACGAGAAAAAAATGTCTTTTTTTTTTGGAGGGGGAGTGGTGGGGGAAATGACCTGTGAAGAATGAGAATGAATGAGCTAGACTGAGCAGAATGACAGACAAGTGAAGAAGGTAGAGAGAAAGATTGACAGCATGAGAGAAAGAAGCAGCAATAGATGAAACTATGTATGGGTTTCGTTACATATTGTGATGTGTATAATATATTATACCAGTTCTCTCTGTTTCATTATAGATTTCATAATCTATGAAACGTCCTATGTGTTCCGTCACCATGCATTTTAATGTCAAATTATCTCTACACTTTGCTGCGTTACTACACAAGTCATGGGTAGATCCACAGAGTAAGAAAATCTACAGTAGGGGACAAAAATTAATACCAGCTGTTCTTGAGCTCAAAGATTGGCTGTGACTAGAAAAAAAGGTTATGAGGAAAGTGTTTCTTTCTTCTTTTCTCTTACGGCACAATTGTGTGTAGAACTGCACCAATTGGTGCAGCTCAGTAACTAGTTGTACAGAAATGTATGAATCATGAATTCCACTGCCAAAAAGCTTAAGTAAACTATTACAGTCCTAATCTTTCCACCCTTTTGTCAGGAAGAATATTGCATTCAGTGCATACAAATTATAATATTATGCCAAAGTGAATGTTTCAAATCATAAAGGAAGTATTTTTATTGAAAGACAGTTTAACTTGATTCTCAAGAGTGAACCTTCCTCTTTCCACCGACAGCTGAACTATTACTTATAGACTGTGATGCAGTGGTTGATCCGCAAATACGGCTGCCATTAGGAGAAGCTGTGTGCTTGATTTTGCCTTAACTTACTGTAATTCACTTCCTGTCACCTTTGCTTTGCTAAAACACAGACAAACGCTCACTATTCACTAAAACACCAACAAACGCTCACTTATTTAACGGCAAAAGAAGAAATCCAATGTGTTTGGCACGGTTGCACTAGGGATCAAATTGTGTGACGTCAAAGCTTGGCTTTGTCCCTTCTGTATATTTATTATTCTGTGGATAGATCAATCTTATATGAGTTATGTTTGTGTTTCAGTGAACTGCCGACCTGTACATAATCAACAAGGCCCATGTTTTGACTGTGTTGTTCCTTCCTATGTTTCAGTATTTGTGTGTTTAGTTCCATTATCTTCTATAGATTTCTGTTGTCTTTCGTCAAAGAATGCCACTCAGCCATGTGAATTATAGTTACTTTGTGCTCTCACTGTGTTTTATCAGTGAAATTCACCATGTCGTTGTTGTGGTATTACCGTTCATTTGCTTGTATGAGATGAGCAACTCTCGTGTGTGACTGAGTGATTTAAGGACAGACACACATAACAAAAACAAAAGTATTTTTTGTTAGTTATGAGTCTATGTACCTTTTGGGAAATCGAAACCCCTAGGTTTTATTTACTTTTTTGTTGTTTCCTCAAAATTTATTTTCTTTATAAACAGGAAAGCTACTGCAATAGATTAAGAGCAATACAAGATGTGTAAAAAAAAAAAAAAAACGTTAAAAAAAAAAAGACACCTAATCACTAGCTTAGAGGTGACTTTCTAAATGCCAAATTTCAAGTTGATTGATCTATTACCTTTTGAGATAAGTGGCAGCAAATAAATCATGGTAATAACAAAAAAGTCATGATTTAGAAGTTTCGCCTTCCCATAAGTTGACAAGTGCTGCATAGACCCAAATGGGCAGCACCGCTTCAATAAGGGAGCATTAGTGCAGGAAAATGAAAAGTCTAGCCTTTCTTTGCTCCATGGGGCACAACTGGTGTTCTACAGGAATACAAGCAAATGTCTTTGTTTCATCCTGATAATAAAGTAAAATGAGAATTGTGGAAAATTCTGAATCCATGAGACATGTTTTACCATTTTGGACATGTGCCGTCTTTTAAGATAATTAGTGTCACAGGATATTATTGTAAAAACAGTAGAAAATTTAGTGTTCTTATAAATCTTTAATTAAAGCTGAAGTACAATTTGTAACTTCACAAATTCTGAGGTTTGCTTTCATGAGTATCTCAGATTTCACAAGGAACTCTTTTATAATAGTTTATGCTTTAGCACATGTAAAGTTGTTACATCTGTCTTCATAACCAATGTTAACTGCACCTGTTCAATTTGTCTGATGTGTGTGCTGTTATTCTGTTTTCATCACTGGTTTTTGTTTTAAATGTCTGAAGGATCAAATGTTCATCATTGTATATTGTAATAACTTAAATAAACCATTGTGTTAGAATGAACTCTCAGCATAAAGTTGAAGCTCACTTGACTTGAGTCTGACAGAGAATGAAGAGATGTTGAACCTCCTTAAGCTCTAAGTTTATGACTAGGTATCAAATATACAAGGCAACTCCAGTATCATTACTAGACTGAGAATCATTTCTATACTATATGAATATGTTGAAAGTATAAATCAAAAGAATGTCACAGACAAAATGTTTGAAGCTCCAAATGTGGGGAAGGTGTACACGATTGCCTCTGTTCTGCTGCTCGAAGATACATTCATAACAATGAAGCAACAATATTAACACTGTCCTTATTTTTCTAAAATCGACTGGACAAGCCCACCCAGAGGGCTACTGATAGATGTGAAATTATTCTACCACAAATACAAGAGTGACAGCACGAGACGTGTTCAGAAGAATGGCACATTTATATTCCTAATTTTCTCAATAATGTGGTTCCACTCTTATTCTAGCCCGCCATCATAACTCATATTACTAGTCTTCTGACCCATCCAGTTAACATAGCTGTCATTTTTCTCAGCAATGAAACAGGAACATCTACTTTAAATATCTTAATGGAAGACAAAATTAAAAAACCTAAGACATAAATACAGCCATATTAAGGTTATCATGTCCTTCTTAGAACATTATATGTAATCAGAACAATTCTAATCATTCCTTAATTTAATCTCCTACTCTAATGCACATTTGTGGACCCTAGTTTTGGCATGGCGTCCAATGTCTGATCGACAACCATTGGAGATAGAGAAGTGGCATGCTTCTCAGACAGATTATTCATCGTAGAAATACATTAGATGAAAAACTAGACTTTTCCAACTGAAATTGGAAAACCAGATTTGAGCTTCAAACTAGCACTTATTTTAATTTTATCAGAACATCTGGTGCTATGAGTTAAGTAAGGATGGATCATGCCCTGTGAGCTTCCCGTTATGTGAGCATGACAGAATATAGGCATTATAAACCATACAGCATAATGTTGTGATTCATGAACATGATTACCCATCTCTGTTGGTAATAAACTAACAAAGATCAAATATTCCTCAAAACCATGAATCTGATTAATGATTTGTACAAATATTTGCACATGTTTTATTCTCTAACTTTAACATAACTGTGATCTCATACATTCAAGATGACAGGTGAAGACCCAAATACAGTAATTTCATAAATTCATTATCACAGTCAAGAATACAGTAAATAATACAGAAAATAAACAATCATAATTTTTAAAAAACTGCTTATATTTAAAATTATACTCCATCTCCTAAAAAAGTCACATACTCTGATACCTACACCAGTATTTCAGGTCCCAACTGCACATTCATTATCTCCTGCCTCTGTTAGCACATACCCAAAATTTTAAAGGAAGATCTTTTTTCCTGCTTAGTTGCACTAACCACAGTCCCCTTTGTAGGCAGTAGCAGCCTGAATTTTGAAATGAACCAATCCTGCAATCTTGAATATTGCTAAACAGATATAAAAATATGCCATCAATCTTTCTTCTTGCTTCTATACTTGTCTGAGTAGAATACAATAATCATCAACAGTAGCATTCTATGGCACCTCATGAACAAATGTGCATTTATAGCTCATGTGCTTAACAGGATCAGTAATATTCATAATATTATCAGTCTAATATATTAATATACATCTGCATGACAACATGATAAATATGAAACATAAATAATCTTCAGTGTTGTAGTAAATTTGACGAATATGAATAAAAAAGAATGCTTTTTGATCCATCAAATAAACAAAAGTGGTTATATCTTTACTCTACATGACATGAAAACAAAGTCACGATCGCACAAAATTTTGTTTTGCCTCACCGTCTAGGAGATGAAGAGATGCTGCAACACTGTTCATGGTCCTGAATTATTCAATAAGTTCAAAGCTGTCCATTAATATCAAATCATGTTTGCCATACATGTATTTTGTAAAGTGCTTAGAGGACAACATGTTTTTCACATTGAATAAACTTAACATTGAATAAACATAACATTTATGCCAACAGAAAAGACAGTCACAGACAATGTCATTGTAATATTCATGCAACGTTCATATCTGCATTATGCTGGTCCAGGATACTCAAAGACAGCTGCTGCTCCCATCCCTGTTCCAATGCACATGGAGACCACACCACAAGCCCTTGGGAACAAATGTAGAATGCATGAATCATAACTCCTACGAAGCAAAACAATGACATGTGGCAAACAAAGTCTTTATTCCATTACATATGAATTGTTGGAAAAGCAGATACAATCAATGGATGTCATTATACCAGGGATGCCACTCATAAAATTCTCTGCACTTTTCCAGCTTCACTGAAGTTTTTAGCATTAAATAGTCCCACCTTATTTTTGAATGCACAAATGCATTATCCGATAGAATGTAAGAAGCAAGCAGTTCTGATGAAAAAGAAAAAAAAAAAAGACATCAAACAAACAGGGGATCATAAAATACATCTCTCTGATTTTTTTTTCAATGTATTGCCTCTGTCTGATGTCCAATAACCTTCCTGAGAGAAAACATCTTCTGACCTCAGATAATTCCCTGAAGAATGGCATCCCTGTTATACTAAAATTAAGGAGATCGGATAAATACTTTTGTACTAAGAGTATAGTTTTTGATTCCAGAAGACTTACCGCTTGCAGATGTGGAAAGACATTCCTGCCACCTTTTCTTCTAAACAGATCAGCAGCAGCCTACTATTTAACCCTATCAAATACATGAAAATCACTCATAATGTCTACATTTTAGAGAGGACTATCAAAAAGGGAAAAAAAAATATTACCTTCTGCCTCTTCGTTTCAGTTCATGCAACAGAGTTCCAATCTGACGGGCTCCAGTGCAGCCAAGTGGGTGGCCTAAAGCAATGGCTCCACCTTTGGGGTTGACTCTTTCAATGGGGATTCCAAGTTTTCTTACACAATACAATGCCTGACTGGCAAAAGCTTCATTGATCTCATATATATCAATGTCGTTCACTGTCAGCCCTATATAAATCAGAAAAATACAAGAAGGATCAGACACATGATTATATATGCTGATCTTCATCAAGAAGTATGCAGTATTTCCATGATGATCCCTCATCATGAGCAAACTAATTAACAAACTATTATTATCCCATTCTAACAAGACGATGCCATTCACATGCTGAACAGAAAGGAACAAACTGTAATCTTTAGGCTAAGAACCAGGCATAACAGATTCCTGTAACATCTGCACAGGAAATTCAATGTTAGAGATATAGAGGCTTGTATGTGTGGAAGTGCTGCAGAAAATGAAAATCACATTCTTCAGCACTGCCCCGAGTACAACTGATAGAGATATTCATTGGCTTGGAGGCTCGGGATTTTAGGACCTGAGGCATTCTGCAGGCCACCAACCTCCCAACAAAACCCTTCTAATGAAAAAGACGGACGTCTCATCCTTCTCTACACAACCATTGCATTAGGAGAGATGTTATTATCATCATCGTATATGAAGTTTAAAGTACAAAACTGTTGGGATAAACATGAAGCACGAATTCCAGATATTATAGAGATATAATATAATATGTGATGCAAAACTTTACAACAAATTTTTTACCGTAAAATGCCTTTGGCAAATCTTTTACCTCAAAATGCCTTCTTCATCATCATCACCACAATCACTAGATGCCTATTTGACTGTCCAAATACTTAAACAGCATCCAGTGTATGGAACCATACCCAAATCCATTGCTGTATTATGTAGGTGAACTAGCTCACTGAACTATTGCCTGGAATAGCTGGAGTAGCATCCCTTGCTGAACAAAAGGCAAGGAAAGGAACTCTTAAGGATAAATACTTCGAACTGATAGCCCTTTTGAAAAGTCATGTCCTTTTTGTGGTCATATTGGTGGAAGTATTCACAAACTGAAAAGCGCCAACTCTTTTTTTACACCTCACTAAGAAATGCACCTTTGTTCTGCATGTGGGATCTCCAACCGGAGTTCTCAGGCATGTAGTCAACTATGCCCCCATTCCACCTGCACTACCCGTAATTGGAAGATGATAATGCCATGATACAGAGAGGGAGAGGAGAGCATGCCTCCACTATCTGGTTACACATATATATCAACACAAAGGAACAGCTGGTACAGGGAAGGCAATGTTTCAGCAGGAAATAAGTTTAAGCTACTGGAAAATAAAACTGCTATGACCACAGTGACCACAAACCTGTGGACTGATTCATCTTGAACAGCAACTACCATTTCCTCTCTCACTGTCACAGTGTCCTTACACGTGGCAGATAAATGTGCTGCAATTATTTTCAAGAAAAATTCCAGAAGATTTCAAGTCTTCCAAAGTTCAATTTTGAACACTGAGATAGATTCTCATGACAATGTTGGTCTTGTCTACTGCAAAAAAAAGACAACAACTTTTTGTTGATTGTTTTTTTTTCATAGCAGTGACTACAAGAGATTCCAGAAAGAAAATATAAATTTCAAATTTCCAAAAGCTTGTCTGCAGGATAAATTTCAGGAGAGTGTATATCATGAACCCTGTGCAAGACAGGAAGACAAAACTTTTTACCTGCTTTCTGCAAAGCAATAGGGATTGCAACCGCTGGTCCAATTCCCATGACATCTGGTGGGCAGCCTTTCACAGCAAAGGAGCGCAGCACACCAAGAATTGGATAACCCCTGCGTGCTGCCTCACGACGTGTCATTACAAGTACAGCAGCTGCACCATCACTCACTTGGCTGGAGTTTCCTGTAGAGTTTAAATCACAAGTAGTACTTTGTCACCCTTCACGGGGGTACCATCATGACAGCAGGAATAAGCCTATTACTGTTCAGCTCTTCTTGTTAAAATGATTGCATGATAGTGCCCATCATTTCCTGCTTCAGGTATCACTTGATAATATAAAGCACTGATAATCTTCTCTAAAAGTAAGTAGGCAACCCTTGAAAATAAACAGCATATTTAAAAAGGATTTTAATGTCTCAGATGCTCCATTATGATTTGTCAGGTATAAGTTTCTAAGGTTATGCCACTGAGAGAGTTCCATATTGGTATCTTTTAAATGAATATCTGCAACTTTCATATATGAGGATCTTATTTAATTTTTTTACTACCGGGGCACATAGTGAATAATGACTGTTTTGCTTTACCCAACCTTAAACTCTCTGACTGAATTAACATCAATATTTGTAACTGCATATAGAAAGGTATAAAATTCTCATGGAAAACCACACTGTTCTGATGCTTGAGTCCTTGTACAGCCATAAAACTTTGCATGCTGCAAAAGCATCCTCACTCAAGAAACACAGCTTTATCTCTAGGCACCATCTTTACATAAATTCTATCAGCTATTCATTCTCAGTAGTCAAAACTTTCTTTGCCCCACAATTATATCCTTTCATCCACATCCCTTCTCCTCTTTATTCCCATCTCCTCCTCCCATAAATCACCTGCAAGAACTGACCTGCTGTGGTGGTGCCATTGGCTTTAAATGCTGGCTTCAGTTTCCTTAATCCTTCTATGGTTGTTGGTCTGATGCCTTCATCTTTTGCCACCTAGGAAGATCCAAATAAGATGTGCAGCAGAACAAGCAACAACTGGATATAGTTCTCTCACACAAGATATGCTGTAAGCTCACAAACTGTCCTGTAAGCACAAACGTGCTGTTGATGCCAGCTATTATATTAAAATAGTGGGGTCTAAAAAAATGATTATAATTTGTTGTCCATACCCTTAATTCCTGTTTGGGAAGCCATCCTTGAAAAAGACTGCATTTGTCAATAATTTTAATTCTTTCACCACTCTTAGCAATGAGCACAGCTACCTGGCCTTTGTTCTATGAGCTTAAAAATCCTTTCCCCTGCAAGCAGCCAAATTACATGGTTCATTTTCTACATCTGCTGTGCACCTGTCACATCAGAGTGGCATCAACAATAATGGTAAAATAATGAAAATCATGTTTATCAATGAGATCTCACCAAACTCTTGGCCTAAAGGAGAATTAATCATCCAGTCAAGTTTCATTTCAATAGTCCTTCTGAGTGTTTTTCTATAAACTTAGAAAGACAGGCAAATTTTGTATTTTGTTCATGAATTTTTCTGAACTGTGGGATCTATTCATATCTATTTCCCATCTGAGGATAAATAAACAAGCTTGTCTGATTGAGAGCTTTGAGTCTGAAACCCTTATAGAGCCCTTATAGAGGTGAAATCTTCATCCCCGGATTGGCATGCCCTATTACAAAGTAAATAATATCAGATCACCGACATGACTTCAATATGGACACGCACATCAAAACTAATTTTCTGTTTCCCAGCGCTTTTTCCCTCTGAAAATTATCTATGATGCGTACTGAGACAATCTGACGGAGAAAGAGCATCGTTCTGTTCTGCATGCATGTGTAATATGACACAACAAAAAGAACTGGAGGGAATGGGATTTGCCCTTGCGTCTAGAATTATTCCCCTTCACCGAACAGAAGCAGCTTGTCGCAAAAATAATGACGTCACTGAAGTTCTAGCAACTACAGACACCTCTATCTGACAATGTATTATTTAGCTTCCAATTAAGATTTTGGTCATCCAAATTCAAAAGTAAAATTTGACCGTGTAAGCCAGGCAAAGTATTGTGCATTTTTATTGCCTCAGCATGATTTTGTTTGACACAGCTGCTGTTTACAGTGGAATTAAAAGATTCATACAGAAGTGTTATCACTCGTCCACAGAGCACTGGATAGACAGCTTGGCCATGCGGATAGAACGTATTTGACGTAAGCTAATGGTCGCCAGGCACACAGTGGGTGTAAGAATTCGAACTTTGCATAATGTAAACCTGTAGGTTGTCTGAGGCAGGCAAAGACATTATATCATGTTGACAGACACTTCAAAGACTGTTATATTGGAACAACAGGGTATCATAATGATTTAATATGGTCTGTAGGATGATGCAACTTTTCTTTAACAACAGAAGTCACTAGAAGACAACTTCTTTATCTTACACAGACCATTGTTACTACCAACTGTTCAGGCATGAACCTCATGTTGCTATTTTTATGTGATCAGTAAGTCACAGAGTCTTCTCAGGTAAAATATGCTACAAATATATCTAACAGTACTGTCACATGTAAATCCAGTGTAACAATTCAGAATTGGCTTACGGTGACTGTTCTCTCTCCACCATTCTCATCTACAACTTTAGTGGTGACAGGAACAATCTCAGCATCAAACAGCCCAGTCTCTGCTGCCTTCTTGGCCCTAGGAAAAAGCAAACACATATTGAATGGCAAAGAGTTATGGTCAACCACAGTCAAGATATAATGTGGCCAAGGTATGATTATTTATCTTATCATGAGAATATGATGTACTGGGGCCAACTTATAATGTATGTATCTTATCATGAGGGTATGATATACATAATATTACTTCTTCTAGTTATCTCTACAATGCCAACAAATTCTAATCTGCCCTTGAAAGGTTTGAAAACTAACAAATTTAACAAGTTTATTAGGAATAAGCCCAGATCACAGATGTGGTACATGGGCAAAATACAATATGCAGCGGGACAGCACATGGACATTTTAAGCGCTACAGCTACCAATTTCACACATTTTCACAATGCATTGTTACATTCACGTGCATTCACAACACATTTATCAGTAATATGTATCACTCCTTTCACTAATATTCATTCAGTCCTTACATTCATTCTTGTTTCTTCTAATTTCTTAATATCTATATACATTTTACTGAAATGTTTGTATCACAATTTCGATGAATTTTATAATTTAGCCAATCTAACTAAAACATTCGTTTTCCTACTCTCAAACAACTCCTTTGCCTTAAACATGTTAGGTCGTACATCCAAAAATCTGTGCCTTTCAGTCATTAACTGTTCACATTTGAATAAAACATGGAATTCATCTCCTAGACAACTGAAAAAATAACATTTTCTATTCTTTTTTCTCTCCCATCTCCCTGTTTCTATAGGTAGCTTATGATTGCATGTTCTAAATCATGTGATTGTTCTTCTGACACGAAATGACAATAAGTCCAGATAATCTTCACATTTCAGTTCCTGTTTGAGACATCTATAAAACTTTCCTTTACTTGAATTCTCTACTTCTACCCTCTGTCTCTGTATGAACTTGTCCCTCAATTGTCTACTGTATAAATACTTCAGCTAATGCTCTTTTGCTACAGAGTGCTTGCCCTTGACTAATCCAGATTTTGTGAAGGCCCAGTTGGTTAAGAATTTCCTCTATTTTTGATAACCATAAGGACTTTGTATAATTAGTATGATATTAATGGTAAAATATGTCATACATAACTCTTCTGATTTCACCCACAGATTTATCACATTAGCAAACATTCGAAAATATGGTCCAATAAGGTTTGATAGACATGTGACAACTGCTTCACAAGGACAGGATGCTAATTAAACTGCAAATCATTAACTTAATGCAGTAAGCCAGTAACTAACAAAGAACATAGAAGCAAATACATGATTAATGCACCAGGGTGACAATATTCCCTGACAGCATAAGAATACGTCTGCTTGGAAACTGAAGCATTTTGGCCAAAATTTTGATATATAGATGTAATTTTGTGCCTGTGCATGAAATAAGGAAATGTCTTTCAAAATGAAAGAGGAGAAAAAGTACTGTTCTTGTATAATGTATGCCACTAGCGAGACACTGCTTCTAAGCAGCCTGTTAGATTCTCAGACCTCCGTGCTCCTCATTAATAGCTCTGTTAACACTCACAGACAGGATAGTGACTAGTGGCTTTTGAGTCACTGTGAAAAATATCTTTGCATCTCCTCAGGCAATTTGGGTAAGCTTCAGAGCTCTGTCTCAGTACTTACTTCTGCTGAGAAGCAAGGCTAAAATTATCCTGGTCTTCTCTTGTTACCCCAAACCTTGCTGCAACATTCTCTGAGGTGATTCTGTGCAGATAAAATTCTCATGTTTGACTGTGTACATATGGGAAGTAATTATTTTACAAAATCTATCAAGCACATTTTCTAGCATTGCTATTAAATTTCATGCATTAAAAAGATGATAAAATGACGACGCTGAATAATCACAACACATATGAGGCAAGCAAGTTTCTGCTCATGCCTTTCCTGTTCACTGAATGTAACCCAGACAAAGTGAAGCCTTCAGCTAAGGTTCTACTTCAATTGTTATATGCATAAACTTTCACTTTACATAATAACTTGTGCACAAATTCAGATTACTGACTTAGACTTAACAACACATTAAGTAAGCAAAGTATTGGTCCATTACTATAGTGTGGTCAAGAAAGAGCCGAGGCCATTAATGATAATAGGCCAAGTGCATTTGTGCACGAAGCATGTGTCTGGATTAGATTAATGTGAAATACATGACAAGTGAACTGACACATACTGTAAACCATCTCTGTACATCTTCAGGCCATAACAAATTTATCTGGGGAAATTTAATTTTTTTTTTTTCTAGGCTTGGACAGGCATGTGCTTTTCTGTTAGACCTCTAATCACATTACAGTATCATGCTGCCCGTGGCTTACCCCATAGGTAAGAGGACATCTCGTGTCAACTGACTTTCTCCAATTCTGGGATTGGGGACGTATCCTCTGGTGCCTCCCATAGGATATGTGCTCATTGATTCCACCCTGGAAGCAGTGGAGAAGGAAACATGCATGATTTATATGCCATATGTACTCTGAATTTTCAAGACAGAAACACACAGATCTTTCTTACAGTGCTACCTTACATCAATTAGTCAATGGCAATTACAGTTGGCTATTTTCAAACTGTACAGCAAGAAAAGAGCAAACCAGATGGAAAAAAACCCAGAGAGTATCTGGCTGTAAGCAAAGATGTCAAATATTGAATCTGACTCATTTGATGCTTGCAATCTTTTTCTTCACAACGGCAGAAATAATGAATAGCAACACTACTAAGGATCAGATTGTCCTTCCTCCCATGTACAACTTCCACAAAACTTGCTTTTTTGGCAGGCTGATTCACAGTAGTACAAACAGCTTACGAATCAATATGGACAATTTTAGAGCTAATATCAGAGCTGTAAATATCTGTATCACAGCAACTGGTCTTTGATAAGATAATGAATTACATATACTTTTGCAAGAAAATTTTAACTACTATATAATCTCTAGCAAAAATATGAAGTTGCAAAACAATTGCAGTTCCCTGGCTATGCATTCTATGACATAAAAAAGCTGGAAAAGGGGACAACTAAACTTATCAAATTACAAACTTACCCAGCAGCCAACCCCACATCATACACTCCACTTCTTATGTTGCCTGAAAACGAACAGTATATATAAACTTTGGTAGAAATGCTTAAACCACAGATCTCATTGAAAAGAAAACAGCAGTATGAGCAAGAAAAAAGATCACACTTTCACTCTGAGGACCAGCCTGGAGGAACAATGCAGGGGAAAAGAAGACCGGGCAGACAGAGAAAGAGAGAGCTGACAATACAATTTAAAATAGGAACAGCCTTGTCATGGCTCAGATAATTGCCCACATTCACAAGAACTGACAGAAGTCAGCTAGGAAAACATTCATTATTGCAGCACTCTACAGTCTTGGAAAGATATATGAGTTCAGTGAATAATATCATAAATGTTCACATACTTTTTTTTCTGAAAAATCAAGTGTTTACAGAATGGAACAAAATAGCATACATGCCTACCAAATTTTGACCTTAACCATAGAAAACACTGGCGAACTGTTACAGATGCAATCTTAAATGTCACTATACAGACTACAAAACATAGTAAAATTGAAACAAGAAGCTGAACCTCAAAACTGCAAATACATCATTACCTGCTATATTCATGAAAGCCACAAGGCCAGAGGAACACTGGCGATTGGTAGAGAATACTGGAACACTCTCAGGGATACCACTGAGGAGAGGAAGAAATTTGTTAGAAGTGAAGTCACAACAGTTGTCACCAGTGCATAATATGTCTGTCCCCCCCATGAACTGCGGTCATAAATTACCACAATTTTGAAGCTGTGTAGTGATTTTGCAAATTTTCATAAATATGATGTATATTTTCAGGATATTTGGTGCAAATTTTGCTGATTTTAGCCAAACAATGCATTTTTCATGCTTCGGTATCAATATTCAGTTAGCAGTAAAAAAGAAAAAGTGTTCTATTTCTACAACTTTGCAACAACACTGTGGTAAACAAGCTATTTTTGCAAAATTTAGTGCAATTTTACCATTTTTTAAAAGCAAATTTTGCCACCCTTGGTGCAAAATTGGTGGGTAATATGCAATTTTGCAAAGGGACAAGTATGTGCAGCCTCAATCTATGTGTAAGCTGACAGATCATGCAATGAAGCCTATCATAGCCAAGTTTAAACCCAGTCCATACAGAATCCAATTACACATTATTTTTTTGGTTTGTGGTTCTCCAGCTGCTTCTTATTTGGATGGGTGATTTTTATCTGATAATGGTGGTGTGATGCTCTACTGCTAGTGTAGTTTATACCTGTGAACAATAAGGCCTTGATGAAGTGATTATGTTTTTGCCTTCATATGCATGGGCTTCTTCACATAATTCATCAATCCCTATAAAACTATTATGTCTTTGTCTTAGAAATTTATTGTTATTTATACATGGGCTTCTACATATAATACATCCCTTCAGGTCTATGTCAGCTTGCTCCAGTCTATCATATCTATGTTGCTGGCCTTCTTCATATTTATCATGGGATGACCCAGTTTACTCTCTACACAAGCAAAAAATAATACCTGTAAAATTTAGGCCAACCTGGCTGTCATCGACGCTTGAGGGTCCAGAACATTTCCTAAGACAACATGTTGATATGGTTAGTTTTAGTCCATTACTAAACCAGGGTTGGGTGAAACTCCGTTCATATGAACTCAGTTCCAGTTTCGTGAACAGAGCGAACGGCATTTTGTTGTTTCATTAAGAACGCGATCGTGAACAGAGTTGGTGTTCGCGAACAGATCGGAACTTAGTTCATTTTCAATTCCGTTCAAATTCCGTTCACACATCAGCGGCCATGTTTTTTTCTTTAATTTTGTCGACAATTACTGCACTCGCTGCCCTAGGATCACCAACTTCGTTTGACCTCATAACGGTCATTCTTCGAATCGGCAAGATCAGTTTGTCACTCCTGCCCTTTTATGGCATCAGGTAAATAAGCCTGTCGAGATGAAGCTGCTGTTGCCGTCCGCATTACACAACAAGGACTGGCTTATCGCTTTTAATCATAAATGCAGCGTGTCCCCTTACTGATAAAGACGTGATGACACGTCTTGGTATCCAGGACTGCATCACGAGGCTTGACCGCCTCTCACCAAACAACGCTAGGTCCATCGAGAGGTGAGCATTGTGAGTGGTGACTGACAGCTGAACACCAGCTTGAAAGCCATAAATAATTATGGAAAGCGAAATAAAGGCTCATTGGATAACGTAGATGGGCAGGTGAAAAGGGCAGAGGACTAGAGAACTAGGGATGGGATATAGTACACATGAAGAAAGCAGAGGGCGGCAATATGGGTTAGGTAGAGGCCCACTGGTTTCATACACATGACGTCATCTCCTTGTACTGACTTCCCTTTGATGGAGTCTACAAAGCTATTCTTTACCATTAAAAGCATTGCTGTAATTGTAATTGTAACATTGCTTGTCAAGGATCCTTTAAAAAATACCTGTATAGAACCAACCAGAACCATGCAACAGAATACATCGACTTTAAGAACAATAAATGCCAGGATTTTACTCTTATAGCGGCTCTTGTCCAAAATTGTGACTCATGCCTGCTTTATGATCTCGAATACATCAAGATCTCGATTTTTTTGGGGCGGATTCCGTGCAATCGTAGATGAATTCTCAAATTTATAAGAAATGGTAAGTTTGTATGTGCACATGTAATTTCTCCAGATTCTCTCACTTGCAGTGAATTCTGGAAGGAGGAGGGGCTCCAAATTTTCTGTTTTTGTGGCGCACAATGCACTTACTCACAGTTATTATTGGCAGGTGGCACTTAATATTAACTTCTGTGCCTGTGCTAGTGAATCTGGGTGTTGTTGGGGTTTTTTTGTCCATTAAGAAAGGGATGAATGGTATCATGTTCTTCATCGCCAAGTAACAGTTACATACGCAGCAAAATCTTGGGCCTCTGAAACTGAACCTCTCCATGGAAACACTCACACATTGAGTAACATTCATTAAACATCAAAATCCTCATTTCCCTTTGTGAAAATCAGCAGTCGGAAACACGTGCTATTTTCGGCAGGAAAAGTAAACAGAACAGAACGGAGATCGGAACTAAGTTCCTCAGATGTGGAACGGGTGAACGGAACGGAATTTGATAATCTTGGCTGAACGGAGAACGGAATGCAGTTCCCTATTTTGGCACTGAACAGAGAACGGAACGCAGTTCCTCATTTTTCGTGAACGTGCCCAACCCTGTACTAAACTGGTTCTTAGTATAAATCATTTCATGACTGTGTATACTTATAGTACCTGTAAAATTGAGCAAGTCTTCCTGACACTGCTGCTCTAGGGTCCAACACATTTCCTGAGCAAAGATCCAAACAGACATGCATGAATGTACTTCACAATCCTGAATTGCAGCTTTTCTTGCAATCAGTTCACTACCCTAGAGTAAAACTAAATTAAAGTTACCTGTTTCATCTCTCTCTCTTGCTCTAACATTTTCACATGATTAAAAATAATGAGGCTATGGTCTTCTATCACCATCTTGCTCTGCTCATGTATCCAAGGATAGCTACTAACTTAACTTTCAGTCTGGTTTATGGGCAAATTTCTAAACTGAGAATACAGTCCTGTACCAAGCATCAGACAATACTTTATCAAAAAAAAATAGGGACAGAAATAATGGATATTCTTAACATTTGAACACCATGAAAAGAATGGGGACAGGCAGCTATAACCACCTAGGTTTTGTCCTTTCTCAATGCTGTCAGATGCACAGAGTGAACAAGATCCAGTAGCAATATAAATGTCCAATTTGCAGAGGACAAATCTTACCGACACAAATGTCTCCTATTTCAGCTGGATTGATCTTTGTCTCATCAAGCATGGCTTTAAACACTGCGGCCAAGAGATCATCATTTAGTGTATTCTGAAAGTAACAAAGAATATACTTTCGTAATCTAGTTCTTTCATTTACTTTGTCAACACACAGAGCATATATATATAAATCTAAAACGTACAAGTGGATTCGCACATTAAAAATGATTTTCCAATTTTCAGTGTTTTTCCTCTTTCAAAATTACCTGTGGTGCCCACCACACCAATTTTGCAAAGAAAGAGCATTGTTCTCTTACTGTGCGCTTGTGTAATATGTTCCAATAGGGAGAGCTTGAGTAACTGGAATTGGCCCTTATGGCCCTTACATTTAAAGCTATTCCCCTTCCCTGAACATTAGCACCTTGTGGCAAAAATGATGATACCACTTAAGTTCCAGCAGTTATGGACACCTCTATCCAACAATTCAATTTCAATTAAGGTTCTGGTCAAGCCAGGTAAAGTATTCTCTGTATTATTTTGCTTCAGCATGACTTTGTTTGACACATCTGCTGCTTACAGTGGAATTAAAAGATTCATACCGACATTTTATTACCAGTCTGCAGAGCAATGGCCAGACTGCTTAGCCGTGCAATTAGAGCAGATCTGATGTAAGCTTATGTATGGCCGCCACATGTGCGAGGAGTGTAAGAATTCAGACTTTGCGTAATGAAACGTAACCCTGCAGGTTGTCTTAGGCAGAAAGAAATGTTATATATAGTCTTTCATGTTGACAGACACTTGAAAGACTGTTTTAACTGAAGAATATGATATCGTAGAATCTAACATTCTTGATTCAGCTTTCCTTTAAACAGTTAAATGGCTTTCCAAAAGCGTACAATCAAAAGATGGGGCGAGAATTCCTTTTTTAATTTTTACATGAATTTGAACGAGATTCATTTCCGACCTACCCATGCCAAAAGGGACTACAAGAAGGTGTTAACTGATTCATGAAGCGAACAAACAACCTGTAAATGTTGGAGTTTAGCCTAGACTGGAACAGTTGAACTTGAGTCTTGAGAGATACTGAAGTCCAGTGGTCACTTACCTTGAGCAAACCGCGTTTTGCTTTCCCGATGGGTGTTCTTTTGGCCCAAACAATCACGATGTCATCTGGCTTGACTGCATAGTTTGGAAGGGCTGCTGTTGGACAAAGGGTAACGTCTGCTGTGTTGCCAGGACTTATGTGAGCAAAGAGAGCATGGAGCCTGTTCGCCATCGTTGTGTACCTGATTCAGAGAGTAAATCTTTGGGGCTGTAACAGTGAGTGGATGCTCTCTGGTCTAGAAGTAGAAGCCCATCTCCGGTTGTGTTATGTACTTTGCCCGTTGCACTCTAACCTTTTAACCCTTGACTCCCACTCACAGGTCAGGTCAAATCCGTTTAGAACCCATCTAACAGGAGAATCATCTTTCGTTCTCAAGTACTTTCAGGTCTCCCATGTGGTCTAGTGGTTAGGATTCCTGGCTTTCACCCAGGCGGCCCGGGTTCGATTCCCGGCATGGGAACTTTTTAATTTTTTTTTTCCCCTATGAGGCATTCTACCTGACATCGGCATTCGTTGCGTTCTCATATTTTGTACCCACCCTCAAGTCCAAAAAGGACATAGATGATTAGAGCAATAATTTCCCTTCCTTACCGTAGTCGATTCCGCACAGTCGTAATAAGCCTAACTGATATAATAATTAATTATTATATTTCCTCTCTCTCTCTCTCTCTCTCTCTCTCTCAGCTTATCTAGTATTTTCCCTAGATTAATGATACCACTTTTTTTGATGTAACAGATGCTTTTTTTCCACACACACAAAACTGCATGTTTCCAAGGAGTTGTGTTTTTGCGATGTCCTTCGATACACAAAAATGTTGCCATTCTAGTTTCACGAAAAATGAGGAAGGAGGAAGAGAATTCTTTAGGTATGAAGATGCCAATGTATTTTTCACTGTTGGCTATATTAGGTTTTACACCTCTCATTAACTTATCCTGGGGTGCCGTTTCAAAATACTTTCCAAATATGTAGTTCAGCTCTTCCTCCAAATTTTGACACAAAGAAAAATGCACCTGAACCAGTTAGATTTTGAGAACTTAGGCAGTGAAGCAGACACCCTAATATTTTAGGCCTTTTCACTCAGTAAACAGGGTAACCTTACCCCCCTAGCAACAATCACAAATTTTATACTTGAGTGACTAAACCTCACCTATTCTGAGTCTACACATATATTTGCACCCATCTAAGCCTTGGAAATTAAAATCCAACCCCTTCCCCCCCTCCCCATGGCCAATATTCTGATTTTATAGGAACTATTTAAAATTGCATATTTTTATGCCAGGTGCTATTGGCATCTTCATACCTTTATTGGGGAGCTGGAGAAGGGTACTGCC